>JACEEZ010000722.1:580572-593072 GCA_016584305.1 Chionoecetes opilio | reverse complement strand
AGCGTCACAGTTCATTTTGTTTTTTCTAATTTCTTTGAAGGTTTTCAGTTTCCACGCAGTTCATGTTTGAAAGAGTAATGTTGAAACACGATTCGTTCTCGTTTTACACTGAAAGCATTCGTCTTAGCCAGTACCAGACGACACTGACAAGCAGAAAACATGCACAATCGTATTTTTCCTGTCTCGCTGAAGGTTTACGGTTGGCATTTGTTCCTGTCTTTGTCTTGGGGCCAGATCTTAAAATCTTTGCGGGATGCAAATACACAAGTAAGCCCCGTGCAGCTCTAGAAGAGGCGAGGGATAAAGACATAAAGGAGGAACAATAACAAAGGTAATTGGGATCCCAGAGATGAAGGGGATCAAGAAACATCGAATGAATAAAAGGCAAAGCTAAAAATAACACAACTGGAGCAGCATCTCAGAAATCATCAGATGAAACCAACCAACGTTACATTCAATGGGTGCACGAGAGAGGGACAGACATAGACAGGAAAGTATAATAGCGATCGATAATAAGAAAATATATAAATTGTACGCGCAAACGGGAAAAGCCTGTCAAAAAAAAGAGTTTGTTGGGTTGTGAAGCGGATAAATGTTGAACTACCCTTGGCAGGTGAATTTCTGCAGGGTGGGTTGGCAGAGGACAAATGTTGACACCGACCAGCCAAGCAATAACTTTCTGCCGCACAAGATTGACGACCTGACCTGCGGGTTGCACGCGAGTTTGCCCTCATTCTCACTACACCACGACCTCGGCCGTCAACTGTTAACAACACTAACCGCCTGCTGTCTAAGAGTTAGCGTTGCGCGACATACGAGGCTGTGTTCCGCGGCACCACATGGAAACAGGAAAACGCGGCACCACACATGGGAACACAGGAAAACGTGGCTGTGTTCCTTGGCTGAAAACAAATATATCTTCGGAATTGCTATTAGAGTATTGGCTGTTGCCCCTCATCGTTATCAGGTATTGGCAGTTCTAATTTTCTGACAGGGTAACTAAATGGAGGGACTCCTTGGAATTGGCTGGTTTGTGAGTAATACGTGGGAATGGGGTTGCCCGTAGTAACCCCAAAATTCAGCATTATTTAATTATCATGATTCAAAATGTCCCTTGGTGATACAATGAGGCGAAGGTGAAACTTATGTTGTGCATGTAAACTTTGCTGTTCTACTTATAGCTTAATAATCTAGTATCACTACAAATTTGTTCTTCTTCTCTTTTATTCATTTCTTCTTTTTCATACTCCTCCTCCTCTTCTTCCTCCAATAAAACCATTAGTTGATCGGGAAATTAAAAACCCTTTTTCCATTCACCCTTACCCATTTTTTCCCCCTTTATGGGATTAATCTGTGAAGTCCCCCCCTTTTAATCAAAATTCTTTGTGCCGGCCTATCCGTTTAATGGGTTTTTAAAAAAGCACTGCAAAAACCCAACCAGGATGTCCGGCCTCGCCAGCCTCATCCCCACTCTTCCCTCCCTCCATCCTTCCCTCCCCCCAGCCCCCCTCCCCCACCTTTCCCCCCCTCCAACCCCCCCCCCCCGCCTTTCCCCCCTCCATCCTTCCCTCCCTCCAGCCCTACCTCCCTCCAGCCTTCCCTCCCTCCAACCTTCCCTCCCTCCAGCCTTCCCTCCCTCCAGCCTTCCCTCCCTCCAACCTTTCCTCCCTCCAGCCTTCCCTCCAGCCTTCCCTCCCTCCAGCCTTTCCTCCCTCCAACCTTTCCTCCCTCCACCTTCCCTCCCTCCAGCCCCCCTTTTCCCCCCCTCCCTCCAGCCTTCCCCCCCTCCCAGCCTTCCCCCCCCTCCACCTCCCCCCCTTTCCAAACCTTTCCCCCTCCTCCCTCCCCCCCACCTTCCCTCCCTCCAGCCTTTCCCTCCCCCACCCTTTCCCCTCCCTCCACCTTCCCTCCTCCAGCCTCCTCCCTCCCCTCCCTCCCTCCTTCCTCCTCCCTCCAGCCTTCCCTCCCCCCCAGCCTTTCCCTTTTCCCAGCCTTCCCTCCCTTCGCCTCCCTCCCCCCTCCCTCCACTTCCCCCCCTCCCCTCCTTACCTCCCCTATTTCCTCCTCCACCTTCCCTCCCCCCCTTCCTCCCCTCCCTCCAGCCTTCCCTCCCTCCAGCCTTCCCCCCCCTCCAGCCTTCCCTCCCTCCAGCCTTCCCTCCCTCCCCCTTCCCTCCCTCCAGCCTTCCCTCCCTCCAGCCTTCCCTCCCTCCAGCCTTTCCCCTCCCCAGCCTTCCCTCCCTCCAGCCTTCCCTCCCTCCACCTTCCCTCTCCCCTTTCCCTCCCTCCCCTTCCCCCCTCCAGCCTTCCCTCCCTCCACCTTCCCTCCTCCCCTCCCCTCCAGCCTTCCCTCCCTCCCCTTTCCCTCCCCCACCTTTCCCTCCCTCCACCCTTCCCTCCCTCCAGCCTTCCCTCCTCCACCCCTTCCTCCCTCCAGCCTTCCCTCCCTCCACCCCTTCCCCTTCCCTCCAGCCTTCCCCTCCCTCCAGCCTTCCCTCCCTCCAGCCTTCCCTCCCTCCAGCTCCCTCCCTCCAGCCTTCCCTCCCTCCACCTTCCCTCCCCCCAAACCTTCCCTCCCTCCCCTCCCCCCCTTCCCTCCCTCCAGCCTTCCCCCCCTCCACCTTCCCTCCCTCCACCCTTTTCCCTCCCTCCAGCCTTCCCCTCCCTCCACCTTCCCCCCCCTCCAGCCTTCCCTCCTCCCCTTCCCTCCCTCCAGCCTTCCCTCCCTCCAGCCTTCCCTCCCTCCAGCCTTCCTCCCTCCAGCCTTCCCTCCCCCCAAACCCTTTCCCTTCCCCTCCACCTTCCCTCCCTCCCCTTCCCCTTCCGCCTTCCCCCCTCCAGCTTCCCCCCCCTTCAGCCTCCTCCCCTCCACCTTCCTCCCTCCAGCCTCCCCCCTCCACCTTTCCTCAGCCCTCCCTGCCCTCCCCCTTTTCCCCCTCCAGCCTTCCCTCCTCCCCTTTCCTTCCCTCCATCGCTTCCCTCCCTCCATCCTTCCTCCCTCCACCCCCTTTCCCTCCCTCCAGCCTTCCCCTACCTGCCCTTTCCCTCCACCTTCCTCCTCCGCCTTTCCCTCCCCCAGCCTTCCTCCCTCCAGCCTTCCCTCCTCCAGCCTTCCTAAATTCCCATTCCTCAACCTTCCTCCCTCCACTTCCTCCTCCACCCTTTCCCCTCCCTCCAGCCTTCCCTCCCCCCAGCCTTCCTCCTCCACCCTTTCCCCTCCCTCCAGCCTTCCCTCCCTCCACCTTCCCCTCCACCTTCCCCCTCCACCTTCCCTCCCCCCCACCTTCCCTCCCTCCTTCCCTTTCCCTCCAGCCTTCCCCCCTCCGCCTTCCCTCCCTCCACCTTCCCTCCCTCCACCTTCCTCCCTCCAGCCTTCCCCTCACCTCCTCCCTCCACCCTTTTCCCTCCTCCAGCCTTCCTCCCCCAGCCTTCCTCCCTCCAGCCTTCCTCCCTCCACTTCCTCCCTCAGCTTCCTCCCCCACTTCCCTCCCTCCAGCCTTCCCTCCCTCCAGCCTTCCCTCCCTCCAGCCTTCCCCTCCCCTTCCCTCCTCCACCTTCCCTCCCTCCACCTTCCCTCCCTCCCACCCTTTCCCTCCCTCCAGCCTTCTTCCCTCCAGCTTCCCTCCCTCCAGCCTTCCTCCCTCCACCTTCCCTCCACCCTCCTCCCTCCAGCCTTCCTCCCTCCACCTTCCCTCCCTCCACCTCCCTCCACCTTCCTCCCCCCAGCCTTCCCCCCCTCCACCCTTCCCTCCTCCAGCCTTCCCTCCCTCCAGCCTTCCCTCCCTCCAACCCTTTCCCCTCCCAGCCTTCCCTCCCCCAGCCTTCCCTCCCTCCAGCCTTCCCCCCCTCCAACCTCCTCCCTCCAGCCTTCCCTCCCTCCAGCCTTCCCTCCCTCCACCTTCCCTCCCTCCACCTTCCCTCCCTCCACCTTCCCCCCCCCAAACCTTCCCTCCACCTTCCCTCCCTCCACCCTTTTCCCTCCCTCCCCCCTTCCCTCCCCCCAAACCTTCCCCTCCAGCCTTCCCCCCCTCCAGCCTTCCCTCCCTCCACCTTCCCCCCCTCCACCCTTTCCCCTCCCTCCACCTTCCCCTCCTCAGCCTTCCCCCCCCTCCAGCCCTTCCCTCCCTCCAGCCTCCCCTCCACCTTCCCTCCCTCCAACCTTCCCTCCAGCCTTTCCCCTCCCTCCAGCTTCCCTCCCTCCAGCCCCTTCTCCCTCCCTCCAGCCTTCCCTCCCTCCAGCCTTCCCTCCCTCCAGCCTTCCTCCCCCCCACCTTCCCTCCCTCCAACCTTCCCTCCCTCCAACCTTCCCTCCAGCCTTCCCTCCCTCCAGCCTTCCCTCCCCCCAAAGCCTTCCCTCCCCCCCCCAAACCTTCCCTCCTCCAGCCTTCCCTCCCTCCAGCCTTCCCTCCCTCCAGCCTTCCCTCCCTCCAGCCTTCCCTCCCTCCAGCCTTCCCTCCCTCCAGCCTTCCCTCCTCCAGCCTTCCCTCCCTCCAGCCTTCCCTCCCTCCAGCCCTTCCCTCCCTCCAACCTTCCCTCCCTCCAGCCTTCCCTCCCTCCAGCCTTCCCTCCCTCTAACCTTCCTCCCTCCAGCCTTCCCTCCCTCCAACCTTCCCTCCCTCCAGCCTTCCCTCCCTCCAGCCTGTTCCCTCCTCCAGCCTTCCCTCCCTCCAACCTTCCCTCCAGCCTTCCCTCCCCCAGCCTTCCCTCCAGCCTTCCCTCCCTCCAGCCTTCCCTCCCTCTAACCTTTCCCTCCCTCCACCTTCCCTCCCTCCAGCCTTCCCTCCCTCTAACCTTCCCTCCCTCCAGCTTCCCTCCTCCAGCCTTCCCTCCAGCCTTCCTTCCCTCCAGCCTTCCCTCCCTCTAACCTTCCCTCCCTCCAACCTTCCCTCCCTCCAGCCTTCCCTCCCTCTAACCTTCCCTCCCTCCAGCCTTCCCTCCCTCCTCCCTCCCCCCCCACACTCAATGCCTTCCCCGTCCGCCTTCACGGTAATTGCTCCCACACTAACCAAACCGGCCCAACTCGTCCCACGCAAACAGTTTCCTCACTTATCTGGTTGATGACTCTCCTCCACCCCCGCCTCCGCCTCAACGCTGTCGCCCTGAGTCTACAGAACACGTAAAGAAAGTATAATGGGTTTCCAGGTTTCAATTGCACGCTCGTTTCAACATTGGGTGGTGAATATTGCCTTGAAATTGTACATCCGTGGAGATAGAAGTCTATTAGCTGTCCACTCTATCAAGAAATTCCCCCTAAAAAGCTGGTTAAACCGGAAATTTATCTGAAATCAACAAAGTTTATGAATTATAATATGATTGTGTTAATGCGCAGACTGTCGACCTTTTCCTCCTCCTCTTCCTCCTCCTCTTCCTCTTCCGGATGTGTAGATCATAATGACAAAAAGGCGTTGGGTAAAAACATCCATTGACAGACAAACAGTAATTCCTTACCGGTTGCCTGCAGCGCACGGCAATTCATAATTCATTTTCATATATTCCTCTTCTTCAAACCCTTTTTCTATTTTTCTTTGTGTATCTATAATATATATATATATATATATATCATGTATGAGTTAGTGTGGTGTGTGTGTATTGTGTGTGTTGTCGTGTGGTGGGGTGTTTTGTGTGTGATGTGTGTGTGTGGTGTGTGTTGTGTGTCGTTGTCTGTGTTTCGTTTTGTGTGTGTGTTATGCAGATATCCTCTCCATTTGCATGACTTACTAAACCATTCCTACTCCTTTTCCTTTAATTTTTGCATAAGTCTTAATTACATTTAAATTAATTCTCCTCTCTCTCGTCTCTCTCCCTCCTCTCTATTCTTTTCTATTCTCTCACCCTCTCTTCTCTTCTCTTCATTCTCTCTACTCTCTCTCTTCTCTCTCTCTCATCTCTCTCTCTCTCTCTCTTCTCTCTCTCTCTCTCATCTCTCCTCTGTCTCTCTCGTCTGTTCCTCTCTCTCTCTCCTCTCTCTCTCGTCGTCTTTCATCTCCTTTTCTCTCTCTCTCTCTCTCTCTCTTCTCCTCTCTCTCTCTCTCTTCTCTTCATCTCTCTCTCTCTCTCTCTCTCCTCTCTCTCTCTCTCTCTCTCTCTCTCTCTCTCTCTCTCTCTCCTCTCTCTCTCTCTCTTCTCTCTCTCTCTCTCTCTCTCTCTCTCTCTCCCCTCTCTCTCTCTCTCCTCTCTCTCTCTCTCTCTCTCTCCCCTTCTCTCTCCCTCTCTCTCTCCTCTCTCTCTCTCTCCTCTCTCTCTCTCTCTCTCTCTCTCTCTTCCCCCCCCCCCTGATCCCAGTGACTCCCTCTCTTCCTTTTTTCCCCATTTTTTGTCCCTCACTCTCTTTTTCCACCCTACCTCCTGCTCTCTTTCCTCTCCTCGCCTCCTGCACCCAACTATTGAGGTCAGTTAGCTTATGAAATGGTTTTGATTAGTGACCCTGACAGGATTTTTTTCGCCAGCAACATGGAAACCAAACGTCAGGGCTTCGCAGGTTTATGTCTGGTTGGCGAATTCAGACTAATCAGCTTGTAAGGTATTATTCAGGACTGACGCTGTTTTGAATTGATATCTTCATTTTAATGACAAATTTTATGCGTGTTTATAGTTTATATATTTATAGGAGAATGTGTGTGCGTGGGGGGGAGGGTTGTGTGTGTGTGTGTGTGTGTACTTGTTTGTCTGTCCGTTCCGTGTGTCTGTCTAGCATTCCAACTCGTCCGTGAACTAAAAATACATGTATTGCAGAAGAGGTAAGCAAGAATATAAATGAAAGGTCTCTCACATTACCTTGTGGTGGGCAGGACATGTGGGCTTTTCGCTTTCTGGACTGGCAACCTTGATGACCCGCTAAAGAAAAAGTCGTCATTAGTGGTTTCAGAGAGCAAGGACATATGTTGGGTGACCAAAACAGCACCAGATGAACCCGTGCCAGTAAATTAGTGAGAAATTAATACGTACATACTCTGAAAAGGCGGTGTCGTTGAGTTTTTAATGAAGGTGTGTGTGTAAGAGAAGGAGGAAGGTTGAAAGGTGGATGTGGTACAAACTTTGAGTTCCTTCTTCAGTTCATTTTTTTTTTCGGTTGGTACAGGTATCTTCCTCTCTCTCTCTCTCTCTCTCTCTCTCCATCTCTCTCTCTCTCTCCTCTCTCTCTCTCTCTCTCTCTCTCTCTCTCTCTCTCTTCCATCTCTCTCTTCTCTCTCTCTCTCTCCTCTCTCTCCTCTCGTCTCTTCTTCTCGTCTCTCTCCTCGTCTCTCTCTCTCTCTCTCTCCTCTCCTCTCTCTCGCTCTCGCTCTCGCTTTTCGCTCCTCGCTCTCGCTCTCGCTCTCGCTCTCGCTCTCGCTCTCTCTCTCTCGCTCTCTCCTCTCTTCTCTCCATCTCTCTCTCTCTCTCTCTCATTCTCTTCTCTCTCTCCTCTCTCTCTCTCTCTCTCTCTCTCTCTCTCTCTCTCTCTCTCTCTCTCTCTCTCTCTCTCTCTCTCTCTCTCTCTCTCTCTCTCTCCTCTCTCTCTCTCTCTCTCTCTCTCTCTCCTCTCTCTCTCTCTCTCTCTCCTCCTCTCCTCCCTCCTCCTCCTCCTCCTCCCCTCCTCCTCCTCCTCCTCCTCCTCCTCCTCCTCCTCTGGTCACCTTATTATAAAAAGGACATAGATAAACTAGAAAAAATACAGCGCAGAGGAACCAAAATGATACCTAGATTGCGTAATAAATCGTACGAAAATCGGCTCAAAGAACTTAACTTATTCCCACTAACAAAACGAAGGATAAGAGGTGACCTCATCGAAGTCTTTAAAATCTTCAAAGGATTTACGAACGTAGTCCCAGAAAATCTTTTCACGCTAGACCGGTCAAGTTCAACTAGAAACAACGGATTTAAAATAAGCAGGAAATGGTTTGTAACGAACGAAGCAAAGTACTTCTTTACAAACCGTGTTGTAAACGTATGGAATGGGCTGCCCTCAGACGTAGTAAACTCAAATACAATAGAATCATTTAAAAATCGCCTCGATAAATATTTCATATCAAATCCCCGGTTGTCACTGTTTATCTCGGAATAATAAATTTATCTCGCGGGCCTCTGATGCTTACTCTCATTGCGTGAAATGATTTAGAGTCGCGTCTACACAACCCCTCCCACACGTCTCAGACAGCCCCGAGTAAACGGTCACTACTACAACTTTTGACCTGTGACGGGTTGTGGTTCAGTAAGGGCCCTGACAGTTAGTGACCACCATCGGGATTTATATACCAGGGGTCACTGCTGCAGGAGGCATTGAAGTGCACGGCGTCCTACTTGGAAAGTGCACTACCGCAGTGGATTGAACGGAGCTGGGGCCTGATTGACTGCTGCCTCCCAAGAAAGCGCCAGGCAAGGCTGCCGCACCACCCTTGAACTTCCACACTGAGCCTACACCAACACTACATTAGACCTCATGACACACACAGATAGCCCAGAGTTAACGGTTACCACTACTACTCTCGACCTGTCACGGGTTGTGGACCAGTAAGGGTCCTGTCAGTTAGTGACCACCATCGGGATTTAAGGTACCAGGGGTCACTGCTGCAGGAGGCATTGAAGTGTACGGCGTCCTACATGGAAAGTACACAATCCGCAGTGGATCGAACGGAGCTGGGGCCTGATTGACTGCTGCCTCCCAAGAAAGCGCCAGGCAAGGCTACCGCACCACCCTTGAACCTCCACACTGTGTTCCCACCATTACAAAGCACACATAACATGACCTATCTATCAAGCACTAAACCTACCCCCACAAACTAGTAGTAGTTAGCCATAGATTACAGCTTTCAACTTTCCTCACAAATTCCATGCAGTTTTTCTATATTGCATGGTATCACTTCATTTCCGGCCAGCTTCGGCTGGAGGGATGGGTGGGTGGGGAGGAGCCTTCTACTTTCCTATCCTTTCTTTCTTATTATCTAGTTAGTGTAGTGTAGTTAAAGGAAACAGCCTTGTTAGACCTATTGGTCTGTTGCTGTTTGTGTTTCCTTTGTAATCCTTTGTAATCCTCCTCCTCTTATAATAAAAAAAGCCCTCGCACACCCAAGACTACGCGACCTTCAACCGTTACAACAAAACTAGTGACTAACAGTTGAGAGGAAAACTAGCTGTAATGCAATTAATATTATCAAGTGAGTTGTCAAAATGAAACACAAAGAAAATAAGAAGGAGTGAAGTTTTTTTTTATTTGAAGAGGTGCGCAGCTGTAATATGAATTCCCGAATCCCTGGATCACTTTCATCCACACATCCTTTGACATTTCAATCTTTAACTTGCATGGATATATGAGGTTATCAAGATCAAGTGATAGCCAAGAATATTCCATCAATGCCATGAAAGAAAATCTAATGAGAAAAAATCAAGATGATTCGTCGCATCTCTCTCTTTTCAAAGATTGCCTTCATGAAAAGAGAAAAAATATTACAAAATAAGTCTCGAAATCCTTTCAACTCCGCAAAAAGACTTGACGGAACAAATATAGACTCGTTTACTGTCACTCGTTACTCGTTTCTGTTTTGTTATGAAAGGTAACTGGGTTCAACCCAAGGAACTCAAGGAATAAAGGCAAAATAATGAAATTTATTGCATATTGAAATAAAGGCTTGACAAGAGGAGATTGAAAACAACACTTGTAAATCTTCTTGTCTTTATCCGAACATAGATCAAACTCATAAATCAAAGCATATATTAATCAACATATATTTTTATGTCTCAGCGTGATGTGGCCTCAAATTCCAATAATCCAGTGAGTATTCAAGCACTAGAAAAAAGTTAACTAAGGCAACAATTACGCTCAAGTTTACCACATTTAGCGAATCACTTCATTTAACTCAATCTAATTTGGCCTGCAGGTGAAAACAGGTGTGTGGAGGCCACTTCTCGCTAATGTATTCATAGCTTAAGAGCGCAATCATATTCAGAGTCAGGAAAACGTCGCGCTCCAGTATTAGTCGTGGCCGCTGTTGCTGCTGCCTCGCACAACACTCCACCGCCTCACGAACAGGCACGAAGGTTGACTTTGGGAAACGAAGAGAGAAAACACATCTGTCACCGGCTCAAAATACACACAAGCGAACCGTTCCCTTTCTGCCTCCCAACACTGTCGAGGGAACTGAGCCGGATCCATTCCACTCAAAAATAAAGAAAACAAAACGAAGCAGGAAAGTATAGATTCGAGCGTCGAGAATGCCTGGAAAATTGTCAAATTGTCTACCGCCACCATCTGCTACCCTCGTATATACGTACACAGGCATATAGGTGGGTGAAAAATTGAACCGCTTATTGATATCGGCAGTCGAGCTCTGGGAATGACTCTCTTTATCTGAACCTCAACCAAAGCAAAAGGGAAAGAAAACTAGAATCTAACCTAAAACTAACCTAATCTAATCTTTGCTGATTTTACGCCTCAGGAAAAGTTAAACCAAAAAAAGCAAAAGGGAAAGAGAACTAGAACCTAACCTAACCTAACCTTTGCTGATTTCACGCCTCAGGAAATTTTCTAGCAAGACAAATCACGACCTGCTACAGCAACATATAGGCTAGAATAGACCACAGCAGCGACGCATCGTTTCTAAATGCCCACTTACACTTGTGATGGCGGTGGACGTTCCGAGTGTCATTGGAACCAAGATTAGATTTCGGTTTTGGAACGTGCAATCGGATGAGAGAAGCTTAACTGCCCATCAAGGTGAAACGAGTTGGCTAGGTGAGTGGCTGGGTCAAAGGAGGGCAAGAGGGAGGGAGGAATTGAGGCGTACGTAATCCAGGGAGGAACGAGACAAAAGGGGACAGATATGTATGAGAAATAAGAGAAATGAAAGACGGTAATGCATGGAAAGGACGAAATTAGAAGGAAATAAATGAAAATAGATACGAAAGATAAGAAATAGAAAAGAGATGAAGGAGAGAGAGTTGAGAAAGTGCTCGAGGAGATAAAGAGGAAAGACTTGTAAAAACGGTTCTCAAATTTTGTAAAAATAGAATCAAAAAGAAAAAAGAATGTTGGAAGTTTATAATTGAAGAGATATCAGGAGAAGAAATAAAAAAGTTAAAACTAAGAAAATTACGGGATAAAAATGGATAATAAAATAGAAACAAAACAATAGAGTGAGAGAAAGTTTATAGAAAAAATGAAGAGATAAAGGAAATTAATAAAACAAGGATTAGCGACATGATGATGCAAGTAAAGTTAGATTAAGATGCTTCAGGTAAACCAAGATAAGAACTCAATAACTCAATATATGAAACGGAAAGATAAAAATTAGGGACAAATAAACTGATTGGCTATACAATTAACTATAATAACTAAACTATACTATACTAACTACTACATACTATAACTATATAAACTAACTACTAAAATATACTATAATATACTACTAATACTGTACGAAGCATAAAAATGAAAGACTATCAAGAAGAAGAGAAAGAAAAAAGAATCAATGCAGAGACCTCAAATGCAAAGAAATATAAGATAAATAAAACGAAGAGTGAGATGACGTAAATATAGAGAAGAAAATGAAGAAAAATTTGAAACAATAAGATGCAAGGAAAGTGAAAGCAAGTATCAGACTGAAGAACTCTTTAGAAAAATAATATTGCATCCTGTCTTCATATTATAGTTGGTAAAGATTAATTTTATCCTTCACACTGGGTAAAGATTATGAATTTTCACGATAGAGCGTGAATATTCTTCCTTAATTTTTACGGCGGGAATAATGATGTAAAATGCTGTGATGGGAGTATCGAGGCGTGAGTGATGGGATCAAGGAGGCGCAGGAAGGAATAGACTGCAGGGAGGGTTTTTTTTGTCTCATGCAAGTTAATAAGAGGGAAATCTTGGCGTGAGAGAGAGAGAGAGAGAGAGAGAGAGAGAGAGAGAGAGAGAGAGAGAGAGAGAGAGAGAGAGAGAGAGAGAGAGAGAGAGAGAGAGAGAGAGAGAGAGAGAGAGAGAGAGAGAGAGAGAGAGAGAGAGAGAGAGAGAGAGAGAGAGAAAAAAAGAAAAAAAAATTAGAGACAAATGGTCGGACGGGCGTAAAAAAAGAAAAAAAAAGAAAACTTGCTTCACGTGTGAGATACTATAAGATATGAATAAACATAAACAAAAACAAGCATTGATCAGAGAGAGAGAGAGAGAGAGAGAGAGAGAGAGAGAGAGAGAGAGAGAGAGAGAGAGAGAGAGAGAGAGAGAGAGAGAGAGAGAGAGAGATAGAGAGAGAGAGAGAGAGAGAGAGACGAAGATGGACACGTTTCATCCCCTAACCTCAAAGGAAGGAATACAAATGTAACAAAATCAACCCAAACGGGTCATATATTTCCCTACCGACTTGTGTATCATAGTATCAATAGTATAAGTCAGGTCACAGGTCAGGGCTTTCATTACGTAGGAGGTTTACGATGGATTTGCGCGCTCGACCTAATGAAGGGAATGATTAGCGGAGATGAGGCGGTGGAGAGCCCGCTAGCCACTTGGTCGTAATGTGGGTCAATTGAAGGCTATTC
>JACEEZ010000722.1:540572-568072 GCA_016584305.1 Chionoecetes opilio | reverse complement strand
ACACCAGCAGACAGATGAGCGCCAAGACAAGACAACAGAGGTCACTCAATACACTGATGAAAAGCTCTGGCAATTTTAAATGAAACAGCAAGTTGGTACACTATAAGAGGAACGACCAGAGGGAGAACAGAAATGATAAACAGAAGGACGAAGGGGATGGAATAAAGGATGACAAGTAAGGGAGTGAAGGAGGACATGATAGAAAGAGGAAGGACAGAAGTGATAAACAGAAGGATAAAGAGGATGGAATAAAGGATGACGTAAGGATAGAGCGAAGGAGGGCTGACTAGATAGAAAAAGGAAAGGAGATGGAATAAACGATGACATAAGGATGGAGCGAGGGAAGACGGGAAGACTAGATAGAAAGAGGGAAGGGATGGAATAAAGGATGACAAGAAAAGGAGCTAAGTAGAACGAGAAGACAAGGAAGAAAAAGGAAAGGGATACAGAGAGGGGCGACGAGTTAATGAACCGGTGCACATTTGAGGGCTAGAGAGAGATCAGGGCAGGGAAAGGCCACATGTGCTGTAAACGGGAGGGATCATAATAATTACCATGAGAGATCACAGTCCGGCGAGGGGATACTGGCCCGTGTTTGCTAAATTTGTAGTCTGCATTTGCGTTAGAAAGGATCATAGCCCTAATATCTCTCTCTCTCTCTCTCTCTCTCTCTCTCTCCTCTCTTCTCTCTCTCTCCTCTCTCTCTCTCTCTCTCTCTCCTCTCTCTCTCTCTCTCTCTCTCTCTCTCTCTCTCCTCTCTCTCCTCTCTCTCTCTCTCTCTCGCTCTCTCTCTCTCTCTCTCTCTCTCTCTCTCTCTCTCTTCTCTCCTCTCTCTCCTCTCTCTCATCTCTCTCTCTCTCTCTCTCTCTCTCTCTCTCTCTCTTTCTCTCTTCTCTCTCTCTCCGTCTCTCTCTCTCTCTCTCTCTCTCTCTCTCTCTCCTCTCTCTCTCTCTCTCTCTCTCTCTCTCTCTCTCTCTCTCTCTCTCTCTCTCTCTCTCTCTCTCTCTCTCTCTCTCTTCCTCTCTCTCTCCCCCCTTCTCTCTCTCTTCTCTCTCTCTCTCCTCTCCTCTTCTCTCTCCTCTCTCTCTCTCTCTCTCTCTCTCTCTCTCTCTCTCTTCTCTCCTCCTCCTCTCTTCTCTTCTCTTCTCTCTCTCCTCTCTCCTCTCTCTCTCTCTCTCTCTGTAGGAATTTTTGTCATGTACGGAATATTTACCGGCACTCTTATTTCCATATTAATCCTTTTATGCATAAATAACACTTTTTGGTTGTAATCTAACATCTCAAATAGGATTCCACATACCCTTTGTATTTTCCGTCATTTATATATCATCGTGTGACATCAGGAAACAATTTGTACCGCTCTTAAGAAACACTTTATATCAGATTACATACACTTACCCTCAATGTTACGCAAAATCTTCGCAGTGCATTACTTAAGCTTCATTTTCGCTTATTTACAACGAGAAGCAATTACACCCCAGGACAATAAGCAGCCTCATTAGGATTAATTAGGATTAATTATCCCCTCTCTCGTGAACTCCCGCTGCTTTGTGTGTGAGGCGGAAGACAAAAGAAGGTCATTTACCTCCACTGGTAGACGTAATTTTTATAATTCAAAATAATTATCAACTGTACGTAACTTTTTTTTTTCCACAGCTTCTTATTCCCACCATTAATGTTCCTTGCAGCTGGTTCCTTGTGTCTCTAGCTGTGGCGGACCTGCTGTTATTGCTCCTGTGTGTGCCGCTGGAGTAATTTTTATAGTTTAAAAAAAAAAACCACTGTACGTAACCATTATTTTTCTCCACAGCTTCTAATTCCCACCCTTTGTGTTCCTTGCAGCTGGTTCCTCGTGTCCCTAGCTGTGGCGGACCTGCTGTTATTGCTGCTGTGTGTGCCGCTGGAGACCGTGCAGTACTTCTTATGGACGCCGCACCTAACCCTCCCCGTCTGCAAGCTGTCCTCCTACTTCGAGCTGCTGTCTGCCATGGCCTCCGTGCTGAACCTTACGGCCGTTAGTCTGGAGAGGTGAGTGGAACTGGGAGGGAGGTTAAGGCCGGTGTGGGGATGCAGCTGTTTTCTTTTTCTGGGACTCTTTCTTTTTTTTTGCTTTACTTTTACTCTTTTTCTTTTCTTTTACAGGAACTACCACGTGTAGGTCTCACATCCACTTGTAGCTTCCTTATTTTCTTATGTTCTTATGTATGTTCTGGTTGGTTTATCCGTCTTGAATGCAAAATAGTGATGGTGATGTTAAGACCTCTCGTGTTTATATTTTTTGTTCCCTTTTCTTCTTGACTTGCCATTCTTTAGTTTTTTCTTTCTTTCCTCTCTCTCTCTCTCTCTCTCTCTCTCTCTTGACTACTCTGCTCTCTTTTTTT
The DNA here is from genome assembly GCA_016584305.1 of Chionoecetes opilio. Lineage (NCBI taxonomy): Eukaryota > Metazoa > Arthropoda > Malacostraca > Decapoda > Majidae > Chionoecetes > Chionoecetes opilio. Next base: position 565,691 of record JACEEZ010000722.1, on the reverse strand, counting down.
TTATTACTTTATTGATGAATTCTTATATGTTTTACAGTCAGGAGCTTCAGCTGGACTACTAAAAACTATCTTTGGCATTACAGGAATATGTAAGATTATTCCTAACTTAAACAACATTCTCTCTCTCTCTCTCTCTCTCTCTCTCTCTCTCTCTCTACGCTCTCTCTCTCTCTCTCTCTCTCTCTCTCTCTCTCTCTCTCTCTCTCTCTCTCTCTCTCTCTCTCTCTCTCCTCTCTCTCTCTCTCCTCTCTCTCTCTTCTCTCTCCTCTCTCTCTCTCTCTCTCTCTCCTCTCTCTCTCTCTCTCTCTCTCTCTCTCTCTCTCTCTCTCTCTCTCTCTCTCTCTCTCTCTCTCTCTCTCTCATCGACGTACAAGTATTAAGCCTTCTATGTATCTCCATATATATCGGGTGTCTCCGTTCTCCTGCCCGCACAAAGGAAGACGGATCATGCCTATCTACTTAATCCATGCCTACATTTACTAAGCCTTTTCCACAAATATGGGAATGGGAAAAGACTGAACAAAAAACACAAATGAGGCTCAAAGGGAAGCATTTGTTTTATGTTCATTGACGAATCATGTAAAGTATGGGAATATCACACACACACACACACACACACACACACACACACACACACACACACACACCACACACACACACACACACACACACACACACACACACACACACACAACACACCACACACACACACACACACACACACACACACACACACACACACACACACACACACACACACACACACACACACACACACACACACATCACGTATCTCCCCTAAATTCGCAAGACATGATAACCACATTCCCTTTTACTCGACATCCCTGTGTGTCTATCTTTACTCCCTGTGATGGTGATGGTGGTGGTAGAGGTGGTGATGGTGGTGGTAGAGGTGGTGATGGTGGTGGTAGAGGTGGTGATGGTGGTGGTAGAGGTGGTGATGGTGGTGATGGTGGTTGTAGAGGTGGTGATGGTGGTGGTAGAGGTGGTGATGGTGGTGGTAGAGGTGGTGATGGTGGTGATGGTGGTTGTAGAGGTGGTGATGGTGGTGATGGTGGTGGTAGAGGTGGTGGTGGTGGTGGCAGAGGTGGTGATGGTGGTGACAGAGGTGGTGATGGTGGTGGTAGAGGTGGTGATGGTGGTGTTAGAGGTGGTGATGGTGGTGGTAGAGGTGGTGATGGTGGTGGTAGAGGTGTTGATGGTGGTGGTAGAGGTGGTGATGGTGGCTGTAGAGGTGGTGATGGTGGTTTGTAGAGGTGGTGATGGTGGTGATGGTGGTTGTAGAGGTGGTGATGGTGGTGATGGTGGTGGTAGAGGTGGTGATGGTGGTTGTAGAGGTTGTGATGGTGGTGATGGTGGTTGTAGAGGTGGTGATGGTGGTGGTAGAGGTGGTGATGGTGGTGGTAGAGGTGGTGATGGTGGTTGTAGAGGTGGTGATGGTGGTGGTAGAGGTGGTGATGGTGGTGGTAGAGATGGTGATGGTGGTGGTAGAGGTGGTGATGGTGGTTGTAGAGGTGGTGATGGTGGTGGTAGAGGTGGTGATGGTGGTGGTAGAGGTGGTGATGGTGGTGGTAGAGGTGGTGATGGTGGTGGTAGAGGTGGTGATGGTGGTTGTAGAGGTTGTGATGGTGGTGATGGTGGTTGTAGAGGTGGTGATGGTGGTGGTAGAGGTGGTGATGGTGGTGGTAGAGGTGGTGATGGTGGTTGTAGAGGTGGTGATGGTGGTGGTAGAGGTGGTGATGGTGGTGGTAGAGGTGGTGATGGTGGTGGTAGAGGTGGTGATGGTGGTGGTAGAGGTGGTGATGGTGGTGGTAGAGGTGGTGATGGTGGTGGTAGAGATGGTGATGGTGGTGGTAGAGGTGGTGATGGTGGTTGTAGAGGTGGTGATGGTGGTGGTAGAGGTGGTGATGGTGGTGGTAGAGGTGGTGATGATGGTGGTGGCTTCTGCGCCGATAAGAGTCGTTTGAGGGGCTCGTCCTTCGCCTTTTCTAAGCCTTATCCCGCCATTCAATTTCGGCGCAGAAGAGAACAACAACACGTAACTGCCGGATGGAAAGTCTTTTTTTTTTTTTTTTTTTTACGTTGGTGGCGCCTGTAGGCTATTATTATTATTATTCTCGTTTGCTTAGAAAGGTTGTATAAAGCCTTTTATTACCAAGAATATAGACTCATGAAGCCTTTGAAGGAAATTACGGGGCTTTAAAGATGTCCCATTCATAACGGAGTACTAAATTTCCCTGGGGAGTTTGTTAATTTGGGTATTTTTCGCGTGCTATTCTTCTACCGTCAATGTGTGTGTGTTTAAACTTTTCTTAAGGTTCATTGTAGTGTGTTCTCGCTTCTATATTTTTCCTTCCCTTTACTGAGCCTCGCATGTCAACAGACGCAGCCCTTGATACGAATTGCTCAGACCCGCCCTTTGGTGACTGGTTAAAAGTGCTGTTCATAAAAAAAGTGACATTGAAATTTGTACACGAAAGGGGGAAATACTTTTTTTATTTCCCTCTACTTTTCCTTTCCATTGTATTTCTGACTACCTCTCTCTCTCTTCTCTCTCTCTCTCTCTCCTCTCTCTCTCTCCTCTCTCTCTCTCTCTCTCTCTCTCTCTCTCTCTCTCTCTCTCTCTCTCTCTCTCTCTCTCTCTCTCTCTCTCTCTCTCTCTCTCTCTCTCTCTCTCTCTCTCTCTCTCTCTCTCTCTCTCTCTCTCTCTCTCTCTCTCTCTCTCTCTCTCTCTCTCTCTCTCTCTCTCTCTCTCTCTCTCTCTCTCTCTCTCTCTCTCTCTCTCTCTCTCTCTCTCTCTCTCTCTCTCTCTCTCTCTTCTTTCTCTCTCGTCTGGAAAAGTAGTGACTGGCTAGTTAAAGGTGGAGGGGCGCCACAAACGACCCTCCAAGTGATGGACACAAGAGATATAGTTCACTCGTTCATTTCCGGAAGTTGGTGTTGCAGGTTTCTCGCATCAAGTGAAGTTTGTGGGGCAGTAACTTTGGGATACGGCTTCGTTTTTTTTTCTTTATCTCCTCTCTCTCTCTCTCTCTCTCTCTCTCTCTCTCTCTCTCTCTCTCTCTCTCTCTCTCTCCTCTCTCTCTCTCTCTCTCTCGCTCTCGCTCTCTCTCTCTCGCTCTCTCTCTCTCTCTCTCTCTCTCTCTCTCTCTCTCTCTCTCTCTCTCTTCTCTCTCTCTCTCTCTCTCTCTCTCTCTCTCTCTCTCTCTCTCTCTCTCTCTCTACCCATTACCATCAGCATCATCAAAGTTTCATTTTATTACACTCGTTCGCTTTTATGCTTTAAGAGTTTCTACATTTTTTCACACTCCACACGCCTCGATCGTGCTCCTCGCTGTCACCCTCCATCACACTCCTGCCATCCTCCTCTCTATATATTTCTTTCTCGAATTATTTTCTCCATCGCTTCTTTAAGGGGACGTGGTCTGGAAATTATGAACTCTACTCGGGAAACTTATTACTGGTGAAACTTACAACCCAGGAACATTTTGAATCATATATTTCTCCTTTTGTGTTTGTGAGAGAAAGTAGTTTTGTGTTATTTATCGTGGTAATTATTTTCTTCCTTGTCAATATTTGTCACCATAAGAGAAGAGGATCGTGATGTGTAATTGTTATTGTTAAAGGCAGATCTTTTTTTCTATTTCTTTTTTGTGGCTCCTAGTGAGATTATACAGATTATACATGCAGACTGCCAATTAGCCTTTACTTGTCTCATCTCTCATAATTACTGCAAGGGCTGCTGTTATGCCTTCTTGCAGTCTAATCACGTAGGCGTCGCTTCGTTAAACCCAAAATCAAAAATTTATTCAAATTCAAAAAAAACTAAACATCTTCAGTTCCTATTCTTTTTTTTTCAAAATTTAAAACCTTTTTTGAAACACCGTTTTTTTCTTCTAAAATGAAACTCCACACTGTTTTTTTTTTCCCTTTTTAAATTTCAACAACCAAACCCCTTTTTTTTTTCTTCATTTCACTCACACCTTTCTTTTTTCCCAAAATTTTTAAACTTCCCAACACTTTCTTTCTTCTAAAATTCACTCCCATCTTTTTTTTTCCAAAATTTAACAACCCAACACCTTCTTTTTTTCTTCTAGTAATCCCTCCACCCTTTTTTTTTCCTTCATTTCTAAAATCTTCTTTTTAAAATTTTAACCCCTTCTTTAAATTACATTTCCCCTTTTTCCTTTTTTCTAATATAACCAGCACCTTTTTTTTTTCTTTTCTTTTCCAAACCCCCTTCCTTTTTTCCTCTAAAATTCCCCCCCCTTTACCCCACCTTTTTTTTTTTTTTCTTCAATTTCCCCAAAACCCTTCTTTCTTCAAAATATTCATTTCAAGCCTTTTTTTTTTCTGTTACCCCTCCAAACACCTTCTTTTTTAGTAATCCCCAAACCCCCTTCTTTTTCTAAATATCATCCAAACCCCTTTTTCTTCAATATCACCCCAAACACCTTTTTTTCTTCTAATATTCACTTCAAACACCTTTTTTTTCTTAGGCCCCTTCAAAAACCTTTTTTTTTTCTTCTAATATATCCTCCAAAAAACCTTCTTTCTTCTAATATTCATTCAAACCCTTTCTTCTAATATTCCCCAAACACCCTTTTTTTCCCTAATATTCCTCCAAAACCTTCTTTTCTTCTATATTCACCCCACACCCCTTTCTTTCTTTATATATCCTCCAAACACCTTTTTTTTCTTCTAATTATCACTCAACACCTTTCTTTCCTTTAATTTCACTTCAAACCCCTTTTTCTTTCTTCTAATTTCACCCCAAACCCCTTTCTTCTTAGTCATTTAAAAACCCACCTTTTTCTTTTTATATTCACTCAAAAACCCTTTTTTTTTTTTTCATATTCACTAAAAACACCCTTTCTTCTTTTAAATATCCCCCAAACCCCTTTTTTTTTCTTTTTATCCTTCAAAAAAACCTTTTTTTTCTTCTAATTATCATTTAAAAAAAAACCTTCTTTTTCCCTTCTAAAAATTTTTACCTAAACACCTTCTTTCTTCTAATATGTCACTCCAAACACCTTCTTTTTTCTAATTTTCACTTCAAACACCTTCTTTTCTTCTAGTATAATCCCTCCAAACCCTTCTTTTTTTAAAATTATATCACTTCAAACCTTCTTTCCTGTTTCACCCAAACACCTTTTTCCTTCTAATATTCCTCAAAAACCTTCTTTCTTCAAATATGCCCCCTTCAAAACCCCCTTCTTTCTTCAAATATTCCCCCAAAAACCTTTTTTTCTTCTAGTAAAAACACCCCAACACCTTCTTTCTTCTAATTGTACTTCAACCCTTCTTTCTTCTAATATTCCCCCCTTTTTCAACACCTTTTTTTTCTTCTATAATAACTTCAAACCCCTTTTTTTCTTCAAAATTTCCTCCAAAACACCTTTTTCTTCTAATATTCCACCAAAACCCCTTTTTTTCTTTAGTATATCACTCCAAAAAAACCTTTTTTTTCCCTTCAAATATTTTAAAACCCAAAACACCTTTTTCTTTAATTATACCCCAAACACCTTTTTTTCTTCTAGTAAAATCAAAAACCCCTTTTTTCTAAAAGCCCCCCCACAAAAAAACCCTTTTTTTTTTTCCCCAATATATCATTTCAAAAAACCTTTTTTTTTCTAAATAAAATTTCACTCCCAACCCTTTTTTCCCTTCTTTTTAAAAACCCTTTTTTCAAACACACCCCCCCTTTTTCTTCAAATTTTTCATCAACCACCTTCTTTTTTTCTATTTTCCTTAAAACACCTTTTTTTCCTTCAAATATATCACTCCAAAACCTTCTTTTCTTCTATATATCCACCAAACCCCTTTTTTTCTTCTAATATTCCTTTAAAAACACCTTCTTTTTCTAATAATCACCCAAACCTTTTTTTTTTTCCCTTCTAAATTCCTTCAAAAACACCTTTTTTTCTTCAAAATATTCCTCCAAACACCTTCTTTTCCCCTTCAAAATTTTCACTTAAAACCCTTTTTTTCTCTAGTATTCACTCCAAAACCCTTTTTCTTCTTATATATCACCCCAAAAACACCTTCTTTCTTCAAATATTCTTTTCCCACCCCTTTCTTTCTTCTAAAGTCATTTCCAAACACCTTTTTCTTCTAATAAAAATCCTCCAAAAACCCTTTTTTCTTAAAATTTTATCCCCAACCCCCTTTTTTCTTCTAATATTCACCAAAACCCCCCTTTTTTCTTCTATTTTCACTTTAAACACCTTCTTTCTTTTTAAATACACTCCAAACACCTTTTTTCTTCAAATATTCCCCCTTCAAACACCTTCTTTTTCCCTTCTAATTTTTCACTCCAACACCTTTTTTTTTTTTTTAAATATAAACTAAAACCCCTTCTTTTCTTTAGTATATCCCCAACACCCTTTTTTTTCTTCTATATTCATTTAAAAACACCTTCTTTCTTCTAATATTTTCACTTAAAACACCTTCTTTCTTCAAATATTCCTCAAACACCTTCTTTCTTCTATAATCATTCCAAAAACCCTTTCTTTTTCTAATATTCATTCAAACCCCTTTTTTCCCTTCTTTTCACTCAAACCCTTCTTTCTTCTAATATTATTTCAACACTTCTTTCTTCTAATATTTTCACTCCAAAAACCTTCTTTCTTCTAATTTTCCCATTTTAACCCTTTCCCTTTTCAAATTTTCCTTTCAAACACTTTTTCTTTAAATATTCACTCCAAACCTTCTTTTTTCTAATATTTCTTAAAACACCTTCTTTCTCAATTTTCATTTCAACACCTTCTTTCTTCTAATTTCACCCCAAACCCTTTTTTCTTTAATTTCATTTCAAACACTTTTTTCTTCTAATAGTCATTTCAAACACCTTCTTTCTTTAATTTATTTAAAACCCTTTTTTCCCAATTACCCCCCAAAATCCTTCTTTTTTATTGCACTCAAACACTTCTTTCTTAAAATTTTCCCTCCAAAACCCCTTCTTTCTTCTATATACCCCCAAAACACCCTTTTTCTTCTAATTTCACTTAAAAACCCTTCTTTTCTTCAAATTTCATCCAAACCCCTTCCCCTTCTTCTAAATATCCTCCAAAAAAACCTTTTTCTTCTAAATATCCTTCAAACACCTTTTTTTCTTTAATTATTCATCAAACCCTTCTTTCTTTAATATTCACTCCAACCCACCTTTTTTTCTTCTATTTCCCCCAAAACCCCTTCTTTCTTCAAATAATAAACTTCAAACCCTTCTTTCTTTAATATCACTCCAAACACCTTTTTTTCTAATTAATCACCCCAAACCCCCATCTTTCTTCTAATATCATTCAAAACACCTTCTTTCTTCTAATATTCACCCCCCAACACCTTTTTCTTCTTAATCACCCAAACCTTTTTTCCCTTTAAAATTTCACTCCAAAAAATTTTCTTTTTTTCTAAAATACACCAAACCCCTTCTTCTCTAGTATATCCCCAAACCCCTTCTTTCTTTAATTATCCTCAAACCCTTCTTTCTTCAAATTATCAACCAAAAACCCTTCTTTTTCTATATTCACTCCAAACACCTTTTTTTCTTCAAATTAATAACTCCAAACCCCTTTTTTTTCTTCTATATATCACCCCAAAACCCTTTTTTTCCAAATATATCACTTCAAACACTTCTTTCCTTCATATATCCTCCAAACCCCTTCTTTTTTCTAATATATCACCCAAAAACACCTTTTTTTCTTTATATATCACCCAAAAACACCTTTTTCCTTCTAATTACCCCCACAAAAAAATTTTCTTTTTTTTTCTTAAAACCCTTTCAAACCCCTTTCTTTCTTCTATTATCACCAAAAAACCTTCTTTCTTCTAATTTCATTTAAAAACACCTTTTTTCTTCTATATATCCCAAACCCCTTTTTTTTTTTTCTAATTTTTCCCAAAACCCCTTTTTCTTCAAATATATACCAAAACCCTTTTTTTTTTTCTTAATCACACCAAACCCTTCTTTTCTTCAAATTATCACTTCAAACACCTTTTTCTTCTAATTTTTTCCTCCAAAAACCCCTTTTTTCCCCTTCAATATATCACTTTTCAACCTTCTTTCTTTCTATTGTCACTTAAAAACCCTTTTCTTTTCTTCAAAATTTTCACTTAAAACCTTTTCTTTCTTCTAATAGGGTTCCCTCCAAAAAAACCTTTTTTCTTCTAATATTACTTTAAACCCCTTTCTTTCTTCTAATAGGGGCCTTCCCCTTCTTTCTTATAATATTCCCCAACACCTTTTTTTCTTCTAATATTTTATTCAAACCCTTTTTTTTTCTTCTAATATGCCCCCACTTCAAACCCCTTCTTTTTCTAATATATCACCCCAAACACTTTTTTTCTTCAAATTCACTTAAAACCCTTTTTTTCTTCAATATTCCCACTTCAAACCCTTCTTTTTTTCAAAATATTCACCAAACACCTTTTTTTTCTAAAATATCCCTAAAACCCTTTTCTTTCTTCTAATGTCCTTCAAAACACTTTTTTTTTCTTCAAATATGTCATCCAAAACCCTTCTTTTTTCTAATATATCCCCCCCCAAAACCTTTTTCTTTCTAATATGTCACTTAAAACCCCTTCTTTCTTCAAATATTCATCCAAAAAACCTTCTTTCTTCTAACATATCACTCCAAACACCTTCTTTCTTTAAAAATCCTTCAAACACTTCTTTCTTCTAATTTCACTCCAAACACCTTCTTTCTTTAATTTTCACTCCAAACCCTTTCTTTCTTCTAGTATATCCTCCAAACCCTTCTTTCTTCAATATACACTTCAAACACCTTCTTTCCCTTCTAATAGTCACCCAAACCCTTCTTTTTTCTAATATAAACTCCAAAAACCCATTTTTCTTCTATAAAAACCTTTTCAAAACCTTTTTTTCTTCTAATTTATCACTCCAAACACCTTCTTTTTTTCAAATATATCACTCCAAACCCCTTCTTTCTTATAATATTCATCCAAACCCCTTTTTTTTTCTTCTAATAATCACCCCAAACACCTTCTTTTTCTAGTTATCCTCCAAACCTTTTTTTTCTTATAATATATCCCCCCAAACACCTTCTTTCTTCAATTTCCACCAAAACCCCTTCTTCTTCTAGTATTCACTAAAAACCCTTTTCTTCTAATATATCCCCCAAAACCCCTTTTCTTTTTTTCTAGTTTCACTCCAAAACCCCTTTTTTTTTCTTCAAATATATCCTTCAAACCTTCTTTCTTCTAGTATATCACTCCAAACCCTTTTTTTCTTCAAATTTAAATCCCCCCCAAAACCTTTTTTTTTTTCTTCTAGTATTTCCTTCAAACCCCTTGTTTTTTTTTTTCAAATATTCACATCACAACCCTTTCTTCTTTCTTAGATATCCTTAAAACACCTTTTTTTCTTTCTAATTATCACTCCAAACCCCTTCTTTCCCCTTCTAATATATCACCCCAAAACCCCCCTTCTTTTCCTTCTAATATTCCACCAAACATTTTCTTTCTTCTAGAAATTCACTCAAAACCCTTTTTCTTCAATATATCCTCTAAACCCCTTCTTTCTTCTAGTTTTACCCAACCAAACACCTTCTTTTCTTCTAAAAAAATTTTTTAAAACACCTTCTTTCTTTAATATATCCCCAAAAACCCTTTTTTTTTTTTCAATTATCACTTCAAACCCTTTTTTTCTATTTTGTCACTCCAAAAACCTTCTTTTTTTCTAATATATCACACCAAAACACTTTTCTTCTTTAGAAAAATCACCCCAAACACCTTTTTTCTTCTATATATCATTTAAAAACCCCTTCTCTCTCGCTCTCATCTCGTCTCTCTCTCTCTCTCTCTTCTCTCTCTCTCTCTCTCTCTCTCTACCTCGCTCTCTCTCTCTCTCTCTTCTCTCTCTTCTCTCTCTCTCTCCTACCCATACCATCAGCATCATCAAAGTTTCATTTATTACACTCGTTCGCTTGTTATGCTTTAAGAGTTCTACATTTTTTTCACAATCCACACGCTCGATCGTGCTCCTCGCTGTCACCCTCCATCACACTCCGCCATCCTCCTCTCTATATATTTCTTTCTCGAATTTAGTTCTCAATCGCGTCTTTAGGGGGCACGTGTCTGAAATGTTATGAACGATACTCGGAAACTATTACTGGTGAAACTTACAACCAGGAACATTTTGATCATATATTCTCTTTTGTGTTTGTGAGAGAAAAGTAGTTTTGTGTTATGTATCGTGGTAATTATTTTCTTCCTTGCACTAATATTGTCACCAAAGAGGAACGAGGATCGTGATGTGTAAATTGTTATTGTTAAGGCAGATCTTTTTTTCTATCTTTTTTGTGGCTCTAGTTGAGATTAACAGATATACATGCAGACTGCCAATAGCCTTTTTACTTGTCGCCATCTATCATAATTACTGCAAGGGCTGCTGTTATGCCTTCTTGCAGTCTAATCACGTAGGCGTCGCTTCGTTAAACACACAACTCAAAATATTATGTCACAATGTCAAGTAAACATAAACATAAACTTCAAGTGCGTGGCCTAGTCTCTTCTTGTTCTAAATTAACTTGCTTTGATTACACTTCGCTTTTCTTTCTTCTAACAATGTCACTCCAGGCAGTCTGTCTTCTTTTCCTAAATTTAACATTCACTGACTACACATACGTTTTCTTTCTTCTAGTATGTCACTCCAGGCAGTCTGTCTTCTTTTCCTAAATTTAACATTCACTGACTACACTTACGTTTCTTTCTTCTAACAATGTCACTCCAGGCAGTCTGTCTTCTTTTCCTAAATTTAACATTCACTGACTACACTTACGTTTTCTTTCTTCTAGTAAGTCCCTCCAGGCACCTTTTTTTCCCATGTCAGTTGCGTAAGTCTTCTTGTCCTAAATTTACTTGCGTTACCTACACTTCCGTTTTCTTTTTTCTACTATGAACTTCAGGCACCTTCTTTTTCTTCTTCTTTTACCTTAACATTCCTTCTTCTTTTTTCCCTCTAGGTACATTTTTATTCCTCTTTCACCTTTACCTATCTTCTTCTTTTTCAGGTTTTTCTTCTAATATGTCACTCCAAACACCTTCTTTCTTCTAATATGTCACTTCAAAGACCTTCTTTCTTCTAGTATATCACTCCAAACACCTTCTTTCTTCTAGTATATCACTCCAAACACCTTCTTTCTTCTAATATATCACTCCAAACACCTTCTTTCTTCTAATATATCACTCCAAACACCTTCTTTCTTCTAATATGTCACTTCAAACACCTTTCTTCTAATATGTCACTTCAAACACCTTCTTTCTTCTAATATATCACTCCAAACACCTTCTTTCTTCTAATATGTCACTTCAAACACCTTTCTTCTAATATGTCACTCCAAACACCTTCTTTCTTCTAATATATCACTCCAAAATCCTTCTTTCTTCTAGTATATCACTCCAAACACCTTCTTTCTTCTAGTATATCACTCCAAACACCTTCTTTCTTCTAATATATCACTCTAAACACCTTCTTTCTTCTAATATATCACTTCAAACACCTTCTTTCTTCTAATATATCACTCCAAACACCTTTCTTCTAATATGTCACTTCAAACACCTTCTTTCTTCTTATATATCACTCAAAACACCTTCTTTCTTCTAGTATATCACTCCAAACACCTTCTTTCTTCTTGTATATCACTCCAAACACCTTCTTTCTTCTATTATATCACTTCAAACACCTTCTTTCTTCTAATATATCACTTCAAAAACCTTCTTTCTTCTAATATATCACTCTAAACACCTTCTTTCTTCTAATATATCACTCCAAACACCTTCTTTCTTCTAATATATCACTTCAAACACCTTCTTTCTTCTAGTATATCACTCCAAACACCTTCTTTCTTCTAATATATCACTTCAAACACCTTCTTTCTTCTAGTATATCACTCCAAACACCTTCTTTCTTCTAATATATCACTCAAAAAAACCTTCTTTCTTCTAATATGTCACTTCAAACACCTTCTTTCTTCTAATATGTCACTTCAAACATCTTCTTTCTTCTAGTATATCACTCCAAACACCTTCTTTCTTCTAATATGTAACTTCAAACACATTCTTTCTTCTAATATGTCACTTCAAACACCTTCTTTCTTCTAGTATATCACTTCAAACACCTTCTTTCTTCTAATATATCACTCCAAACACCTTCTTTCTTCTAATATATCACACCAAACACCTTCTTTCTTCTAGTATATCACTCCAAACACCTTCTTTCTTCTAATATATCACTCCAAACACCTTCTTTCTTCTAATATATCACTCCAAACACCTTTTTTCTTCTAGTATATCACTTCAAACACCTTGTTTCTTCTAATGTATCACATCAAACACCTTCTTTCTTCAAGTATATCATTTCAAACACCTTCTTTTTTCTAATAGATCACTCCCAACACCTTCTTTCTTCTAATTTATCACTCCAAACACCTTCTTTCTTCTAATATATCACACCAACCACCTTCTTTCTTCTAGTATATCACTCAAACCACCTTCTTTCTTCTATTATGTCACTTCAAACACCTTCTTTCTTCTAATATATCACTCCAAACACCTTCTTTCTTCTAGTATATCACACCAAACACCTTCTTTCTTCTAATATATCACTTCAAACACCTTCTTTCTTCTAATATATCACTCCAAACACCTTTTTTCTTCTAATATATCACTTCAAACACCTTCTTTCTTCTAATATGTCACTCCAAACACCTTCTTTCTTCTAATATATCACTTCAAACACCTTCTTTCTTCTAGTATATCACTCCAAACACCTTCTTTCTTCTAATATATCACTCCAAACACCTTCTTTCTTCTAATATGTCACTTCACACACCTTCTTTCTTCTAATATGTCACTTCAAACACCTTCTTTCTTCTAATATATCACTCCAAACACCTTTTTTCTATTAATATATCACTTCAAACACCTTCTTTCTTCTAATATGTCACTTCAAACACCTTTTTTCTTCTATTATGTCACTTTAAACACCTTCTTTCTTCTAATATATCACTCCAAACACCTTATTTCTTCTAATATATCACTTCAAACACCTTCTTTCTTCTAGCATATCACTCCAAACACCTTCTTTCTTCTAATATATCACTCCAAACACCTTCTTTCTTTTAGTATATCACACCAAACACCTTCTTTCTTCTAATATATCACTTCAAACACCTTCTTTCTTCTAATATGTCACTTCAAACACCTTCTTTCTTCTAATATATCACTCCAAACACCTTCTTTCTTCTAGTATATCATTCAAACTCTGTCGTTTCTTAATAGTCACTTCAAAACACTTCTTTCTTCTAATATGTCACTTCAAACACCTTCTTTCTTCTAATATGTCACTTCAAACACATTCTTTCTTCTAATATGTCACTCCAAAAACCTTCTTTCTTCTAATATGTCACTTTAAACACCTTCTTTCTTCTAATATGTCACTTCAAACAACTTCTTCTTATATACACTCCAAACACCTTTCTTTCTTCTAATATGTTACTTCAAACACCTTCTTCTTCTAATTGTCACTTCAAACACCTTCTTTTGTAATATATCACTCCAAACACCTGTTTTCTCTAAATATCACTCAAAAACACCTTCTTTCTTCTAATATGTCACTTCAAACACCTTCTTTCTTCTAATATGTCACTTCAAACACCTTCTTTCTTCTAATATATCACTCCAAACACCTTCTTTCTTCTAATATGTCACTTCAAACACATTCTTTCTTCTAATATGTCACTCCAAACACCTTCTTTCTTCTAATATATCCCTCCCAAAACACTTTTTCTTAATATGTCACTTCAAACCTTTTTCTTGTTCATTTTTGAAAAAAAATTATGTCATCCAACACTCCTTCGTCTAACATATCACGCCAAACACTTCTTTCTTAGTAATATATCACTTCAAAACACCTTCTTTTCTTATAATATACATCCAAACAACCTTCTTTCTTTTAATATATCACTCCAACCACTTCTTTCTCTAGTATATCACTACCAAACACCTTTCTTTCTTCTATATATCACTTCAAAAAACACCGTCTTTCTTTAAATATAATCACTCCCTAAAAACCTCTTTCTTCTAATATATATCACTCCAAACACCATCTTCTTCTGATATATCACTTCAAAAACACCTTCTTTCTTCTAATATATCACTCCAAACACCTTCTTTCTCTATATATCACTCCAAACACCTTCTTTCTTATAATATGTCACTCCAAACACCTTCTTTCTTCTAATATATCACACCAAACACCTTCATTCTTCTAGTATATCACTCCAAACACCTTCTTTCTTATAATATATCACTCCAAACACCTTCTTTCTTCTAATATATCACACCAAACACCTTCTTTCTTCTAGTATATCACTCCAAACACCTTCTTTCTTCTAATATATCACTCCAAACACCTTCTTTCTTCTAGTAATCAACTCCAAACACCTTGTTCATCTAATATATCACTTGCAAACACTGCTTCTTCTCGTTATATCACTCCAAACACCTTCTTTCTTCTAATATATCACTCCAAACACCTTTTTTCTTCTAGTATATCACTTCAAACACCTTGTTTCTTCTAATATATCACATCATACACCTTCTTTCTTCTGGTATATCACTTCAAACACCTTCTTTCTTCTAATATATCACTCCAAACACCTTCTTTCTTCTAATATATCACTCCAAACACCTTCTTTCTTCTAATATATCACACCAAACACCTTCTTTCTTCTAGTATATCACTCAAAACACCTTCTTTCTTCTAATATATCACTCTAAACACCTTCTTTCTTCTAGTATATCACACCAAACACCTTCTTTCTTCTAATATATCACTTCAAACACCTTCTTTCTTCTAATATATCACTCCAAACACCTTTTTTCTTCTAATATATCACTTCAAACACCTTCTTTCTTCTAATATGTCACTTCAAACACCTTCTTTCTTCTAATATGTCACTTCAAACACATTCTTTCTTCTAATATGTCACTCCAAAAACCTTCTTTCTTCTAATATGTCACTTCAAACACCTTCTTTCTTCTAATATGTCACTTCAAACACCTTCTTTCTTATAATATATCACTCCAAACACCTTCTTTCTTCTAATATGTCACTTCAAACACCTTCTTTCTTCTAATATGTCACTTCAAACACCTTCTTTCTTCTAATATATCACTCCAAACACCTTTTTTCTTCTAATATCACTTCAAAAACACCTTCTTCTCTAATAGTCACGCAACACTTCTTTTCTTCTAATATGTCACTTCAAACACCTTCTTTCTTCTAATATATCACTCCAAATACCTTCTTTCTTCTAGTATGTCACTTCAAACACATTCTTTCTTCTAATATGTCACTCCAAACACCTTCTTTCTTCTAATATATCACTTCAAACACCTTCTTTCTTCTAATATGTCACTCCAAACACCTTCTTTCTTCTATATGCATGTCCAAACACCTTCTTTCTTCTAAACAATATCACTCCAAAAACGTACATTCTTCTTCTAATAGATCACTTCAAACACCTCTTTCTTCTAATTATATCACTCAAAACACCTTCTTTGTTCTAATATATCACTCCAAACACCTTCTTTCTTCTAATATATCACTCCAAACACCTTCTTTCTTCTAATATATCACTTCAAACACCTTCTTTCTTCTAATATATCACTCCAAACACCTTCTTTCTTCTAATATATCACTCCAAACACCTTCTTTCTTCTAATATATCACTTCAAACACCTTCTTTCTTCTAATATATCACTCCAAACACCTTCTTTCTTCTAATATATCACTCCAAACACCTTCTTTCTTATAATATGTCACTCCAAACACCTTCTTTCTTCTAATATATCACACCAAACACCTTCATTCTTCTAGTATATCACTCCAAACACCTTCTTTCTTATAATATATCACTCCAAACACCTTCTTTCTTCTAATATATCACACCAAACACCTTCTTTCTTCTAGTATATCACTCCAAACACCTTCTTTCTTCTAATATATCACTCCAAACACCTTCTTTCTTCTAGTATATCACTCCAAACACCTTCTTTCTTCTAATATATCACTTCAAACACCTTCTTTCTTCTAGTATATCACTCCAAACCTTCTTTCTTCTAATATATCTCCAAACACCTTTTTCTTTAGTATATCACTTCACACACCTTGTTTCTGCTAATATATCACATCATACCACCTTCTTTCTTCTAGTAATCACTTCAAAACACCTTCTTTCTCTAATATATCACTCCAAAACACCTTCTTTCTTCTATATATCACTCCAAACAACCTTAATCTCACAGCAAAATCTACCCAAACCACCAAACATCTTCTTTATTCTAGTATATACTCAAAACCCTCTTCTCTTCTAATATATCATCTAAACACCTCTTTCTTCTAGTATATCCCACCAAAACCTCTTTCTTCAATATATAAAAAAACCCCCCTCAAACACCTTCTGTCTCTAATATATCCACTCAAACACCTTTTTTCTTCTAATATATCACTTCAAACACCTTCTTTCTTCTAATATGTCACTCCAAACACCTTCTTTCTTCTAATATATCACACCAAACACCTTCTTTCTTCTAGTATATCACTCCAAACACCTTCTTTCTTCTAATATATCACTCCAAACACCTTCTTTCTTCTAGTATATCACACCAAACACTTCTTCTTCCTAATATATCATTCAAACACCATTGTTTCTTCTAATATATCACTCCAAACACCTTTTTTCTTCTAATATATCACTTCAAACACCTTCTTTCTTCTAATATATCACTCCAAACACCTTCTTTCTTCTAGTATATCACTCCAAACACCTTCTTTCTTCTAATATATCACTCCAAACACCTTCTTTCTTCTAATATGTCACTTCAAACACCTTCTTTCTTCTAATATGTCACTTCAAACACCTTCTTTCTTTTAATATATCACTCCAAACACCTTTTTTCTTCTAATATATCACTTCAAACACCTTCTTTCTTCTAATATGTCACTTCAAACACCTTCTTTCTTCTAATATGTCACCTCAAACACCTTCTTTCTTCTAATATATCACTCTAAACACCTTCTTTCTTCTAATATGTCACTTCAAACACCTTCTTTCTTCTAATATGTCACTTCAAACACCTTCTTTCTTCTAATATATCACTCCAAACACCTTTTTTCTTCTAATATATCACTTCAAACACCTTCTTTCTTCTAATATGTCACTTCAAACACCTTGTTTCTTCTAGTATATCACTCCAAACACCTTCTTTCTTCTAATATATCACTCCAAACACCTTCTTTCTTCTAATATGTCACTTCAAACACCTTCTTTCTTTTAATATGTCACTTCAAACACCTTCTTTCTTCTAACATATCACTCCAAACACCTTCTTTCTTCTAATATATCACTTCAAACACCTTCTTTCTTCTAATATATCACTCCAAACACCTTCTTTCTTCTAATATATCACTCCAAACACCTTCTTTCTTCTAGTATATCACTCCAAACACCTTCTTTCTTCTCATATATCACTTCAAACACCTTCTTTCTTTTAATATATCACTCCAAACACATTCTTTTTTCTACGATACACGCCAAAACACCATCGTTCTACTATATACACTCCAACACCTTCTTCGTCTAATATAATCAACTCCAAACACCGGTTCTGCTAATATATCACGCCAAACACCTTTTGTCTTAGAATATGTCACTCCAAACACCTTCTTTCTTCTAATATATCACATCAAACACCTTCAGTCTTCTAGTATATCACTCCAAACACCTTCTTTCTTATAATATATCACTCCAAACACCTCTTTCTCATAATATATCACACCAAACACGTCTTCTTCTAGTAAGATCACTCCAAGCACCTTCTTCTTCTAATATATCATTCCAAACACGTCATTATTCTAGTATATCACTCCAAACACCTTTTTTTCTTCTAATATGTCACTTCAAAACACTTCTTTCTTCTAGTATAATTACTCCAATTACTTCTTTTTCTAATATTACACTCCGAACACCTTTTTCTTCTAGTATATCACTTCAAACACCTGTTTCTTCTTAATATATCCATCAAACCTTCTTCTTCTGTAGCATACTTCAACACACCTTCTTTCTTCTAATATATCACTCAAACACCTCTTTATTCTAATATATCACTCCAAAAAACATTCTTTCTTTAATATATCACACCAAACACCTTCTTTTTCTAGTATATCACTCAAAAACACCTTCTCTTCTCTACATATATCACTCTAAACACCTTCTCTTCTTCTCGTTATAATCACACCAAAACACCTCTTCTTCTAATATATCACTTCAAACACCTTCTTTCTTCTAATATACCACTCCGAACACCTTTTTTCTTCTAATATATCACTTCAAACACCTTCTTTCTTCTAATATGTCACTCCAAACACCTTCTTTCTTCTAATATATCACACCAAACACCTTCTTTCTTCTAGTATATCACTCCAAACACCTTCTTCTCAATATACACTTCCAAAAACCTTTCGTTCTTTAGTATATCACACCAAACACCTTCTTTCTTCTAATATATCACTTCAAACACCTTGTTTCTTCTAATATATCACTCCAAACACCTGTTTTCTTCTAATATATCACTTCAAACACCTTCTTTCTTCTAATATGTCACTCCAAACACCTTCTTTCTTCTAATATATCACTTCAAACACCTTCTTTCTTCTAGTATATCACTCCAAACACCTTCTTTCTTTTAATATATCACTCCAAACACCTTCTTTCTTCTAATATTTCACTTCAAACACCTTCTTTCTTCTAATATGTCACTTCAAACACCTTCTTTCTTTTAATATATCACTCCAAACACCTTTTTTCTTCTAATATATCACTTCAAACACCTTCTTTCTTCTAATATGTCACTTCAAACACCTTCTTTCTTCTAATATGTCACATCAAACACCTTCTTTCTTCTAATATATCACTCTAAACACCTTTTTTCTTCTAATATGTCACTTCAAACACCTTCTTTCTTCTAATATGTCACTTCAAACACCTTCTTTCTTCTAATATATCACTCCAAACACCTTTTTTCTTCTAATATATCACTTCAAACACCTTCTTTCTTCTAATATGTCACTTCAAACACCTTCTTTCTTCTAATATGTCTCTTCAAACACCTTCTTTCTTCTAATATTTCACTCCAAACACCTTCTTTCTTCTAATATATCACTTCAAACACCTTCTTTCTTCTAGTATATCACTCCAAACACCTTCTTTCTTTTAATATATCACTCCAAACACTTTCTTTCTTCTGGTATATCACACCAAACACGTTCTTTCTTCTAATATATCACTTCAAACACCTTCTTTCTTCTAATATGTCACTTCAAACACCTTCTTTCTTCTAATATATCACTCCAAACACCTTCTTTCTTCTAGTATATCACTCCAAACACCTTCTTTCTTCTAATATGTCACTTCAAACACCTTCTTTCTTCTAATATGTCACTTCAAACACCTTCTTTCTTCTAATATATCACTCCAAACCCCTTCTTTCTTCTAATTTGTCGCTTCAAACACATTCTTTCTTCTAATATGTCACTCCAAACACCTTCTTTCTTCTAATATGTCACTTCAAACACCTTCCTTCTTCTAATATGTCACTTCAAACACCTTCTTTCTTATAATATATCACTCCAAACACCTTCTTTCTTCTAATATGTAAATTCAAACACCTTCTTTCTTCTAATATGTCACTTCAAACACCTTCTTTCTTCTAATATATCACTCCAAACACCTTTTTTCTTCTAATATATCACTCCAAACACCTTCTTTCTTCTAGTATGTCACTTCAATAAACACTTCTTTCTTTAATGAGTCATGCAAACACTTCTTTCTCTAATATATCACTTCAAACACCTTCTTTCTTCTAGTATATCACTCCAAACACCTTCTTTCTTCTAATATATCACTCCAAACACCTTCTTTCTTCTAATATGTCACTTCAAACACCTTCTTTCTTCTAATATGTCACTTCAAACACCTTCTTTCTTCTAATATATCACTCCAAACACCTTCTTTCTTCTAATATATCACTTCAAACACCTTCTTTCTTCTAATATATCACTCCAAACACCTTCTTTCTTCTAATATATCACTCAAAACACCTTTCTTTAGGATATCACTCCAAAACACCTTCTTTCTTCTAATATATCACTTCAAACACCTTCTTTCTTCTAATATATCACTCCAAACACCGCTTTCTTCGTATATATACTCCAAACCACCTTTCTTCTTATAATATGTCACTCCAAACACCTTCTTTCTTCTAATATATCACACCAAACACCTTCATTCTTCTAGTTTATCACTTCAAACACCTTCTTTCTTTTAATATATCACTCCAAACACCTTCTTTCTTCTAGTATGTCACTTCAAACACATTCTTTCTTCTAATATGTCACTCCAAACACCTTCTTTCTTTTAATATATCACTTCAAACACCTTCTTTCTTCTAGTATATCACTCCAAACACCTTCTTTCTTCTAATATATCACTCCAAACACCTTCTTTCTTCTAATATGTCACTTCAAACACCTTCTTTCTTCTAATATGTCACTTCAAACACCTTCTTTCTTCTAATATATCATTCCAAAAACCTTCTTTCTTCTAATATATCATTTCAAACACCTTCTTTCTTCTAATATATCACTCCAAACACCTTCTTTCTTCTAATATATCACTCCAAACACCTTCTTTCTTCTAATATATCACTCCAAACACCTTCTTTCTTCTAATATATCACTTCAAACACCTTCTTTCTTCTAATATATCACTCCAAACACCTTTCCTTTTTTTATTTAATATTCCTCCAAACACCTTCTTATTGTAACTATATCATTCCAAACACCTTTATTTTCTTTAATATATCACTCCAAACACCTTCTTTCTTCTAATATATCACTCCAAACACCTTCTTTCTTATAATATGTCACTCCAAACACCTTCTTTCTTCTAATATATCACACCAAACACCTTCATTCTTCTAGTATATCACTCCAAACACCTTCTTTCTTATAATATATCATCACAACACTTCTTTCTCTAATATATCACACCAAAACCGTGATTTCTTCTAAGTATATCACTCCACAACAACTCTTTCTTCTAATATATCACTCCAAACACCTTCTTTCTTCTAGTATATGACTCCAAACACCTTTTTTCTTCTAATATATCACTTCAAACACCTTTCTCTTATTCTAGTGCGTATCACTCCAACACCTCTTCTTCTAATATATCACCCCAAACACCTTTTTTCTTCTAGTATATCACTTCAAACACCTTGTTTCTTCTAATATATCACATCAAACACCTTCTTTCTTCTAGTATATCACTTCAAACACCTTCTTTCTTCTAATATATCACTCCAAACACCTTCTTTCTTTCATATAATCAAACAAACACCTTCTATTCTAGTATATCCACTCCAACCACTTCTTTCTTCTAGAATACTCACTGCAAACACTTGTTTCTTCGAATATATCATTTCCAAACACTTCTTTCATCTAATATATCAATCCAAACACTTCTTTCTTCTAATATATCACTCCAAATCACTTCTTTCTTTTCTAATATATCAACCAAAACACCTTCTTCTGCTAGTTATATCACTCCAAACACCTTCTTTCTGAATAATATATCACTCAAACACCCTAGTACTTCTAGTATTATCCACCAAACACCTTTCTTTCTTCTAATATATCACTTCAAACACCTTCTTTCTTCTAGTATATCACTCCAAACACCTTCTTTCTTCTAATATATCACTCCAAACACCTTTTTTCTTCTAGTATATCACTTCAAACACCTTGTTTCTTCTAATATATCACATCAAACACCTTCTTTCTTCTAGTATATCACTTCAAACACCTTCTTTCTTCTAATATATCACTCCAAACACCTTCTTTCTTCTAATATATCACTCCAAACACCTTCTTTCTTTTAATATATCACACCAAACACCTTCTTTCTTCTAGTATATCACTCAAAACACCTTTTTTCTTGTAATATATCACTTCAAACACCTTCTTTCTTCTAATATATCACTCCAAACACCTTTTTTCTTCTAGTATATCACACCAAACACCTTCTTTCTTCTAATATATCACTTCAAACACCTTGTTTCTTCTAATATATCACTCCAAACACCTTTTTTCTTCTAATATATCACTTCAAACACCTTCTTTCTTCTAATATGTCACTTCAAACACCTTCTTTCTTCTAATATATCACTTCAAACACCTTCTTTCTTCTAGTATATCACTCCAAACACCTTCTTTCTTCCAAAATATCACTCCAAAAACCTTCTTTCTTCTAATATTTCACTTCAAACACCTTCTTTCTTCTAATATGTCACTTCAAACACCTTCTTTCTTTTAATATATCATTCCAAACACCTTTTTTCTTCTAATATATCACTTCAAACACCTTCTTTCTTCTAATATGTCACTTCAAACACCTTCTTTCTTTTAATATATCACTCTAAACACCTTCTTTCTTCTAATATGTCACTTCAAACACCTTCTTTCTTCTAATATGTCACTTCAAACACCTTCTTTCTACTAATATATCACTACAAACACCTTTTTTCTTCTAATATATCACTTCAAACACCTTCTTTCTTCTAATATGTCACTTCAAACACCTTGTTTCTTCTAGTATATCACTCCAAACACCTTCTTTCTTCTAATATATCACTCCAAACACCTTCTTTCTTCTAATATGTCACTTCAAACACCTTCTTTCTTCTAATATGTCACTTCAAACACCTTCTTTCTTTCTAACATATCACTCCCAACAACCTTCTTCTTTAATATATCACTAAAACACCTCTTTCTTCAATATATCAACTCCAAACACTTCTTTCCTTAATATATCACTCCCAAACACCTTCTCTTCTTCAGTATATCACTCCAAACACCGGCTTTCTTCTTAATATATCCACTTCAAAACACCTTATTTCTTTAAATATACACCCAAACACCTTCTTTACTTCTAATATATCACTCCAAACACCATCTTTATTCTGATATAATCACTTCAAAAACCTTCCTTTCTTCTAAATATCACTCCAAAACACTTCTTCTTTCTAATATATCACTCCCAAACACCTTCTTTTCTTATAAATCTTTCATTTCCAAACAACCTTCTTGTCTTTAATATACACACCAAACACCTTCATTCTTCTAGTATATCACTCCAAACACCTTGTTTCTTATAATATATCACTCCAAACACCTTCTTTCTTCTAATATATCACACCAAACACCTTCTTTCTTCTAGTATATCACTCCAAACACCTTCTTTCTTCTAATATATCACTCCAAACACCTTCTTTCTTCTAGTATATCACTACCAAAACACCGTTTTTTTCTTCTAATATACACTTCAAACACTTCTGTTGTCTTCTAGTATATCACTCCAAACACCTTCTTTCTTCTAATATTCACTCCAAACACCTTTTTTCTTCTAGTATATCACTTCAAACACCTTGTTTCTTCTAATATATCACATCAAACACCTTCTTTCTTCTAGTATATCACTTCAAACACCTTCTTTCTTCTAATATATCACTCCAAACACCTTCCTTCTTCTAATATATCACTCCAAACACCTTCTTTCTTCTAATATATCACACCAAACACCTTCTTTCTCTTAGTTATTCACTCAAAACACCTTCTTTCTTCTAATATATCACTCTAAACACCTTCTTTCTTCTAGTATATCACACCAAACACCTTCTTTCTTCTAATATATCACTTCAAACACCTTCTTTCTTGTAATATATCACTCCAAACACCTTTTTTTTCTAATATATCACTTCAAACACCTTCTTTCTACTAATATGTCACTCCAAACACCTTCTTTTTTCTAATATATCACACCAACACTTCTTTTTCTTTATAAAGTATAATTATTATAATAATTAAATAGTAATAAAGTACCGATTGAAGTAATCTTGATAGTTTCATACAAAACGTATTAGATAAAACACTATACTATATGAATAGATCAGAAGTTCATGCAAGACTAATAACCATTTCCAAAACAGTACCCTGTACCAAATATATATACAAGAAATCTATTCATACGCATATAAATATACACATACACACATATACATATGCATACACACATACAGATATACTTATACACATACACATACACACACATGTACACGTGCATACACAATACACATACATACATATACATATTACTCACATACCCACCCACATCAATACGCAACCCACACACATTGAAGTACACAAAAGTACAATAATTTAATATTTCCGTTTGAGTTCTATTTCTTGAATATTTCTGTCTTCACCTTGTATCTAAATGAGTTAAGTGACACGAAATTCTTGACATCCTCCTGCAGTCGATTCCATACCTTTGCTCCTCCGCTCTCTCTGAGAGAGAGAGAGAGAGAGAGAGAGAGAGAGAGAGAGAGAGAGAGAGAGAGAGAGAGAGAGAGAGAGAGAGAGAGAGAGAGAGAGAGAGAGAGAGAGAGAAGAGAGAGAGAGAGAGAGAGAGAGAGAGAGAGAGAGAGAGGAGGGGGGGTTTGAGAGAGAGAGAGAGAAAAAAAAAGTGAGAGAAAAAAAATAAGTGAGAACAATAAGTGAGAGAGAGAGAGAGAGAAATTAAAAAGAAAGATAAAAAAAAAGTATGAGAGAGAACGTGAAAGAGAAAAAAGAGAAAAAAAATAGTGAGAGTGAGAGAGAAAGAGAGAAAAAAGTGAGAGAACGAAAGTGAGAAAGTGAGAGAAAGAGAAGGAGAAACAGAGAGAGACAGAAAGAGAGAGGGAGAGAGAGCGATAAAGAGAGAGAGACATACAGAGATAAAGACAGAGAATGAGAAAGAGAGACAGACAGACAGAGATAAAGAGAGAGAGAGAGAAAAAAAAGTGAGAGAGAGAGAAAGAGAGGGGTGGGTAGGCAGGCTTGGGGAAGACTCTTTCCTTCCTCCTCCTGACACTCGCCGCGCAAACAAACAGATAAAAACATCCTAAGTTAAACAAACA
>JACEEZ010000722.1:508072-535572 GCA_016584305.1 Chionoecetes opilio | reverse complement strand
CAAAGTTCCTTTAACCCTAATACAGCGTGCTCCCACAAACATATATAATCCCTAAAGGAATTTCCTCTCCACTACCATGCCGTCAATATTGACCTTATGTACCACGTGTAGAGGCAAGTTTGCCAAGCAGTATTTTGATCTAGGTAACATGGTTAAATGCCGCTTATGTGTTATGAACGCAAAACTTCGTAAGTATCAAGATATGTACCAAATATTCATGCAAGAGCACCAGTCTCAGGATAACGCGACCCCTCATCGCGACCTGACTACACTCCCTTCCACGCCTGTTGACCTGACTACATTCCATTCCCCGCCTGTTGACCTGACCACACTCCTTTCCTCGCCTGTTGACCTGACTCTCCCCTTAACACCTGTACTTAGTGATCTGACTCTCCCCTCCACACCTGTAACTTCCTCCTTCTCTCCCTCCACACCCATCCCCTCCACCTCCGCCTCCCACTCTCCACCCACCACCTCCTCCTCCTCCTCCCTATTCCCATCTCCTCTCTCCTCCTCCCCCTCCTCCTCCCCCCTCGCCTCTTCCTCCTCCTCCGCCTCCTCCTCCTCCCCCTCAGCCTCCTCCTCTTCTTCCTCTCCCTCCGCCTCCTCCACCTCCGCCTCCTCCCCCTCCCTCCCTTCCTACTTCTCCTTTCCCCAACCATCCCCTTCCTCTTCCTCCTCCTCCTCCTCCTCCTCCTCCCTTTCCCCTTCCTCCCCTTCCTCCTCCTCTCCCTCTTCTTCCTCCACCCCTACCTCCTCCTCCTCCACCTCCTCCTCCTCCCCCTCCTCCTCCTCCTCCTCCTCCTCTGTCCCATTCACCCTTGTAAGACATGGCATCAGGCAACCATTGATAAAGAAGCAACTCCCCGTCACAACCTCTAACAAATTCGAAATCCTTGCCGAAACGTCAGTAGAAAAGGACGTCAAACTGATCGGGGACTCAATCATTCGTGAGCAACTAGTAGAATTCTGTGGTCGTGATCCCCACCACAGAAAGAGGCACTGCATTCCAGGAGCGTCCCTGGACAACATAGCAGAAGCCTGCGATGAATTAACATATGACGCCGACGCAAACACCCTGATCATCATTCACGCGGGAACAAATGACGTCAAACAAACCAGATCAGAGGCCCTCCTTACTAAATATCGCAATATGATGAATAAATATAAAGTAAAATCTAGTAAAATCATCATCTCTGGTATTCTTCCGAGGATCAATGCGGCAAACAGCTTCTATAACAAGGCCTTCAGCACAAACAATCGTCTCGCAAATCTCTGTAAAGAAGAAGGAGTTGAATATATAAACTTATGGGACCATTTTTATAGCCAACCGATTCTCTTCCGAAACGATGGTCTCCACTTAAATTCAGTTGGTTCTGCACGACTCGGTAGGCTACTCAATGACGCGGTAACTAACTACAAATCAAAAAACTCCCAGCAGGTAGAGGTTCCGACAACAACCTAAGCTCTCGTTCCCGTAATGTAAGTTCTCGTTTGCACAAAGCACCAAAATCTAGTTCCCGCAAAGCCCCAACTACCCATCCCGATATTAAAGCTTGTTACTTTAATGCCCGTAGTATACGTAACAAATTTCATGATCTAGAGGAACTAGTTTATTCAGAACAATACGACATCATCGGAATTTCAGAGTCATGGATAGATACGACCAATAGAGATTTTTTGGCTGAATTTGCGATACCAGGGTATAACTTATTAAGTTCAGAAAGACTTCGAAGAGCAGGAGGAGGTGTATTGTTGTATATAAAGTCCTGCCTTCATCCCCTTGTAGTATCTAAGCACGAAACTGATAACATTAATGTAATTTTCGTTCAACTAAATCGTCATTCTCAAAAAGTAGTAATTGGACTTGTTTATCGACCTCCAGCTCAAACAAATACAATTGACGAAGAACTCTATGAACAAATAGCGGAAATTAGTTCTCAAAACGAAAGCGTAATATTCGGTGATTTTAATATTCCCGTTACAAGTTGGGGCGGCTCACTTACAACACATTCGGGGCACACTCTCTATTCAAATCTCCAAGAAAGTGCTTTATACCAACACGTGGATCAACCAACTCGAGGCGAAAATATTCTAGATCTTATTTTCACAACTAACGAAAATCTTGTCAGTAACGTTAACGTCGGATCCGAATTTAGTAGCAGTGACCACCGGGCGATTACTTTCAGTATTAACATCAGTAAGACAAGCGAAGTCGAAAGTAAAGAAAAAGTTCTTGATTATCGAAAGGCAGACTTCAGAAAACTAAAAAGAATCTTAGCGAACACCGATTGGAATGTTATCTCAGAAAGTAACGACATAAATGTAGCATGGCATGAATTCACCGGTAAGCTTAACTTAGCAATACTATCCTCAATACCGATGCGATATAGGCGATCTTTTCAAAACATTAAACCGAAATGGTGGACCCGCGAAATCAAGGACAGCCTTGCAGCCAAAAAGCGTGCATATGAAAAACACAAAGAAACACAAAATGAAGACGACAAACGCGATCATGACAGAATTAGACGAAATACGAAAAAACTCATTAAGCAGAGCAAGAAAAATTTTGAAGTACGTATTGCCGAAATGAGCAAATCAAACCCTAAAGAATTCTACAGCTATGTTAAAAAGAAAAAAATAATGACTTCAACCATAGGGCCGTTGGAAATGGAAAATGGCGAACACACAGAAAATGAAGTATCTATGGCGGATACTCTAAATAACTTTTTTGCATCAGTCTTCACAGTGGAAAACACGCAAAATCTACCCACCCCGAAAACCCAGAACAAAGGTACTTGCC
Organism: Chionoecetes opilio; assembly: GCA_016584305.1. NCBI lineage: Eukaryota > Metazoa > Arthropoda > Malacostraca > Decapoda > Majidae > Chionoecetes > Chionoecetes opilio. The sequence goes on along the minus strand of JACEEZ010000722.1, from coordinate 532,769 downwards.
TCAGCTCATTAACCTTTCAGGAATGTGACATATTGCTCGCGATAAATAACATGAAAATTAACAAGGCTCCCGGTCCTGACAAAATTTCGCCACGCATATTAAAAGAAGCAAAGAACGAAATAGTAAAACCACTTTCCATCTTATTTAATAAGTCTTTACTCACCGGAAATGTACCGTGCGAATGGAAGCTAGCAAATGTCACACCTATATTTAAAAAAGGAAGCAAGTCGCAGCCCGGAAACTATCGCCCAATCAGTTTAACATCAGTTGCTGGAAAATTAATGGAATCCATCATAAGAGACAAACTCATTAAGTTCTTAGAAGAAATCACATAATCAAGATTCGCAGCATGGATTCAGAAATAAACGCTCATGCCTCTCAAACTTACTTGATTTTTACAATAGTGTATTCAAAATGTACGACAACACGAGGGCAGTAGACGTAGTTTACCTCGATTTTCAAAAAGCGTTCGACAAAGTTCCTCATAAGCGTCTCATTAGCAAAGTAAAAGCTCATGGTATAACAGGCCATCTTTCAGATTGGATAGAAAACTGGCTGTCAGATCGTAAACAAAGGGTGGTAATTAATGGAAATTCTTCTGACTGGACCAGTGTAAATAGTGGTGTTCCTCAAGGATCAGTTCTCGGACCTATCCTGTTCTTAATATACATAAATGACATTGACGAGGGAATCACATGCAGGATACCGAAATCTGCTGATGACACGAAAATCACAAACATAGCCTCTACAGAATCTCAGCGCCAACTCATACAAAACGACTTAAACACGCTAACAGAATGGTCAAAAACATGGCAAATGAATTTCAACCTTGACAAATGCCATGTACTACATATCGGTAATAACAACCCTCATGAAAGTTACGTGATGAACGATTTCCAACTAACAAGTGTTGATAAAGAAAAAGATTTAGGCGTTATAATCTCGAAAGATCTCAAACCGAATAACCAAATTATAGAGGTAGTAAAAACTGCAAATAAATTGGTTGGCTTTATTGGACGAACTTTCAGTTTCAAATCTGAAAAAGTTATACTCACTCTTTTTAACTCGCTTGTTCGCCCCCATCTAGAATACTGTGTGCAGTTCTGGTCACCTTATTATAAAAAGGACATAGATAAACTAGAAAAAATACAGCGCAGAGTAACCAAAATGATACCTAGATTGCGTAATAAATCGTACGAAAATCGGCTCAAAGAACTTAATTTATTCCCAATAACAAACGAAGGATAAGAGTGACCTCATCGAAGTCTTTAAAATCTTCAATGGATTTACGAACGTAGTCCCAGAAACTCTTTTCACGCTAGACCGGTCAAGCTCAACTAGAAACAACGGATTTAAAATAAGCAGGAAACGGTTTGTAACGAACGAAGCAAAGTACTTCTTCACAAGCCGTGTTGTAAACGTATGGAATGGGCTGCCCTCAGACGTAGTAAACTCAAATACAATAGAATCATTTAAAAATCGCCTCGATAAATATTTCATATCAAATCCCCGGTTGTCACTGTTTATCTCGGAATAATAAATTTATCTCGCGGGCCTCTGATACTTACTCTCATTGCGTAAAATGATTGCGAGTCGCGTCTACACAACCCCTCCCACACGTCTCAGACAGCCCCGAGTAAACGGTCACTACTACAACTTTTGACCTGTGACGGGCTGTGGTTTCAGTAAGGGCCCTGTCAGTTAGTGACCACCATCGGGATTTATATACCAGGGGTCACTGCTGCAGGGGGCATTGAAGTGCACGGCGTCCTACTTGGAAAGTGCACTACCGCAGTGGATTGTACGGAGCTGGGGCCTGATTGACTGCTGCCTCCCAAGAAAGCGCCAGGCAAGGCTGCCGCACCACCCTTGAACTTCCACACTGAGCCTACACCAACACTACATTAGACCTCATAACACACACAGATAGCCCCGAGTTAACGGTTACCACTACTACTCTCGACCTGTGACGGGTTGTGGACCAGTAAGGGCCCTGTCAGTTAGTGACCACCATCGGGATTTAAGGTACCAGGGGTCACTGCTGCAGGAGGCATTGAAGTGTACGGCGTCCTACATGGAAAGTACACAATCCGCAGTGGATTGAACGGAGCTGGGGCCTGATTGACTGCTGCCTCCCAAGAAAGCGCCAGGCAAGGCTGCCGCACCACCCTTGAACCTCCACACTGTGTTCACACCCTTACAAAACACGCATAACATGACCAATCTATCAAGCACTAAACCTACCCCCACAAACTAGTAGTAGTTAGCCATAGATTACAGCTTTCAACTTTCCTCACAAATTCCATGCAGTTTTTCTATACTGCATGGTATCACTTCATTTCCGGCCAGCTTCGGCTGGAGGGATGGGTGGGTGGGGAGGAGCCTTCTACTTTCCTATCCTTTCTCTCTTATCATCTAGTTAGTGTAGTGCAGTTAAAGCAAACAGCCTTGTAAGGACCTATCGGTCTGTTGCTGTTTGTGTTTCCTTTGTAATCCTTTGTAATCCTTTGTAATCCTCTTTCTCATACCCCTCATTCACATCCCAATCCCCCCTCCTCCTCCTCCTCCTCCTTCTCCTCCTCCTCCTCCTCCTCCTCCTCCATAGATCTCGAGAAAAATAAACGTAGATCACCTTGGGCATTAGCCAGTAAGGAAAAGGCTTCTATCATAACACAGCGACCATGATCCCTTATAATGATGTACAAGATTTACAGGAACTATCACGTGTAGGTCTCACAGTCTCTTGTACCGTTCTTATTTTCTTATGTTCTTATGTTCTTATGATTCGTGCTCATAATCTCCCCATAAAACATTAATCTATACAAAGACCTTTCATCTTCACGAGCATTACACAGCCTTGCATCACATTATTCCTATCATGGTTATTCTTTTAACATATCAAGCTATACTAGGTCTTCATACACATATGCTCTTATTAATTATCCATTTCCTTTAACTTAGGGGATAGACCACACTCATATCCATTGAACTATCATAGGCAAAGACTCTCATAGGCAAAGACTCTCATAGGCAAAGACTCTCGTAAGCAAAGACTCTCTATCATAGGCAAATACTCTCTATCATAGGCAAAACTCTCTATTATAGGCAAAGACTCTCTAGTATAGGCAAAGACTCTCATAGGCAAAGACTCTCATAGGCAAAGACTCTCTATCAGGCAAAGAATCTCTATCAGGCAAAGACTCTCTATCATAGGCAAGACTTTCCTCCCCTCTCACCATCACAAACAAGGAGAATATGAGGAATATGTAAATATTTCCACCTGAAAGAAACCAGGTAATGAGATGAATAAAAATGAAAGCCGCATAGGATATAGGAAGGGTCTCAGGGGCAGACTGTATGAAGATGATTTTCTTTTCTTTTTCCTTCACGTGTACTTCTTTTCCTCTTCTTACAGAGTTCTTTAAACCTAAACTTTCTCAGTGACTGGACTTTATATGACTGCTTTAATCACTTCTCACACTCTTAATCCAGCAAGGCGATTCAGGGCAACTTTTCCTCAAACACATGAAACAGGTGGGAGTTCGCGACCGTGGGAAAGTCAATTTAGACAGAAAAAAAGAAAAAACTTATATATACTGAGAAATTATAGGATGAAAAATGAAGCTAGGAGTGAACTGGGATAATTGTTAAAAAGTTCGTGAAAATAGGAGTTGTTAGGAAAGTTTTAGGGTGGATAAACATGTAGGAAAACTTTACAAATGAGGAAAACCATTCACGGTCATAAAAGCAAAATGTCTCAACTATCTCCAGCCTTGAAAGTACCTCATTATAGCTTCTTCTCAACCTCTTCTTCATCCTCCTCCTCTTCCTCTTCCTCCTCCTTTTACACCTACTGCACCTCCTCCTCTTCTTCCTCTTCCTCCTCTTTTTACTCCAACTGCACCTCCTCCTCTTCTTCCTCTTCCTCCTCGTTTTACTCCAACTGCATCTCCTCCTCTTCTTCTTCCTCCTCCTCTTCTTCTTCTTCCTCCCTCCTCCTCCTCCTCTTCCTCCTCCTTTAACACCCACTGCACCTCCTCCTCCTCCTCCTCCTCTTCCTCCTTCTCCTCCTCCTCCTCCTCCTCCTCCTCCTCCTCCTCTTCCTCCTCTTCTTCTTCTTCCTCCTCTTTTTACACCCACTGCACCTGGGGCCAAACGCTAAGCCTTTGAGTTACGCACAACCGCTTTCGCAAATGCTCCCAAGACGGAGTACAAATTTTCGCCAACCTGCAGTTTCATACGCAGTTCACACACGCACATAGGAAATAAAAGGAATAATTACTTCATTTATATTCTAATGTTAATTACGGACCGTAAGCACAGTATTCTCTCTTAATACCCTCCTCTCTCTGTCAGCTGTGTGACTCGGTCTGTAATCTCTGCTTCCCAACTCCTCGGTAATCGTGCTGTCTCTCTCCTCTCTCTCTCTTTCTCCTGTCTGTCTCTCTCTCGTAAGCGCGGGCTCTCTACTTGCTCTCCATTGGCTTGGTCTCTCTCCTTCGTCTGCCATACTCTCTCCATCTCTGCGCTTCTCTGAGCTCTAGATCATCTCTGTCTGACGTCTCTCCTACTCTCTACTCCTCGCTCTCTTCTCTGACTCGGTCCTATCTCCAATCGCTCTCTCTGCTGATTCTCCTCTCTGGGCTCCTCTCTGTACGACCTCTCTCTCTCCTTCTCTCTTATCTCTCGTCCGCTATCTCTCTCTCGTCTCTTCTACTACTCTCTCCTGGCTCTGTAACGTCGTCCCCTCAATCTCCATCCCTCGTCTTGTCTCTTGGATGTCTCCTCTCAACTCGTACTTCCGGTCAGCATTGTGTTTTATGTAAACTTGCTGGGGTAAATAAGCTAGAGCTCTAGGTTTTACAGGCACTAACTCCATATATCAGTAACGATTTGTCAATCTAATTATAGGCACAACCAGCTGTTCACTCGCCAGTTAAAGTCTTGTCGAGGCGAGGCGTGGTGGTGGATCGCTGTTAGTGACTACTGGTCCTCAGAGGCGTGGGGTAGAAGGTCTATTGTGACATGTCCACAGAAGGGCCACAGTACTGCTCCTGCGGGCGACGGGTGGAGTGAGGGGCGGCTGGGGTGGCCGGGAGTTGATGCTCCACGTAGGTCCTGTTTGGAGTAGTCCTGGTGATGACAGTAGCGCTGCCCATCCCGGCTTCCTGAGGGTTGGAAGGAGATCAGGCCACCCGTAGGTGCGGACGTTTATCGCAAAGCCACGCAAAGGCTTCCATTGACCTCTATGTCCAAGAGAGTGGTTCGGGCAGGAAGACAGACTAGGGAGGAGGTATGCAGCATTGACTACCTGGCCTTGAAACCAAACCCTGCATTAGAGAGTTGGGAGATGGCGGGCGTCCCAGGCGGTGTTGACTTCTTTGGCGTGATGAGGAAGACCTCCCAAACCCACCCCAGGGTGCAGAGGAATCTGGGCGGTAGTTCTGTCCCTAAGCGGTCCCGTTCTGCAGGTTTTTTTTGTGGGAAAAGCACAGCTCTTGGCTTTTTCCATTGGTGGCCACTCTGCCACGACGACCCAGGAATGTTGTTGAAGTGATGCCGTCCGCCAGCCTCGTCGAGGAGCGGGTCAGCATCACTGCCTTCTAGTAGCTGAGTGGCTGAAAGACATTCCACGGGCCCTACTGCCCTTCTGTGTGGATTAGTTTGCTAGCTGAAGTGTTGCCTTGATCCCCTAGTCTGTTCTGGAGGTTCCTGATGAGGCTCAGAGGCCCTCGCCTCCCACTCCTCGCTTCATCAGTCTCTCTCCGTCTCTCACCCCTTTCAGGCTCCGGCGTTCCAGCCTACGCAGGTTCTCTCTCTCTATCTCTAGCATTCTCTCCTAACACTTGACTCTCCTTGTCCTCTTCCTGGCTCCTCTCTTGTAGTTGTCGTGGCTCCAAGAGGTCTTGATCTGGCGGTGATGGGGACTCCAGGATTTTCTCCACTGTGGGGACTCTCTGGCTTCTCTCCTTGCTCCCTTTGCTTCTTTTTCTTGTGGATGGGTCACTCCTCTTGCCTCATTCTCATCTCTGGGCCACTTCCAGGTTTGTTCTGCTGATGGTGAGTGCGTGGAGGAGCTGGTCTCACTCCTCTTTACATAGTGAGCTGATTTTCGCCTCCCTCATCTTTTCCCACGTGTCTCTTCTATGTCTGACTCTCCGAGCTCAAGTCTCTCTCTCTCTCTCTCTACTCTCTCTCCTCAAGAAAATCTCTCTCTCTCCTCATCTCTCTCTCGCTCTCTCTCTCTCTCTCTCGTTCTCTCTCTCTCTCTCTCTCTCTCCTCGTCTCTCGTCTCTAGCTCCTCTCTCTCTCTCTACTCCCTCTCTCTCTCTCTTTCTCGATCTTCTCTCTCTCTCTTCTCTCCTCATCCTCCTCTCTCCTTTCATCTCTCATCTCTCTCTCTCTCTCTCCTCTCTCTCCATCTTCTCTCTCTCTCTCTCCAATTACATCGTAGGGTCTACAGTCCACTATTTCTTTTCTCCCTAGGTATTCAGATCTCTCAGCATTCTCTCGTTACAAGTATCGAGGAACTCTGTTTCTGTACAATCTTTAAATAGAGAAGAGAAGAGAGTAGAGAGAGAAGAAGAGAGGAGAGAGAGAGAGAGAGAGAGAGAGAGAAGAGAGAGAGAGAGGAGAGAGAGAGAGAGAGAAACAAGAAAAAAAGTAAGATAAAGAGAGCTGAGCAGTTCAGTTAAGTATGTGCGCAGAGAGGAACAAGTAGAACATTCACCCCGGATATCTATATAATGGATGTTTTCTGGCATATGAGTGCAAGTCTAGGTTGTTGTGCTGGACATTCATGTCTGCTGTCTGTATTTTTTTTTTTATTTTACTCTTTCTTACTGAACGTAGGGCTCAGTCAACTCCCAGATCGAATGTGTTACACACGAGAACTTTTCAAAGCTCGAATCAAAGCGAAGTGAAAAAAAAGAGAGAGGAAAGAAGAGAGAGGAGGAGAGGGAGGAAATTTGAAAGGGGAAAAAAGGGGGAGGGGCAAAAAAAAAAAGTAGGGGGAATAAAAGGGGGCTAGATTCAAAAAATTTTGGGGAGAAAGGGAAAAAGTAGCTTTCCCCCCTTTGTAAATGGGTTTTTCATTGGGCTGCGAGGGGGGGGGGGTGGTTTTTGGGGGGTTGGGGTTTTCCCCCAAACCCCTCATTCACACCCCAACCCCCCCTCCACCCCCTCCTCCTCCTTTCCTCCTCCCCTCCCCTCCTCCTCCTCCATAGTTCGAGAAAAATAAACGTAGATCCCCTTTGGGCATTAGCCATAAAAAAAGGGCCCCTTTTCATAACAAGCGACCAGATCCCTTATAAGATTAAAAATTTTTAAGGAACAAATAGTGTAGGTTCACAGTCTCTTGTACCGTTTTATTTCTTATTTTCTTATTTTTTTTATTTTTTGGTCTAATCTCCCCAAAAAAAACTTAACTATAAAAAGACCTTTCATCTTCACGAGCATTACACAGCCTTGATACATTTTCCTATCAGGTTATTCTTTTAACAAAATTCAAGGCTTTAACAGGTTTCATACAAAAAATTTTTATAATTTATCCATTTCCCCTTAAAATTTTGGGGAATTTTGACCACATCATATCCTTTAAAATCATAGGAAAAGACTCTAAAATACAAAGTTTGCAAAGACTCCTCAAAGTCCTAAAGAAAATCCTTAAAGGTTTAAGGAAAAAAACCCTCTCATATAGGCAAAACTCTCTCCCTATAAAAAAATTCAAGGCAAAAACTTTCGGAAAACTTTATAAGGAAAAGATTTTCCCCCCTCCCCAAAAAAAAAGGGTGGGGTTAAAAACCCAAAAGGGAAAGATTAAAAAAAAAGGCAAAAAGGATCTCTGGGGGCAAAAAAAATTTTCTTTTTTTTTTCCCAGGAATTTTTTTTCTTCAGGCAAAAAACTTTTCTATCATAGGCAATACTTTCCCTCCCCCCCAAAACCCCAAACACAAAACAACGGGGGGGGGAAATTTTTAAAAGAAAAAAAAGTTAAATAAAAAATTTTAAAGAAAAAGGTAATAAAAGGGAAATTGAAAAAAATTTAAAAAAGGAAAAAAATTTTTTTGGGGTAAAAAATTGGGAAAAAAAAGGGCCTTCAGGGCAAAAAAAAAATGTTTTTTATTGAAATTATATTTCTTTTCCCTTTTTTTCCCCTCTTTTCTCTCCCCCCCTTTTCCCTCCCTCCCCCTTTTTTCCTCTTCCTTTTTTTTATAAACCATCCTTTTCTTTTCTCCTCCTCTTTTTCCCCCTCTTCCCCTTTTTCTTTTTCCCCCCCTTTTCTTTTCCTCCCCCCTCCCCCTCCTCCCCCCTTTTTCCCCAAATCATTCCCCTTCCCCCTCCCCTTCTCCCCCTCCTTTCCCCCTCTCCCCCTCCCCTTTCCCCCTCTTCTTCTTTTTCCCCCTTTTTTCCCCTCCCCTCCCCTCCGGTTCCAAATTTGCCCCCCCAAAAAAAAATTTTCCCCCCTCTTTCTCCTTCCCCCGTTTTTCTTTTTTTTTTTTTCCCCTCTTTCTCTTTTCCCTTCTCTCTCCTCTCTCCTCTCTCCTTCTCTCCCTTCTCTCTCTCTCTCTTCTCTCCCCCCTTTTTCCCCTTCTCTCCTCTCCTCTTCTCTTCTCTCTTCTCCTCTCTCCTCCTCTCTCTCTCTTCTCTCTCTCTCTCTCTCTCTCTTTTCTCTCCTCCCTTCTCTCTCCCCTCTTCTCTCTCTCTCTTTTTCTCTCCTCTCTCTCTCTCTCTCTCTCTCTCTCTCTCCTCTCTCTCTCTTCTCTCCTCTCCTCCTTCTCTCTCTCCTCTCTCCCTCCTCTCTCTCTTTTCTCCCCTCTCTCTCTCTCTTCTCTCTCTTTTTTTCTTTTTTTTTTTTAAACTGTTAGTACATTTGGTGTTATTATAGCTAAAGCTCTAGTTTTAACTAGGCTATCTATAGCACTATAAAAAAAAAAGACATTTTATTTTTTAATAAATTGGGCCCCATCAACCAGCTTTTCACCCCCCGCTTAAAGTTTTGTAGCGAGGCGTTGGTGGGTCGGTTTGGTGAACTAACTGGTTCCAAGGCGGCCGAAAAGCGGGGAAGAAGGAAGTGGGTGGTGCTCTGCCCTGGAGAAGGGCAAGCACTTGTCCTGTCTGGGGGGGCGACAGGGTGGAGTGAAGGGGCGGCGGGGGCCGGGGGAGCTTGATGGTGCCAGGGGGGCGTGGGGAGTTTTTGTGCCTTGTGCATGACACAAACCTGGCCACACCCCTCGCTTCTGGAGGGGTTTGGAAGGAGTCGGCGCGTGGTGGGGGGTTTTATCGCTAACCACCGGGCTTTTCCCTTGGGACGCGGTTGTGTGGCCAAGTAAGAGGGCGGGCAGGAGACCATTGGGGGGGAAGTTTTTCCATTAGGGGACTACCTGAGCCTTGTACAGAACCTAACCCCCCTTGGCATCTAGAAGGTGGGAGATGCCCCGGGGACACAGCTGAGTCTCCGGGCCCGAGTTTTTAGCTACTCCGGCTGACTGGTGAAGGTCAGCCCGCGTCAAACTCACCCCAAGGATGCAGATGGATCTCTGAAGGGGGAGTGAATCTGCCCTCAAGCCTACCCGTCAGGCGGGTTTTGGTGTGTCTTCCCTGCGGGAAAAAGCAGAGCCGGGGTTTTTTGTCAGGGGCCGGGTGCCCCTGCCTCGACTACCCCGGGGACGATTTTTGTAATGCCGGGTTTGATACGGCAACCTGTCCTGCCAGTCAGGTCTGCGCGGGGGAAGGGGGGGTTTCAGTCATCAGCGTGGGCCGGGGCCTCGGGGAATGAGCTGGAGAATGTATTGAAATAGACATTCCACAGAAGAGGCCCGAGTACGTGCCCTGCGGGACGTGGCGGGGATGGGTTCTGGTGGAAGTGTGGCCGTTGATCACCCCCCGTGGGCCCGTCTTGGAGGTAGTCCTGGATGAGCTGCAGTGGGGCGCCGCGCATCCCAGGTCCTCAGCTTGGCAGCGAGACCTCGGTTTTTCCACACCCTGTAAAAGGCCCCGCGATGCCCAAAAACCACGAAAAAAGGTGCCCATTCCCCTATCCGCGAGTGGTTCCAGGAAGCAGACTGAAGAGGGAGGTCTGCAGCTGCCCTTCCCTGGCTGAAACCAAACTGCTTGGAGTTGAGGAGATGGGGGGGCGTCAAGAAGGTGTTGATCTTGGCGGGTGAGGGTCCAGGGTTTTCCCCTGGAGAAAGGGGAAATGGGCGGTAGTTTTTGGGTCCCGTTTGTGTTTTTTTTGTGGATGGGCCACCCCCTTTGCCTTTTCCGCGGGTGCCCGCAGAAAGGAAAAAAATTTTTGGGGTTTAAGAATTTGGGTGAGGGGGGGCGGGCCCACCCTTTTGGGACTATTTGCGGGCCCCGGTTTTGGGGGCTTTTCCCAGATTTTAAACCAGTTAACTCGGATCTAAGAGGTGGGCCCCCTTTTTTTCCCCCCCCCCATTTTTACCTTTTTTTTCCCCCCCCCCCCCCCCTTTTTTCCCCCCCTTTTTTTTTCCCCTTTTTTTTTTTTTTTTTTTTCTTTTTTCCCTTTTTCCCCTTTTTTTTTTTTTCTCTCTCCACCCTCCTCTCTCTCTCCTTTCCCCCCCCCTTTTTCCCTTTTTTTTCTCTCTTCTCTCTCCCTTCCTCTCCTCTTCCCCCTTCTCCTCTTTCCCCTCTCTCTTTTTCCCTCTCTTCCTCTCTCTCTTCCCCTTCCTTTTCTTTTCCCCCCTTTTCTCCTTTTGGGCTTTTTTCCCTTCCCTTTTTCTTTTCCCCTTTTTTTAAAAAAAAAAACCTTTTAACCCCCAAAAAAACGGGGGGGCGAAAAAATTAAGGGTTTTTTTACTTTTTTTCCCCCGGGGGAAAAAATGGGAAAACGAGTCTCATGACTCGGCTCGTCTCTCCTCTCTCTTCTCTCTTCCTCCTCTCTCTCTCTCTTCTCTCCTCTCTCTCTCTCTCTCTCTCTCTCTCTCTCCTCTCTCTTCTCTCTCTCTCTCTCTCTCTCTCTCTCTCTCTCTCTCTCTCTTCTCTCTCTCTCTCTCTCTCTCTCCTCTCTCTCTCTCTCTCTCTCTCTCTCTCTCTCCTCTCTCTCTCTCTCTCTCTCTCTCTCTCTCTCTCTCTCTCTCTCTCTCTCTCTCTCTCTCCTCTCTCTCTCTCTCTCTCTCTCTCCTCTCTCTCTCTCTCTCTCTCTCTCTCTCTCTCTCTCTCTCTCTCTCCTCTCTCTCTCTCTCTCTCTCTCTCTCTCTCTCTCTCTCTCTCTCTCTCTCTCCTCTCTCTCTCTCTCTCTCTCTCTCTCTCTCTCTCTCCTCTCTTCTCTCTCTCTCTCTCTCTCTCTCTCTCTCTCTTCTCTCTCTCTCTCTCTCAATTACATCGTAGGGTCTAACAGTCAACTATTTTTTTTCTCCCTAGGTAATTCGAGAAGTTAAGCATTTTTGTTTACAAGTATCGAGGAACTTGTTTGGTAAAAGTGCTTAAAATAGAGAGAGAGAGAGAGAGAGAGAGAGAGAGAGAGAGAGAGAGAGAGAGAGAGAGAGAGAGAGAGAGAGAGAGAGAGAGAGAGAGAGAGAGAGAGAGAGAGAGAGAGAGAAACAAAAGAAAAAAAAGTAAGGGGAAGTAAAGAGGAGCATGAGCAAGTTCAGTTAAGTATGTGCGCAGAAAGAGGAACAAGATAGAACATGTACACCCCGGATATCTAGTATAATGGAGTGTTTTGGCATATGAGTGCAAGTGCGTAGGTGTGTGTGTGCGTGAATTCATGTCTGCGTGTCTGTATTTTTATTTTTATTTTCACATCTCTGTAACTGTAACTGTAACTGTATGCAAGCTTCAGTGCAACTCTCCAGATCAGAAAATGGTATTACACTCACGAGACACTTTCCACAATAATGCTCCTGTAATATTCAAATGCGTGAAATACATAATAACATAAGAAAATAAGGAAGGTACAAGAGCCCGTGAGACCTTTACGTGGTAGTTCCTGTTACTTAATACTACATACTTCCACCTTTCATCACCGTTTATGAAGTTGTTTAGCCTCCTGTTAAAACTCCCTATTGACTCCACACTAACTACCTGACGATACAGAGCCTACGAGTGAAGGGCCGAGGTGCAGGCGTGTGTAAGTTTTGATGGTTGTGTTGGAGAAGCATTAAAGTAAGGCTGTCGGTTAAGTCTGCCTTCTAGCTCTCCTTTTTCTATAATCCAATAATTCAGATACAAGGGAGGAAGGGGAGGGTAGTATCGAATGTCCACTCTCCTCTTCTCATAAAATGTCCTCCCTTCTCCCACTTTTTTATCATAGTTATAATGGGATTTCATGGGGTTTTTTCCCTTAACTTGTATGAATGTGATTATAGTGAGCCGTCGTGGGAGAGAGGAAGGAAATTGAATCCGAAAACGATGCTATCATTTGGCAATATTGTAAAAGTTTTCATTGTTTAAAGTGAATTACCAGCAAGATGAAGGATGGAACTTTAATATTTAATTATCAAACAATATGGTTGAAATATGATACAGGATTGTTAGAGGAAAAAATACTGTCTACAAGTGGGTTTTATAATATTGATACGTAACTTGAATACCGTATGTTGCAATTCCTATATGTGATCATATGTAAAAGATCATATGTATAATTCGAAGGTACGCGTAGTTGATGTAATTCCTAAGTATTCCGCAAAAAAGTAATTGAGTAGGAAAAAGTATGAAACGAAACATAGAAAGACAGAGATCCACGAAACATGTATGAAATAATTATGATCAAAGACGAAAAAGAAAACTATGAAATAAAAAAAGAAGCTTAAACTATGACAGAAATTATAATATACATTTTTCATTTCATTTCATCAAAAAGCAATCAAAATAATTCAAAAAGAAAATTAAGATATGTGCAAGTGTGAAAACATAACACGAAAGTTCAGTATGAAAATAATCGAAAATTCACACATACGAATAAACACAACCATAAACATGCACATACACTGAATATGTTAGTTGATAGTTCTTAAATAACTATGCAAGAATGTTTTTAAGGATGTTTTTGCGGAAATGTTGCCGGAATACCACATAACAACATAACTCACATTCAGTACTCAATTACCCAAAACAAAGTCTACGGTCAAGTAACACCAGATTTACCATACATCAGATATCTATGAAGGGATGGGGGGGGGGGCATAGACCACTGTAAATCTGGACTGCGTACGGAATATCGGCCTGTTGCACAATGGCCCCAAAGTCGGAGCGCCTGTTTTCAACTTCACTGTTCACTCGGTAACCAGGAAGGATATCGACGCGAAATTTCGTAGCTTTTCAGTTCATACACACACAAACTAACAAACAATAAATTCACTATGCCAGGCAACACACTACATAGTAAACAAACTATTTAATGATATAGGCTACACACTAACAAACAATAAATTAACTATACCAGGCTACACCTCATTATCGTCATTATAAAAAAACCCGTCTCCGTGTTTACAAGGGTGGGCAGGGTAGAGGCTCAGGGAAAGAGAAAACAAACAGTAGAAGTAGTAAAGATCACCCAGTGAAATGGGTCACACAGCCTTTCACTCTCCCATTCAAGCCTTCAGAGATACTTCAAAGACTTTCCCCCAAACGCACATTTTCCACAACATAAGTCGCCTCACCTGAGTGTGAGCTACACACTAATGAACAATAAATACAAAACACTCAGCCTTCAACTTTTAGTTTTATACGAATTGCAACCAGTCAGCTTTTTCTTCTTGTCTGTGTTCTGGTTGCGAGACACTTGCACTGTTTTTACGCTTGGCATTCACTTCACTATTATTTTCTATGCTGTAATTAGATGTGAAGGCATTGAACAGGGCACCCGCAATTGAGAAGTACACCTTCTCGAGAAAACAGTGGTTGTTGGCACAGCGCAATGTGGGTCGTCTTCCTCCCCAAGGGTGTCAATGACCTGCTGGAAGATCGCCTTGAGCTTGCTGCAGCCGAACAGGGTATACCTCGTCGCCTTCTTCTTCCAAAGCCACCTGTATATGTGGCACACGTCCTTGGTGAGAGAGACAGCGAACTGGGAGGGACACACGAGCCTCCCGCGACTCAACAAATCTGTGAATGATTTAACGGCGACGACCACATCCTGCCCGCGTAACTCCACATCCTCGTCATCACCCACTTGGTTTTCACCTCAGCATGTTCACGTAAAGTCTCCTTCTTCACGAGGAGATCATAGCAGGACCCACACTTGTAAATGTTTAAGACCGAATGTGCCACGTAACCAATTGATTTTGACACAACGGCTTGGATTGGTAGCAACCTTTTATGTCACAGTAATAAAAACATGCACGGAATAATAACAAATGCAAAAAACGCACACTTACGGAGATGAGTGCGGTAGTACAGCTTCCCACACCAAGCGTTCTAGTGAAACTGACGATCCCCGTTGGGGCCAGTATGCAGCGCGGCGATTTCAAAACACTGGCGCGTAAACAGTCCAGAGATATAGTGGTCTATGGGGGGGGAATTTAAATGTTTTCTTTATACATAAAACATAGTAGCAAGCACCAAAAGCAAAGATAAAACATAAAAATGATGCGTACAGATGGGTGTATCTATCTTTACCACAAAGCTCCTGTCTGATTTCAGATCATTTTTACTGAAGCTCAGAAAACGCCGACCGAAAAAATCGAAAATCGAATCTTCTTTCTTCTTCCTTCTTCCTTTTCAACTTCTCGAGCCTCCGTAACTCACAAACCACGAAATGGATAAGGATAAATAAGATACTAGAATGCCGCTTTAATCCTGACGACTTCTAAAAACTGTCTTAAAATACCATGTGAAGGATGTAAGATTATGAACTAAGCTCGGAACTGAGCTACCTGACTGAATGGATGATTACCAGAGTACTCGCCAACTTTCAACTTTTCAACCAACTTTTCAGCGGGCAAATAGAGATGCGTGAGAAAATTAATAAAACAGGTAACAATTATTATTCTAGAATAAACAAGATGTAGCGATGGAAAAAGAACAGAAAGAAGAATTGGGATGGAAAAATTATTTCCCATTCCTGCATTCCACCACTGCAGCATGAGAACAACTGTGTGTTAGTGGCATGCAGGAATGGGTAAAATATATTTCATCCAACCCACTTCTTGTTTCTGTCATTTTTCCATTACAATATCTTGAGCATTTTAGAATTACATTTTTGTGACTTGTCTGCAGTAGAGTTTCTGTGCGTGTGTTATTCACCCATGGTCTTGTCCACACGAGCCGGACTCGCTTTCGCCAGTTTCACCCTCCCGGAGCACCGGACCTCCCGGACACATCACACACACCCATCCCCCTAGTTTCTGTGCGTGTGTTATTCACCCATGGTCTTGTCCACACGAGCCGGACTCGCTTTCGCCAGTTTCACCCTCCCGGAGCACCGGACCTCCCGGACACATCACACACACCCATCCCCCTGCTCAAGGGAGACAGTGTGTGTGTGTGTGTGTGTGTGTGTGTGTGTGTGTGTGTGTGTGTGTGTGTGTGTGTGTGTGTGTGTGTGTGTGTGTGTGTGTGTGTGTGTGTGTGTGTGTGTGTGTGTGTGTGTATTCATCTAGTTTTATTCATCTAGTTGTATTTTACAGGGCCAGAGCGACGCTCGTATGGCCCCGTCTCCATATCAACATTTTTATCATTCATCCTTAGTTCTTAGTGTTGGCCGAAGCCATCACCCCGGGAGGTGGGTCACAAACCCCCGGCTAACACCCGGTACCCATTCACTGCAGGGTGGACAGGGGCTCGGGTTTTAAGAAGACCGCCCGTCTGTCTTCGCTCCGCCCGGGGATCGAACCCGTTGTGAGCCGAGCGTGCTAACCCTTACACTACGGAGTTTCCCGGAGTGTGTGTGTGTGAATGTGTGTATGTGTGTGTGTGTGTGTGAATGTGTGTGTGTGTGTGTGTGTGTGTGTGTGTGTGTGTGTGTGTGTGTGTGTGTGTGTGTGTGTGTGTGTGTGTGTGTGTGAATGTGTGTGTGTGTGTGTGTGTGTGAGTGAGTGTGAGTGTGAATGTGTGTGTGTGTGTGTGTGTGTGTGTGTGTGTGTGTGTGTGTGGGTGGGTTTTCTGCGTGTGTTTGTATGTGTGTGTGTAAATTGTCTGTGTGTGGGGAGGGGGGGTTGGATGTGAGTGTGGGTGTGATTTAGAATATTTGTAACCGTTATAAATATATATAATAAATCTAATTATTTTATTTTGAAATAGAGGAATATGTAAAAAGAAACATTTATTTAAGGTTCAAGGCAGGATTGGTAAACAAAGAACAGTATAACGTGATGGCAAGGACAGTGAAGAAATTAACTCGAGTTGCTAAGAATAAGTATGAGATTAAAGTAGCAGGACAGGCGAAAAGGGACCCAAAGGGGTTCTATCAGGTATACTGTATAAAACAAATACAAGGGAATTAGTTGGGCCGTTAAGGTCAGGACAGGGTGAGGTCTTAAATACGGATGAGGATATGTGTAAGTGTCTAAATGATTATTTCTTAAGTGTTTTTACGGAGGAGGATACACAGACGATACCTGATAGTGAACAGATGTTCAAAGGAAGCGATGAGGAGAAACTCAAAGATATTGTGATAACTAGGGAAATGGTGGAAGAGGGTATAGATAAAATGAAAATTTTTAAATCGCCAGGACCAGATGAAGTGTATCCCAGGGTATTAAAGGAATGCAAGGAGGTTGTTAGTGAGTCGTTAGTGCACATTTTTAGGAAATCGGTTGAGATAGGCGATGTGCCATTATTATGGAGGAAAGGAAATGTTGTTCCCATATTTAAGAAGGGAGACAGAGGACTTAAGTCAAATTATCGACCCGTAAGTCTAACGTCAGTGGTAGGTAAATTATTGGAATCTATTATTGCAAAAAAACATTAGAGAGCACTTAGATAAACATAGTTTGATCAATGATTCACAACATGGATTCACCAAGGGTAGGTCATGTCTCACCAATTTATTGAGTTTTTATAGGAAAGTTTATGAGACGGCAGATAATGATAAGGATTATGATGCAATATATCTGGACTTTAGTAAGGCATTTGACAAAGTACCACACGAGCGACTCTTAAATAAGGTTAAGGCTCATGGAATAGATGAGAAGGTTATTCATTGGATCAGAGCTTGGCTAAGTAATAGGCAACAAAGGTTTACAATTAATGGTTCTAAATCTGAATGGGGACTGGTGACAAGTGGAGTTCCACAAGGGTCTGTTTTGGGTCCATTACTATTTTTTATTTACATCAACGACTTGGATAGTGGGATTAGCAGTGATATCAGCAAGTTTGCTGATGAGACTAAGGTAGGTAGGATTATTGGATCACAGTCTGATGTAAGCATATTGCAGGGAGACTTAGATAAACTTAACGTGTGGGCAGTCAGATGGCAGATGGAATTTAATATTGATAAATGCAGCGTTATGAATGTTGGTAGAAAAAAACCCTGGTAATAGATACACCATAAGCAATGTATCGCTGAAAAGATCAGAAGGTGAAAAATATCTTGGAGTGAGGGTGAGCCCAGACCTCCGACCTAGGAAACAATGTATTGAGGCCAGAAATAGAGCTAATAGAGTATTAGGATTCATTACCAGAAGTGTTAAAAGTAGAAGTGCGGAAGTTATTCTAAAGGTTTATCTGGCTCTAGTCAGGCCTCACCTAGACTATGCGGTTCAGTTTTGGTCTCCATATTACAGGATGGATATAGCCTTGTTAGAATCAGTGCAGAGAAGGATGACCAAAATGATACAAGGGATGCGTAACTTTAGTTATGAGAAGAGATTGAAGTTATTAAAATTACACTCACTCGAGAGACGCAGAGTAAGGAGCGATCTGATAGAAGTTTTTAAATGGATAAAGGGATTTAATAAAGGAGAGGTAGGAAAAGTTCTTACGGCTTTTAACCAGGGTAGAACAAGAAGTAACGGATTCAAGCTGGAAAAGCGTAGATTTAGAAAGGAAATAGGGAAAAACTGGTTCACAAATAGGGTGGTGAATGAATGGAATGGTCTCAGTAGACAGGTAGTTAGTGCTGAGTCATTAGGGAGCTTTAAAGAGGAGCTGGATAGGTTCATGGATGGGGATGAAAGGTGGATGTAGGTAGTGTTAGGTGACAGGAACTACCACGTGTAGGCCTCGCGGCCTCTTGTAGCTTCCTTATTTTCTTATGTTCTTATGTTCTTATGTAGTGTCTAGCATTTCAATATATTCAATGTGTATATTCAAGAAAATTACATTAGGCAAAAAGAAAAAAAAATAGAAATCAAAATAATGCTGCAAATAAAGAATAGACTGAATTGGACTGAGATGTAGAACTCTGCTGGGAGAGAACTTCACCCTTGTGCCGGAGGGAAATAGAAGCAGCACAGTTAAAAATCTAAAGAAAAATCGTGTTTATAATCATAATAATGAAAGGCTCGTCACGTTTGGCGACAACATATATTCACCAGCTCATTAGGGGAAAAAAAATGCATGTTTGGTTATTATTTTTCGTGGTGAGACAAACAAGGTCGACCAAATGTATAGTTTGGTTCATTAGATATATAAGAAAAGAGTTGAAAAAGAGTCTCAAACGCAATACACTAACACAAAAGTGAATATATATAAAATGAAATTGACTGAAAAGTATTATATGCGTCAAATCCTTTGCTCAAACTTCTTTAATACCCTTACTATACTTTTTTCCCCTCACACTCGCTACCCACCACAACCATCGCTCAGCTCCCTCCACACCCAAATATCCACACTCTCCTGCCACACACCACGCTCATACTCATACACCGCCTCACACAACCAACCACCACACCTACTCCACATCCACACAACATCCACCACATCCACACATCATCCACCACATCCACACCAACGCACACAATCGCACAATACTGCAACACTCCTTCTAACACTCATGTATCCACACCCTCCATCATATATCCATCAACTTCACTCATATCACTACCAAAAAAAAAATGGCCTTCGGTCTTTATGGCTATCAATTACCAAGGTTATTCTCTTCTCTTCTGAGTTCCACCTCTTCTCTTCTGAGCTCCACCATTCTCAAAGCACTCATTTATAACCAGGTGCTTCCTCCTTTGTCCTCCCCTCACTCAGTCTTTCCATGCTCGACACACCCACACACCCGCTTTTCCGTATCTCCCAGCAAAGATTAACATTTACACGCCTGGTAATGACCCCCGCCGGGACAAGCAGTCATGAGAAACATCGCAAATGTCTCGTCATAAAGCCCACTGCAGTAAAGAAGCGGACGCCTACTTTCAAAGCTAACACGCCGGGATGGCAGCACTTCTGAGTCATTTGCATATTGCCATCAGAGGACGTGTTTTACATTGGATTCTAGGTGTGTGTGTGTGTGTGTGTGTGTGTGTGTGTGTGTGTGGGATTGGGTGTGGGAGTGGGTTTGGGTGTGTGTGTGTGTGTGCGTGTGTGTGTGTGTGTTTGTGTGTGTGTGTGTTGGTGGCTGGGTGTGTGTGTGTTTGTGTGTGGGGCGGGGAGAGTGGGTTTATGTGTGTGTTTCTGTTGTGTGTGTGTATATGTGTGTGTGTGTGTGTGTGCCTGTGGGTGTGTGTGGGTGTGTGTGTGTGTGTGTGTGTGTGTGTGTGTGTGTGTGTGTGTGTGTGTGTGGATGGGGGTGTCTTTGTCTTGTGCCTCTATTTATTCTTTTTCTCTGTCTTGGCAGGACTAAGGAATATGAATTAGTGTGTTATATATTTCTTTTGTGAAATAATGGAAGTAGTTTGTAAAGCAAACAAAGGGAGAGAAACTCGTAGGAAGGAAAAGTCGAGTATGTTTTTATTTCCCGCCTAGTTTCCTTCTTAAAGCTTCTTCCGTTCCGTTGAAGAGGCCGCAACAACGAAACTGTAGTCTATCTTTTTTTAACGAGGCGAAAATTCCATTCTATCTTAAGGTCTCATGCTTAAAGTTAGGCCTATGTTTACATGATAATATGATCAAGTATAGACGTCCAGCCTCTGGCCCCTTTGCTTTTGGCTCAGTTCTTGCGGCTGGAACGTGACAGCGAGCCACGTTCCAGCCAATTAACTCATTACGTGAATTACTCATTAAGGGCTTGTTCTATGCAAAAAGTTTGTTTTACAGACCCCCATTGATTTTGACAGCACTACTTGCATGTTGAATTTCAGCTCAATCCGACAATAATTAGGAGTAGTTTACGCTTATTACTCATTAAGGGCTTGTTTTACGCAAAAAGTTTCTTCCGATGACCCCCGTTGATTTTGACAGCACTACTCTCATGTCAAATTTCAGCTCAATCCGATAATATTTAGGAGTAGTTATACACTTTTTGGCGGAAACTTGGTTCCACGGGTCTTATGGTAAGCGACAGCGAGCGAAGCTCGCTGTCAATAAAATCAAGTATAGACGTCCAGCCTCTGGCCCCTTTGCTTTTGGCTCAGTTCTTGCGGCTGGAACGTGACAGCGAGCCACGTTCCAGCCAATTAACTCATTACGTGAATTACTCATTAAGGGCTTGTTCTATGCAAAAAGTTTGTTTAACAGACCCCCGTTGATTTTGACAGCACTAGTAGCATGTCGAATTTCAGCTCAATCCGACAATAATTAGGAGTAGTTTACGCTAATTACTCATTAAAGGCTTGTTTTACGCAAAACATTTCTTCCGACGACCCCCATTGATTTTGACAGCACTACTTGCATGTCAAATTTCAGCTCAATCCAATACTATTTAGGAGTAGTTATACACTTTTTGGCGGAAACTTGGTTCCACGGGTCTTATGGTAAGCGACAGCGAGCGAAGCTCGCTGTTAATCAAGTATAGACGTCCAGCCTCTGGCCCCTTTGCTTTTGGCTCAGTTCTTGCGGCTGGAACGTGACAGCGAGCCACGTTCCAGCCAATTAACTCATTACGTGAATTAATCATTAAGGGCTTGTTTTATGCAATAAGTTTGTTGTACAGACCCCCGTTGATTTTGACAGCACTACTCGCATGTCGAATTTCAGCTCAATTCGACAATAATTAGGAGTAGTTTACGCTTATTAATCATTAAGGGCTTGTTTTACGCAAAAAGTTTCTTCCGACGACCCCCATTGATTTTGAAAGCACTACATGCATATCAAATTTCAGCTCAATCCGATAATATTTAGGAGTAGTTATACACTTTTAGGCGGAAACTTGGTTCCACGGGTCTTATGGTAAGCGACAGCGAGCGAAGCTCGCTGTCAATCAAGTATAGACGTCCAGCCTCTGGCCCCTTTGCTTTTGGCTCAGTTCTTGCGGCTGGAACATGACAGCGAGCCACGTTCCAGCAAATTAACTCATTACTTGAATTACTCATTAAGGGTTTTTTCTATGCAAAAAGTTTGTTTAACAGACCCCCGTTGATTTTGACAGCACTACTTGCATGTCGAATTTCAGCTCAATCCGACAATAATTAGGAGTAGTTTACGCTTATTACTCATTAAGGGCTTGTTTTACGCAAAAAGTTTCTTCCGACGACCCCCATTGATTTTGACAGCACTACTTGCTTGTCAAGTTTCAGCTCAATCCGATAATATTTAGGAGTAGTTATACACTTTTTGGCGGAAACTTGGTTCCACGGGTCTCATGGTAAGCGACAGCGAGCGAAGCTCGCTGTCAATAAAACTGATAAAATACAACTGAAATTTTGAAAAACCGTACTATTCCCTTCTCCTGGCATCAAATATCAGTCAGTAAACAGCAAGGGGTCAGGATCTTTCACCTCGTAAAATAAAATAGAGTATAGTCTGGAAATAAGACAACTCAAAACTTGCCCTATTTTTCCTGTTCCATCGATCAACATTGTGATTATCTCTGTCACCATCGTCATCATTAATCATCATCATCATGATAATAACCATCATCATAGACCATCATCATCATCAGTATTGACAAAATTTCTGCCATGAAATCAGAATTAGCTGTCGAAATAATGGACCAATAGCAATTAAGTTTTGCATAAAATCTGCAAGATAACGATTTTCCTCTGTTTCTGATTTTCTTTATAATTATTATTAAGAATGAGGAAGGCTCATGGTTTATTATTTGCGTCTGCATCTGCTGCTTATAGAAAATTAATTGTGAAAGTGATGATTACAATAATAATAGTAACTTAATGCATCTCACTATTCTATTTTGTCGTACACGCTTAATTCCTCCTTACGATCATTGTTATTACCTCCACAACACTTTATGCATCGTATAGTTTGTCTTACACGATTAATTAATTTCTCCTTACGATCATTGTTTTTACACCCCTCAAAAGACAGTCTCGCCTCAGCCTCCTTTAAATATTCAAGGCCACACCCGCCTCTGAGGTTCTAACTTGCCTCACGTCCTGCCTCGTGCCGTCCGCAGACCACGCCGCATGTGAGCGCCATAAAGAATACAGGAATAGGCAAACTTTGTCTTTTTTATACCCCGTCATGAGAACACTTGCCTGAACACTTGGCAATTTACAGGAACTACCTCGTATAAGTCTCGCGGCCTCTTGTAGCTTCCTTATTTTCTTATATTCTTGACACTTCTGCTGGAATAACCTTACGTTTCAGGAATAATATAGAAAATGTAATGCGTTTTTTCTCTTAAAATAATGTTACCTGAATATTGCAGTGTATTTTTCTCTCTACCTACAATCACATTCGATATTTTTTTACATTTTCGTTCACTTTGCCAAATTTCTTACCTAATTCAGCTGCATTGTCACGAAACTACTCGATCTAATTCCACTCTATAGTCTGAATTACCTTGTTTTCCTCGTCCTCCTTTCCGACTGCGAGGTAGAAATATGCGTGAAGGTCAGTCACCCTAAGTCTGATGATCTCGCCCAATAAGTTGTTTTAGGGACTCACATTGAACACTAATATGGACCAATTACTCCTCTGCAAGTAGGTGTGAGGCGAGGCGAGGATGGGAGGGGCGGGGCGGGGCGGGGATGGAAGGAAAGGGAAGGGGATGCTAAGGGTTGGGAGGGAAGGGAATGGGAGGGAAGGGGCAGGGATGGGAGGGAATGGTAGGGTAGGGAAGGGAAGGGGATGAAAGGCAAGGGAAGGGAAGGGGCAGGGATGGGAGGGAATGGTAGGGTAGGGAAAGGAAGGGGATGAAAGGCAAGGGAAGGGAAGGGGCAGGGATGGGAGGGAATGGTAGGGTAGGGAAGGGAAGGGGATGAAAGGCAAGGGAAGGGAAAGGGAAGGGAAGGGAAGGGAAGGGAAGGGAAGGGAAGGGAAGGGGATGGAAGGGAAGAGAAGGGAAGGGATTGGAAGGGAAGGGAAGGGGATGGGAGAGGTTGGGTCGGAAGGGAATGGGATAGGTTGAAAAGAGAGAGGATGGGAGAGCCTGTGAGGAGAAAGGATGGAGAGAGTGAGAGAGAGAGAGAGAGAGAGAGAGAGAGAGAGAGAGAGAGAGAGAGAGAGAGAGAGAGAGAGAGAGAGAGAGAGAGAGAGAGGAGAGAGAGAGTAGAGAGAGAGAGAGAGAGAGAGAGAGAGAGAGAGAGAGAGAGAGAGAGAGAGAGAGAGAGAATGAGAGAGAAAAAAAATAGTCTTTGATTCATAAGGTGGAAATATTTAACTAGCAGAATAAGACAAAGAGTATGTTGGAAGTTGACTTTTCTTTTATTTACCCTCTTATTCAGTCCCCTCCTCCTCCTCCTCCTCCTCCTCCTTCTTCTTATCCTCATTCTACTTTTCATTTATCTTTCATGTTATGTGTACAGGGACTTAGGGGTTCAATAGGAGGCATATGTACAGCTCCTTCACCTATGTACACTACAGCTACTTAACCTATGTACTCTACAGCTACTTAACCTATGTACTCTACAGCTACTTAACCTATGTACACTACAGCTACTTAACCTATGTACACTACAGCTACTTAACCTATGTACTCTACAGCTCCTTCACCTATGTACTTTACAGCTACTTAACCTATGTACTCTACAGCTCCTTCACCTATGTACACTACAGCTACTTAACCTATGTACTCTACAGCTCCTTCACCTATGTACACTACAGCTACTTAACCTATGTACACTACAGCTACTTAACCTATGTACACTACAGCTACTTAACCTATGTACACTACAGCTACTTAACCTATGTACACTACAGCTACTTAACCTATGTACACTACAGCTACTTAACCTATGTACTCTACAGCTACTTAACCTATGTACTCTACAGCTCCTTAACCTATGTACTCTACAGCTACTTAACCTATGTACTTTACAGCTACTTAACCTATGTACTCTACAGCTACTTAACCTATGTACTCTACAGCTACTTAACCTATGTACTCTACAGCTACTTAGCCTATGTACTCTACAGCTCCTTCACCTATGTACTCTACAGCTACTTAACCTATGTACACTACAGCTACTTAACCTATGTACTCTACAGCTCCTTCACCTATGTACTCTACAGCTACTTAACCTATGTACACTACAGCTACTTAACCTATGTACTCTACAGCTCCTTCACCTATGTACACTACAGCTACTTAACCTATGTACTCTACAGCTACTTAACCTATGTACTCTACAGCTACTTAACCTATGTACACTACAGCTACTTAACCTATGTACTTTACAGCTACTTAACCTATGTACTCTACAGCTACTTAACCTATGTACTCTACAGCTACTTAACCTATGTACTTTACAGCTCCTTCACCTATGTACACTACAGCTACTTAACCTAT
>JACEEZ010000722.1:368072-493072 GCA_016584305.1 Chionoecetes opilio | reverse complement strand
ACTGCCTCATTACTAGCTATTTAACCTTTATAAGTGGGTGCTCCCTTTACGTCTTCCACGTAGACGAACCACAACAACACACACACACACACACCACCCACAAACAAACAAACACAACCAACCACCCCACCACCAGCACGACGCACGCACGCACGCCGCCGCACGCACCCCCCACGCACGCCGCCGCACGCACGCACGCACGCCGCACCCCCACGCACGCCGCACGCACGCACGACCACGACCACGCACGAAACGCACGCACGCCGCACGCACGCAACGCACCCCCGCACCACGCCCCAAAGCACGCACGCACGCACGCACCAACACCACACACACACACACCACACACACACACACACCACAAAACCACACCCAAACACAACCCCCAAGGATAATTAAAAAAAAAGAAACCCTCAAAAATGCGTGAACTGAGTTTTTTTTACTTCTGTCTTCTTTTCACGTTCACCCCCTTTGATTATTGCATGACCCTCTTGCAGCCCCAAAAAACCCTCACCACCCTCCCCCCAAAAGCTCCCCTCACACTAGCACTAAAAAAAATAAACACCGGCAACCATACCACCACTTTTTTTTTTTTTTTACGTTGGGCCAATAATAGCCCCTTAGGCTTTCTTTTTCCCTTGGGGGCTCGGTACGGGCCCCTGCACATTCTGGAGGTTGTATAATTGGCTTTCGCCCGTGGTGGCGCGGTTTTGGATTTTTATAGTGACATTTGGGTATGGTTTTCTGTGTTGTTTGACCCGGGTCATCTGCCGACCGGGTGTTTCCTCCGCCGCACGGGGAGTCACGCAAAGGTAAAGTTGATGCAGCATGTTGTTTTTTTTTCAGCCACTCAAAGATGGAAAAAAGTTGCTCCTGCTGGACTTGAACTCAAAACCTTGTGCTCAAAACTCCCAGACTCTTTAAACAGCTTAAAGTTTAAAAAAATTTAAAAAGGATTACAACGGAAACCCAAAAGCAAAAACCCAAAAGGGTCCTTACAAGGCTATATGTTTTAAACTCAATACATTAACTAATAATAAAAGAGAAAGGATGGAATAAAGGCTCCTACCCACCCACTCCCCTCCGCCGAAGCTGGCCGAAATGATGATCCCATGCAATAAGAAAAACTGCATGGAATTTTTAAAAATTTTAAAAAGCTGTATCATGCTAACACTACTACTTGTGGGGGTGGGTTTATGCTTGATAGTGGGTCATGTTATGTGTTTTTTTGAAATGGTGGAACAAGTGGGGGTTCAAGGGGGGGTGCGGTACCTTCCTGGCGCTTTCTTGGGGGGCAGCAGTAAAATCACCCAGCTCCGTTTAATCCACTGCGGATTGTGTATTTCCCCATGTGGACGCCGTACACTTCAATGCCCCCCTGCAGCAGTGACCCCTGGACCTTAAATCCCGTGGTGGTCACAAACTGTCGGGACCCTACTGATCCACAGCCCTGCGGTCGAGAGTAGTTGGAAACCGTTAACTCGGGGCTATCTGTGTGTGTCATGGGGTCAAATGTAGTGTTGGGTAGGCTCAGTGTGGAAGTTCAAGGGTGGTGCGGCAGCCTTGCCTGACGCTTTCTTGGGAGGCCAAGAAGATGGTCGAAAGAGTATCCCCCGGCAGAATTCGAACTCGGGACATCGAGCTCACCACTCCAAGATGCTAACCACTCGACCACCGCCTCCCCAAAACGTATTACTTACACACTTAAACTATTACTTACACATTTATATCCATAATCCTTCCTCGTATAACCCAACATTATTTTCACCTCGGTTCCTTCCCCTTTATTAAATCTCAAAATGCGACGTCTGTAAATAGAAACAGTCGATTCATTTCCTTCCCAATTTAGCTGCCGCATTTAGAATATCGATTCAACCTTGAAAATTATAATACCATGATTTGTACTGCAGGAATTTTGTCAGCAAACACGAACAAATAAGAATCAGGGGTTTTACAGTGTGTGTGTGTGTGTGTGTGTGTGTGTGTGTGTGTGTGTGTGTGTGTGTGTTGGTGTGTGTGGTGTGTGGGGTTGTGTGTGGTTGTGTGTGTGTTGTGTTTGTGTATTTGTGTTGTGTTATGTGTTTGTGGTGGTGTGTGTGTGGTGTTGTGTGTGTGGTGTGTGTGTGTGTGTGTCTTGACCTTTTGCCTGGAAAGCCTTTTTTTTGTCTCACCTCGTTTCCGCCTTTTTTTTATTGCGTCCCCGAGGGAAAAGGGAAAACCGTCTCCCAGTCAGTCCACCCGTGTGCGACTTGCATGAACTGACTCCAACGTCGAGTAAAGTCAAATTTATCTACAACCTGCGTTAATGTATTTCAATGTGCAGAAGAATTTTGCTTCTCTCTGTCTCTCTCTTTTTTTCTCTCCCCTCTCTTCGGGGGAGAGAGAGAGAGAGGGGAGACTACTACTACACTTCTCTCTCCTTCTCTCTCTCTCTCCTCCCTCTTTTTCTCCTCTCTCTCTCCTCTCTCCTTCTTCCTCCTCTCCCCCTCTCTCTCCCCTCTCCTTCTCCCCCCTCCCTCTCTCTCCTCTCTTCCTCTCTCTCTCCTCCTCCTCTCTCCTCCCTTCTCCCTCCTCTCTTTTCCCTCTCTCTCTCTCTCTCCCTCTCTCTTCCCTTTTCTCTTCTCATCCTCTCTCTCCCTCCCCCTCCCCTCTCTCCCTCTCCTCTCTCTTCTCCTCTCTCTCTCCCCCTCCTCTCTCCTCTCTCTCTCTCTCCTCTTCCTCTCTCTCCCCCTCTCTCCTCTCTCTCCTCTCTCCCCTCTCTCCTTCTTCTCTCTCTCTTTCCCCCTCTCTCTCCTCTCTCTCTCTCCTCCTCTTCTCTCCTCTCTCCTCTTCTCTTCTCTCCCCCCTCTCTCCTCCTCTCTCCTCTCTCTCTCTCTCTCTCCCCTCTCTCTTTTCTCTCTCTCTCTCTCTCCCCTCCTCTTCTCTCTCCTCGTTTCTCCTCCTCTCTCTCTCTCCTCCTCTCTCCCCTCTCTCTCTCCTCCTCTCTCTCTCCTCTCTCCCCTCTTCTCCCCTCTCTCTCCTCTTCCCCCCTCCTCTCTCTCCCTCTCTTCTCTCCTCTCCCCCCTTTTCCCCTCTCTCCTCTCCCCCTTTTTCTCTCCTCCTTTTCTTTCCTTTTTTAGGGTTTCCCCCCTATCAAACCTTTTTTTTCTTTTCTCTCTTTCTTTTCTCTTTTAAGTTTTGTTTTTTTATTTGGGTTTTATTGTTTGATTTATATTTTGTTTTCCCCCTCCCCCATTTTCTTTTCCCTTCTTTTCTTCAAAACTTCTTTTCCTTTCCCAAAAAATTGGTCCCAAAAAAATTTTCCCTCCGGCCTTTTTTTTTTTTTAAAAATGATTTTATTTTTTTAGTTTGGGTTCTTTTTTTTCCCCGTTTTTTTTTTTGCTTTTTTTTCTTATTTTTTGGGTGTTTATCATACTTCACTAGCAAAAATTTTTTATGTTTCCTTTTCTTTATTTTTTCTCTTGTTCAATGTTTTTACTTGTTGATGTTTTAATAGTCATGGCCTTTGCCCTTTGTACACTTAGATAAATATATATAATAACAGCAGCACAACTACTACTCCCACTACTACTACTGCCACTACTACTATTAATACTTACTACAACAACTACTACTACTACCAAAGACACTCTACAACGTTGTAGAGTGTCTTTGCTACTACTACTGATGTTACTACTACTACTACTACTACTACTACTACTACTACTACTACTACTACTACTACTACTGCTACTACTACTACGACTACTGCTACTACTACTACTGCTACTGCTACTACTACTTCTACTACTACTACTACTAGTACTACTACTACTACTACTACTACTACTACTACTTCTACTACTTTTACTACTACTACAACTACTACTACTACTACTACTACTACTACTACTACTACTACGACGACGACGACGACGACGACGACTACTGCTACTACTACTACTGCTACTACTTCTACTACTTCTACTGTGTCCTGCTAGTCTTCATATTTTTCATTCATCTTACAAGCTTTATTTTTTTCCGCCTCTCAATACCCCCTCCTCCTCTTCTTACTTCTCCTCTTCCTTCTCCTTCTCCTCCTCCTCCTCTTTCTCCATCTTATCATCATCATTATCCTCTTCCTTCTCCTTCTCCTCTACCTTCTCATCTTCCTTTCCTCCTTTTCCTTCTCGTTTTCCTCCTTCTACTCATCTTCCTTCTCCTTTTCCTTCCTCAGTTCCTGTTCCTCCACTCCTTTCTCGTGCCTCTAAAGTGAAAGAATCCAGAATTATGCTTCCAGTGGTCGATTTTTTTCATGTCAAAATAAATGATGTTGCAGTGTATTGTGTTTCAATTTGCTTCATTTTTGACGTTACGTCCAGAACGGGCAAAATTGAGATAAATTGTGAAATTATTGGGGAAGCCCATGTACAAATCTTGCCACGTCTGTTGGTGTGTGTGTGGCATTTTTTTTATTTTTTTTCTCTCTCTCTCTCTCTCTCTCTCTCTCTCTCTCTCTCTCCTCTCTCTCTCTCTCTCTCCTCTCTCTCGTCCTCTCTCTCTCTCTCTCTCTCTTCTCTCTCTCTCTCTCTCTCTCTCCTCTCTCTCTCTCTCTCCTTCTCTCTCTCTCTCTCTCTCCTCTCTCTCTTCTCTCTCTCCCCCTCTCTCTCCTCTCTCTCTCTCTCTCTCTCTCTCTCTCTCTTTTTTTTTTTTTTTTTACATTTTAAGACGGCTATAATATCGTAAATTAAACTCTCCCTAACGCCATCTCACAACACTCATCGTATCAAATCCACCAATTAATTACCTGTCATTATATCCATCACAACCCAAGAGGCAAGGACTAACACATCCCTTAATTTTTTTTTTTTCTCTCTCTCTCTCTCTCTCTCTCTCTCTCTATCTCTCTCTCTCTCTCTCTCTCTCTCTCTCTCTCTCTCGCTCTCGCTCTCTCGCTCTCTCTCTCTCTCTCTCTCTCTCCTCTCGTCTCTCTCTCTCGTCTCTCTCTCTCTCTCTCTCTCTCTCTCTCTCTCTCTCTCTCTCTCTCTCTCTCTCTCTCTCTCTCTCCTCTCTCTCTCTCTCTCTCTCTCTCTCTCTCTCTCTCTCTCTCTCTCTCTCTCTCTCTCTCTCTCTCCTCTCTCTCCTCTCTCTCTCTCTCTCTCTCTTTTTTTTCCCTCCCCTGGGTCCAGTTACGTAAAAAAGTACTGATGACATAATTTTTCCCCTCGGTGTCATCAGATTTAGGGGGGCGTGATGAGCCGTCAGCTTAAGACACGTCAGATGGATGGAAAACGTGGGAGGAGACTTGAATTTACTCCCACGTTCCTTCCCTCATCTCGCCCACGCGCCCACCCACGAGTATTGATTTAAAGGGGCGATATCTGGGGGGGTCGTTGAGTGCCTTACATCTATTCCTACCACGTTTCTGCTGAGAGTTACTGCTGCACCATTATATTTCTTGTTGTAGGGACGAATGAATTAGCTTCCTATTTTGTCTTATTTCTTCTCCGTGGTTTCTGAGTCAAAGAGAAAACGTGTGTCTGTATATTTGGTGTCTTCTTATCACGCTTCTATCACAACTAAGGATGTGTTGAGCCCTTCCACGTAGACAGGGCGATAAGCACATAGATATATATTGAAGTTTGACATACAGGTAGTGTACCGAATGTTTATGTCCATTATCATACCCCCGGACGCTTGTTATTGGCACAGATAAAATTACACATATAACAACATGTACTTTTTGGGGAATTATTGGCTTCTAAATATTTTGACTTATTAATTTTCTATTTCTACGCATTTTTTTATCCAATTTAACGATAATATTTGAAACACCAGCAGAAGAAAAAAAACGGAGACGAAATAGATATTACATGTTTTTATCACGAAGTATAATTTTATATAGGTCTAGGGTGGCATTAAATATTTTATTAATGAATATAACATGTCACAGGTAGATCGTTTTGTCCAGTAGCACCGTGGCAGTCATGGGATAACAGTTTTATACCGCGCTAGATCATTCAGTTTTATTTCTTTTTCCTCAGAGAAGATGTAAGCTAGCCTGGGAGAGAAAAATATAAAGCGTAACAAAAACTCCGCCTATTTCCTGATTGAGTTACTATAGTCTGTACACAAGCAGCAGCCTGCATCCTGCGCCCCTCTACGACCCTTTCTATAGTGTTCCGACCCAAACCAACCACCTATAGACTTGTTCCACCTATAAACTCTTCAATTTTATGTGTAACCTATTTTTTGTTTCTTTCTTTTGCGTGTATATATTATCATTAAGTGGCTGTATGGGTTTTTTTCAGTCAAGTAAAGTAATCATAAGATCTGGGACGAATAGTAATTTGTAAGTGTATTTTTCTTTTTCTTCAATTTTCAAGAACCTAACAATATAAATTTGCCCCCACCTTCCCTCATCCAAGGTTGCAAACGATCCATTTTTTCGTGGGGGGCATTTTTAAGATCCCTCTCTCGGTTTACCTCGAAAAAAAGCAGCACGTGGCACAATCTCGCTTAAAAATCATAGTCGTCCTCAAGGTAAAATGACCTGTTGGATTTTGAAAAGTAATGCGAGTGTTTCAAAATTACTCCTCACCTGATTGACGCCACTTGTGTTCTTTTGACGTGAACAGAAAGTGTGAGCGTTACCAGGCCTGCACCTGCCTCTGCAAGACTCACTGACGACTCCCACACCCTCGCAGAATCTTCAAAGTACTCTCTCTCTCTCTCTCTCTCTTCTCCTCTCTCTCTCTCTCTCTCTCTCTTCTCTCTTCCTCTCTCTCTCTCTCTCTCCTCTCTCTCTCTCCTCTCTCTCTCTCCTCTCTCTCCTCTTCTCTCTCTCGGTCTCTCCTCTCGTCTGTTTTCCTCTCCTTCTCTAATCTCATCCGAATCTACTCTTCCCTCTGTCTCTCTCTATTCTCTCTCTCAATCTAAATAAACTCTCTCTCATTTCATCCTCTTCTCTCTCATCTCTCATCTCCTCTCTCAATTCATCTCTCATTACAATATATAAGCTAATTCTTGATTTCTCTTGCATCAATTGCATGATATCTTCTCCTTAACTATCATCTTTTCTAATTCTCTTGCATTTATTCTCAATACGTTATCGTCATCTCATGTTTCTACTCTCTTAATTCCTTTTCTCTCACCTCTACTTTTCTCTTTCTTCTGTCTCTCGAGGGTCTTATCTTCTTCGATCTCTATTTCATCCTCAAAAATCTTACTAATCGTCTCTCTCATCTCTCTCTCCTCAGCTCCCTTTCTTCCGTTCTTCCACTCTTCCTAAATACAGGATATACATTACATATCAAACTACTTTGTTAGTTTAAATGCTTAAATATTAAATATTCATCGTTTTAGTATGCTACACCCCAACTCCATCAATGACTCCAAACAATCTAAAATCCCCTTATTAGGAACCATAGGCATAACTATTTCAAGATCAGAACTCTGGAATGAACTCATACTATGGAAATAATTAAATAACCAACCCATTATAACAATACAATTAAATTTGATACACTCCAATAAAACCTCAACTTACTTGACATCATATAAGATCAAAATGGTATTACAATTAAATAAGTAATGATGCATTCTGGATTTTATTTTATTGTACATATAATTAATGGATATTATTCATATTAAGATATATTATACATATTAATATTATTAAATTATTGCATTATATTATCAAATACGTAAGATCGTGCAATTTCGAATGTTCAACTAATTTAATTCCTTAGCATACACAAAATCACTTTATTGTTCTTCTGTCTGGGGGGTACTTATAAGACCCTTTATCGATAAATTATTCATCAGCCAAAAAATTAAAAAAGGATTAGTCAATGTAATAGGTTTGCAATACAGCTCCCATTTTCCGTGATCTCAACTTTTAAAAGTACAGGATATTAATACATATCAAAACTATTTTGTTAGTTTTATAAAGCTTTAAATATTATGAAATTAATTATGGTTTTGAGTATGCTACCACAAACCCAAAGTCCAAACAAGACTCCAAACAATCTTTAAAATCCCTTATGTAGGGAAAAGTTCATGCCAACAAGCGTCATATTCAAGGCTCTAAACTCTGGAATGAAGCTCCACTAGACATTAAAACCAGACCCTTTAACTCATTTAAATTACAAGTTAAACTACATTAAAACTGCATACTAAGACTCTTACAGTTTGATACAATCATAATTACAGAGTGCCATGCAGCAATCTTATTAGAACATCATATATGTGTGGTAATTCATGGCAGTTGGTATTATTATTATATTATTATTATTATTATTATTATTATTATTATTATTATTATTATTACTATTATTATCATTATTATTATTATTATCATTATTATCATTATTATTATTATTATTATTATTATTATTGTTGTGTTGTTGTTGTTGTTGTTGTTGTTGTTGTTGTTGTTCCTATTATTGTCATTAATTATATTGTTAATATTATTATTATTATTATTATTTATTATAATTTTTAGTACGATTATTATTATTAATCCTCTACTACCACTACTACTACTACTACTGCTGCTACTACTACTACTGCTACTACTACTAACTACTTAATATAATGATAGTATTATAATTATTGCTACTACTAATATTACTGTTATTATTATCATTATTATTATTATTATTACTATTATTTTTATTATTATTATTATTATATTGTTATTATTACTATTACTATTATATTTTTTATTACAACACTACTACTACTATTACTACTACTACTACTACTTTTTATACTACTAATTGTATTTCCCGTATTCACGACTGCTCTAGCTAACCAGTAGTGCATAGCGTCCATAAGGAGCCACGAGCTCAATGGACAAGATTTAGACCTATAAATGTTATTAACCTGTTTTGTAAATATAATGTTAATAACAATCATCAATCAATCAATCAATCTCTCTCTCTTCTTCTCTCTCTCTCTCTCTCTCTCACTCTACTCTCTCTCTTTCTCTCTCTCATCTCTCTCTCTCTTCTCTCTCTTCTCCTCTCTCTACTCTCTCATCTTCTTCTTCTCATCTTCTCTCTATCTCTCTCTTCTTCTCATCTTCTCTCTCTCTCTCTCTCTCTCTCTCTCTCTCTCATATTAATGTAACACGTTTGAAGTTACAATCTCTCTAACAAACGTCATAGATCATCTCATAACCAACCTGACAATCGTAATACTATAATATTTTACCTACGTTTGTATAACATGTATCGCCAATACCTAACATCAACATCATTCTCTCTCTCTCTCTCTCTTCTTGACCTCTTCCTCATCTCTCTTTCATCTTACCTCCGTCGGTGGCTCGCTCTCTCTCCTCTCCCTCTCGTCCTCATTCGGTCCGTCTCGTCTCGTCTCCTCACTCTCTCTGTCTCTCTTTCTGCTCATCTCTCTCGTTCTCTACTCTCGCCAAATCTCTACGTCTCTCATGTCTCATCTCTCTCTCTCTTCTCTCTCTCATCTCTCCAAGTCGTCTCTCTCTCTCTCTCTCTCTTTCTTCCTCATATTCGATCGATCTCGGTACTCTCTCTCTTCTCTCTCTCTCTCTACCAGATCTCATCTCTCTTCTCATCTCTTGTCCTCCGGCATCATCTTCTCCCTGCCGTCTCTCTCTCGTCCTCTCTCTCTCTCTACTCCTCTCTCGTCTCTACCTCATCCTCTCTCCTCTCTCTCTCTCTCTCTCTCTCGTCTCTCTCTCATCTCTCTGTCTCCTCCCTCTCTTTCTCTGCCTCTCTCTCTTCTCTCGTTCTCCTTCTCTTCTTTCTCCCTCTCTTCTCTCTCCCTCTTCTCTCTCTCTCTCTCTCTCTCTCTCTCTCTCTCCCCCTCTCTCGCTCTCTCTCTCTCGTCTCTCTCCTCTCTCTCTCTCTCTCCTCTCGCTCTCTCTCTCTCTCTCTCTCTCCTCTCTCTCCCCTCTCTCTCTCTCTCCTCCCTCTCTCTCTCTCTCTCTCTCTCTTCCTCTTTTCTCTCTCTCTCTCTCTCCTCTCTCTCTCTCTCTCTCTCTCTCTCTCTCTCTCTCTCTCCATGGTCCTCGGTCTTCTCTCCATTTACATTTCTCCACAAGCCTCACTATTCTTTCCTCCGCTCTCATTTTTCCTCCTGGCACTCTTCCCCCTTTTATACTCACTTTCGACCCCTTCATCTCTCTTTTTCCCTCACTCTTTTTCCCCTCTTACACTCACTTTCGTTCCCTTCCTTCCCTCACAGTTTCCTTTTTTATTTCTCGCCACAGCATCTCCTCGCACCACTCCCTGGCCTCGTGCTCCGTTACCTCGGGTCTCGTGCAGTCCTCACCCTCCGTGGCGTCTGGTCTCGTTGCGCTCCACGCCTCCTGTCCAGTTAGACGCTGCGTGCACCGCCAGAGGTCCGGAGAGGAGGTCAAGCAAGCCAGAAAACAGGTATGTGTCTTCCCTTCCCCCATTTTTCCACCTTCCTACAGCTTAATTTTTTTCAAGAGAGGAGTGACAAGACACCTCCCGAACTAAATTGGCCCACCCCCCTTTCTTTATTATCTTACTGTCTACTTACTCTACTTACCGTACCCACATAACCCAGACGTCAAATCCATCATCTCCGAAAAAAATATTTCAATGTCAGAGTTGTTAATCGATGAAACAAATTACCAGCTAATGTTGTCGAAGCCAGCACAATAACTACATTTATAACCAGACTGCACGCGTAAATGGGTTTTGATATTGCCTCGCGAGTTATATTATTAACATCCATTGGATTGATTAGTGTTAGTGGTAGTTTCAGTTAGCATACTTCATTCCTCTCATTCTTCACAATCAAACTTCCATGTTCGTATCCTCTTTAGGGGCATGGTATCCTTTTCCTGTGCTCTTACATGCAGTTTGATAGTTGGTAGTATGTAGTTCAGCAGATACCCTCGTTATAGACCAATATGTTTCCTGGTATCTGTTCTTCCTATGTATTCCTATGTATCATGGTTTCTGAAAGTAAATTGACGTAACTTTGTCTTGTATGTCTCGAGGGTCCAGGCCTGAGTAAGTATATAGGGTCTTGTAGATCTATAATGAGAAAGATCCTCAAGGCTTTGGCTATGTAGGATATTTGAGGGATTTTTATGATATTCAATTTTGTACTTGTTTGGAGAATTTTTTAGATTTTCTATTTTCATTCCAGCTTCTATATTACATGAACTCTTGCTGTTGAAATAGAGTGTATCAGCTTTAGTTTATATCATTTTTTATAACGGAGTTGTTTTTTGTGTGTGTATGTGTGTCACCAAAAAAGTATTGCCCAAGGCGTGAAGCTTAACAACATATCCATATTTTTAGTTTTTCTATTACCCAGAACCCTATTAGCTCGCTGTAAAGTAGAAAGGAATGGATTTTTTTCCCTCTTTTCCCTCTTTCCTAAACCAGACGTCGAACAATAACAGGGTACATAAATCCTGTCGGTCTCTCTTTCACCCTTCGAAAAGAAAAGGAATAACAGGTCTTCACTGAAAGGCACGAATGGCTCGGTACATGTCCATAGCTCAACAACGCAACATTTTCAGTTCCGCTGTTTACTCATATCATATTTCCTTGACGAAATTTCCAGCTGACTTACTTCCACTTGTGACTCAGATCCCTCGCACTCTCTTCCACTTGTGACTCAGATCCCTCGCACTCTCTTCCACTTGTGACTCAGATCCCTCGCACTCTCTTCCACTTGTGACTCAGATCCCTCGCACTCTCTTCTACTTGTGACTCAGATCCCTCGCACTCTCTTCCACTTGTGACTCAGATCCCTCGCACTCTCTTCCACTTGTGACTCAGATCCCTCGCACTCTCTTCCACTTGTGACTCAGATCCCTCGCACTCTCTTCCACTTGTGACTCAGATCCCTCGCACTCTCTTCCACTTGTGACTCAGATCCCTCGCACTCTTCCGTCCCTCGCACTCTCTTCCACTTGTGACTCAGATCCCTCGCACTCTCTTCCACTTGTGATTCAGATCTCTCGCACTCTCTTCCACTTGTGACTCAGATCCCTCGCACTCTCTTTCACTTGTGACTCAGATCCCTCGCACTCTCTTCCACTTATGATTCAGATCCCTCGCACACTCTTGGCTACCCTCCACCCCTTTATTAAACAGGCACTCGAGGAAATAATGAAACAATGCAGAAATTGGACGATAATAACACCAACGTAAATGCCATAAACTGCATGAATAAACAAATGAAAAACCAGTCAAATTAAATGATGAATTGGAATGATTAGTGTAATTTCATGATACTTCGTCTTGTTATCTGTCTTTTAGTCCTGCTGATAAATGCTATGTAAGTCTTTGAACATTAAATTGCATGGCTTAGTAAAGCACAAATCTGTGCCAGTATTTTTGAGGGATAAATCTATCATCACGTAATGTCTGGACTGGATTGAAGTTAACAAGCATGACTCAGCTATGCGAGGAACCACTATAAGATACATTAATTAGGGTGTAGGCCGATCTATACAGTGTGAATAATAACTGAATTCAATAACAACCGCCGCGAGCATTACGTTGAATTGAAAAAGAATCAACTTTCGCCATTGTATCTCCATTATTTCCTTATACAAGTGTAATTGATATTCCTCTGCGTCTCTTTTCTTCCTTTTTTTATCTAAAGCTTTACTGCAAAGGCTGAGCTATAAATCATTCGACGCGTGGTTATATAATTCAGTCAAAAAATCTTGGCAACAGACGCTCTTAGCCATCATTCAGTCTCAGTGTTTATTTACTTTTAACAAATGACGATAAACTCTATGACATTTCAATAAATAGTTACAAAACTAATTCTTTTCGCCTACTTCCTTCATACAAAATGATGTGTATGGGGAAAGATACATGTAAGTATGGGTGTGAGTGTTTTTGTGATTGAGTGAGTAGGTTTTCACATACAAAAAAATAGGATTTGTACACGGCAGCCACTTGTGAGGATGTGATGTTTTGTCGTGTTACCTCTGAAGCGATATTATGGCAGGACGAGTCTGGTGGCGTTTGACCAATGGTGTGGTAGAGTACAATGTGACTTATGATGAAATCACGCAGTGCAGACTATTTCATTTACACAACACACAGGAACAATCACACGCGACACGAGACAGATATGAAAGTAAGTAATATATATATCAGTTATTTTGGTTGATATGATACGTGATTATAATGTCATAGGTGTGAGTAAAGCATTTAGTCGTAGAGAGGTGGGGAGGCCTTGTTACTGCCTGATAGAAAGTGAGCGTGTCTGAGTGATATAAGTGACTATATGAGTGATTTATAGTAAAGCCTGAGAGGAGGATTAACTCATTAAAACATGGGCGCCTCATGAAGGAACGTGACCATGATCCATAAAGGGCGCAAGGGTTGACCTGACTTGACCTTGACCTGATATTAAGGGTGTGAAACAACGTTGCAAGAACAGTTAAGGAATTTGAGTTCTTACGGGTTTGGGCATAGACCACTGTATTTAATTCTTCAATATTATTACTTACGGATTTTTTTTTATATATTTCTAACACTGGGTGAGGTATACAGTGGTCTATGGTGTGGGCTATAAGGATGAGTGTGCTTTAATTAACCCTTGAGTAAAACAAGTGAGGGAAGACACGGTTATGTTTTTGTAATAGTTGGAATTTAATTATTTACGAACACAGAGT
Organism: Chionoecetes opilio; assembly: GCA_016584305.1. Taxonomy (NCBI): domain Eukaryota; kingdom Metazoa; phylum Arthropoda; class Malacostraca; order Decapoda; family Majidae; genus Chionoecetes; species Chionoecetes opilio. The sequence continues at coordinate 479,424 of JACEEZ010000722.1, read as the reverse complement.
AAGGAATTAGTAAAGAAAGAAGGAAACGCAAGAGATAATTGAGTTCTTGCAGTAATTACAGAGGGAAATGGTATGCATGAATTGTGTGTACGTAGAGAGAGAGAGAGAGAGAGAGAGAGAGAGAGAGAGAGAGAGAGAGAGAGAGAGAGAGAGAGAGAGAGAGAGAGAGAGAGAGAGAGAGAGAGAGAGAGAGAGAGAGAGAGAGAGAGAGAGAGAGAGAGAGAGAGAGAAATAAAATAAAGAAGAGTAAGAGACAAAAAAACAGACAAACAGAGACAGACAACCAGGCAGACAGACAGACAGATAGATAAAAGACAAACAGACAGACAGACAACCAGACAAAGAGACAGATAGACAACCAGAAAATAGACAGATAGACAGACATACAGACAACCAGACAGACAGACAGACAACCAGACAGACAGACAGACAACCAGACAGACAGACAGACAACCAGACAGACAGACAGACAGACAGACAGACAGACAACCAGACAGACAGACAGACAACCAGACAGACAGACAGACAACCAGACAGACAGACAGACAGACAGACAGACAGACAGACAGACAGACAGACAGACAACCAGACAGACAGACAGATAAACAGACAAACAGACAGACTTTAATATATCGAAAACTGAGAATCGTGCAGCAGTGGCGTGGCAGAAGTGAGCGTGATGCGAGCCAAGGCAATAATGTCAGCACTCGACGCCTCACCTGGCCTAGCTTACACCTGTTATTGGACGAAGTCTCAGGTGTGATGCGTCTTGGCGAAGGAGGAGGGCGAGGCAAAGGAGGAAATGAGGAGAAGGAGGAGAAGGAGATGGAGGAGGAGCAAGGCGAGGGGAGGAGGTGGTGGGGGGAAGAAAGCAAGGCAAAGGAAGGAGGACGAGGCAAAGGTAAGAAAAGAAGAGGGGGGAGAAAGGAGGGAAGGAGGTGATAGAGGTAACAAGAAGACAATGATAAGGATGAGGAGGACAAGGCAAGGGAGGAAAAGAAGAGGGGGAAGTAAGGAGGGGAGGAAAAACGAGGGGAGGAAAAACGAAGGGAGGAGGTGATGGGGGTAACGAGATGACGAGGATAGGGAGGAGAGGGAGGAAAATGATGGGAGGAAAGATGAGGGGAGGAGATGGTGAGGGTAACGAGATGACAAGTATAGGGAAGAGGACGAGACAAAGGAGGAAAAGAAGAGGGGGAGGAAAAGGAGGAAGGGAAAGACGAGGGGAGGAGGCGGTGATGGTAACAAGAAGACAATGATAGGGAGGAGGACGAGGCAAAGGAGGAAAGGAAGAGGAAAGGAAGAAAGACGAGAGAAGGAAGTGGTGGTGTTAACAAGAAGACAAGGATAGGATTAAAGAGATACAAATGACAAATTACTAAAAGGAAAGAGAGAAAAAAGTAAAATTCAAATGTAATTACAGACTAAAGAGTAAAGGAAAGGGTGTGAAGATTGTTACTTTAATGGAAAAAAGTAATGACATTGAATTAGGGAAAGCAGACAAAGGAAACTGGATAAATGAAAGGGATGGCTAGCGAGATAAGAACATCACCTCCTCATCTGCATGCAAATCAAAGTCGTACATTAACACTAAAAGAACAACAAAGATATCACCAAATCCTTCACCTTTAAAGTTTTTTTTTTACTTTATTACATTACTTTATTTACTATATTATTTTTCCTTTTTTTGTCAATCTTTTTTATTTCTACAGGGGATCAAAATACTTTATTACTTTATTACTATATTACTTTATTTACTTCTTTTTTTGTCATTGTTTCTTTCTCCCTACAGGTGATCAAGAACATTATTTTTTTATTTTGCTTTATTACTTTATTTACTTGTTCATTTTTTATTGTCATTCTTTTCTTTCTCCAGGTGATCAAGATACTTTATTACTTCATTCATTTATTTACTTTAACCATTTTTCCTTTTTATTGTCATTCTTTCTTTTCTCCCTGCAGGTGATCAAGATGCTGATTCTGGTGATCATCCTCTTCATGGCGTGCTGGGGACCCAAGATCGTGTTCTTCGTGTTCCAGAAAAACGGTCTCTCCCAGGGGTCCTTCAAGCCTCTGGTCTACAACATGAGAATCTCCCTCGGCCTCCTCCCCTTCATACACTCATGTCTCAACCCAATCATATACAGGTAAGCAAAAATGTATTATCCTCTACCACCTCCTTCCTTCTAATCTCTTGGTTTTTTTAGGTAAGGTTTTAGGATTTTCTAGTAAGGAAGAATTAATTATCCTCAGCAACCTCCTTCCTTTCTATCACTTGTTTTTTTGTCCCCTCACCAATAATCTCGCCTTAATCCAATCATATAAAGGTAAGGATGAATTAATTATCCTCTAACACCTCCTTCCTTCTAATCACTTTTTTTTATAGGTAAGATTTTAGGTTTTCTTGTAATGGAGAATAATTATCCTCAACCACCTCCTCATGGGGTTTTTTTTGTCACCTCACCAATAATGTGTTTCTCGGATTTACACTTTTTTCTTTTTCTTTTTCTTACTATCCTTCTTTTTTCTTTTTTTGCTTTTTTGCAATCATATACAGGTAAGAAAAATTTATTATCCTCAACCACCTCCTTCCTTCCTTTTTATCTTTCTTTTCGTCACCTCACCAATAATGTGTTTCTCAGCTTGACACTTTTTATTTTAACTTACTTTGCTTTTTTTACTTTATACTTTTTTTTACTTATCTCATCTACATGCTTGCTCTTCTTATTCTTCCTGTTCCTTTATACCTTTACCCTCACACTGTTGAAATACGTAATAGCCTTCCTTATATCACTCTCCTTAACCTCGCTGTTGGTATATGTGCGAATTATCTACGTAAATAAGATCCAAAGATTTTGTCTCGTCCACTATATTAATTTTTTTCCATGAGTTAGTATTAGATCATCTGAAGGTTTTTTTTTCTTTTTCGTAGATGTTTTAGTTTCTTTATTCCTCTATTTCATTACATACTCGTAACATATAGTCTCTCTCTCTCTCTCTCTCTCTCTCCTCTCCTCTCTCTCTCTCTCTCTCCTCTCTCTCTCCTCTCTCTCTCTCTCTCTCTCTCTCTCTCTCTCTCTCTCTCTCTCTCTCTCTCTCTCTCTCTCTCTCTCTCTCTCTCTCTCTCTCTCTCTCTCTCTCTCTCTTCATTGTCCTTCATATCTACATCTTTCCACACAATCCTTCACTGTATCAATCATTATCCTTATCACTCTGTCCCTCGCCCACACAGCCTTTTTCTTTTTCCTATTTCCTATTTACCTATTTCCTTTTCCTTTTTCCTTTCCTATTTCCCTTACATTCCCAATCCTCTTCAGCCTCTTCATCAAATAATACTTTCAAGCTTCTGGCCAACGCGTGATGCAGTATTTCTAGTTTTTTCCTCCTATTTATCATTCTCCTCCATTCCAATGTTCATTCATCCTCACCAGATCAAATAAAGTCATATCTTTGCATCTCCATCATAATAGTCGTGGTTTCATTGTTATATATCTGACTTGTGTTATCCTTTTTTGTTCTCCGTCTTGTGAGTTGCGAGGTTTATTGTGTTAGATATTTTTACTAAGCTTTGTCAAGACGTCGGAAATTGGTCAGCTTTTAGTTAGGAAATCGCAGAAATCGCGCATTTACTCCTAAGGATTTTTGGCGAAGAACTTTTTTGCGGGATGGATTGGGTAGGATTGCTGACTCTAATCGGAAAAGGATCAAGATACTAGTCCCAAATTGCATGTTTTTTCCTGTTTTCTTCACGTGATTCTCGTCGGTCAGTGAACTGCTGGAGAAGAGAAGGAATCGCATTTCCCTTCGGATGCGAGGACACCTGGAATTCCTCTCTTTGTTTTCTCGTTTCCTTTGATATTGACGCCTTTCTGCGCCTCTCAGAAGACCGGCAGCATCGCAATCAGTCGAGAATATTGAAGACTCGAGCTATTTTCTTCTTTGAGCTGGAAAATATTCAATGCCGTCACTGCCTTTGAAATGCTTTGAAGAATGTGAAATCGTGTAGAGATGCTCGCCTTACACTGACTGCTTTCTTCTTTACCTCTCCTCAACACACCAATTCACTCGGCATTCAACGATGATGCNATTTTAAAAGAGATAAAAAATGAAAAATTAAAAAAGGAAAAGGAGAAAAAAGAAAAATTAAAGTAATTACAGACAAAAGAGTAAAGGAAAGGGTGTGGAAAGATTTTTTATTTTTAAGGGAAAAAGAAATGACTTTTAATTAGGGAAAGAGAAAAAGGAAAAATGGATAAATAAAAGGGGGAGGCTACGAGATAAAACATCACCTCCCATCTGCATGCAAATAAAAAGTCTACATTAAACACTAAAGCCCCAAAAAAGATTCCCCAAACCCTTCCCTTTAAAATCATAAAAAAATAGAGGGAAACTGCGTCAACCCTTTACGATTCCCCACCTCTATTTTTATTTTACTTTATACTTTTTCTTCAATACTTTTTTTTTTTTTTTTGTCATTTTTTTTTATTGAAACTGTGTTTGACATTCCGATTCCCATTTTTTTTTTTTTTTCTTTATTAATTATTTTATTTACAAATTTTTTTTTTCCTTTTTTTGTCAATTTTTTTTATTTTACAGGGGATAAAAATACTTTATTACTTTATTATAATTACTTTATTTTCTTTTTTTGTATTGTTTCTTTCTCCCTCAGGGATCAAGAAATTTTTTTTTTATTTTTGCTTTTAACTTTTTTTCTTGTTTTTTTTTTAGGTCTTCTTTTTTTTTCCCCGGTGATCAAAATTTTTATACTTCATTCATTTTTTCTTAACCTTTTTTTCCTTTTTTATTGCATTTTTTTTTTTTCCCCCCTGCGGGTATCAAGATGCTGATTCTGGGATATCCCTCTTCATCGGTTGGGACCCAGATCTGTTCTTCTGTTCCAGAAAAACGGTCTCTCCCGGGGGGTCCTTAAAGCCTCTGGTTAAACATGGAATCTCCCTCGGCCCCCTCCCCTTCATACCTCATGTCTAAAACCAACATATACAGGAAAGAAAAAATGATTATCCTCTACCCCCTCCTTCCTTCTAATTCTTGGTTTTTTTTAGGTAAAGGTTTTTGGTTTTCTAGTAAGGAAGAATTAATTTTCCTCAGCAACCCCCTTCCCCCTATCACTTGTTTTTTTTTTCCCCCACCAATAAACTCGCCTTAATCCAATCTATAAAAGGGAAGGATAATTTTTATCCTCTAAAAACCCCCCTTTCCCTTTTAAACCTTTTTTTTTTTAGGTAAGATTTTTGGTTTTTCTTTTTAATGGAGAATAATTATCCTCAACCACCCCCCATGGTTTTTTTTTTCACCTCACCAATAAAGTGTTTCTCGGTTTTACACTTTTTTCTTTTTCTTTTTCTTTCTACCTCTTTTTTTTTTTTGCTTTTTTTTTCTCATATACAGGTAAAACAAAATTTTTTTATCCCAACAAACCCCCTTCCTTCCTTTTTTTTCTTTCTTTTCTCACCCCACAATAATGTGTTTCTCACTTGCACTTTTTATTTTAACTTACTTTGCTTTTTTTTTTTCTTCTAAAAACTTTTTTTTTTTTCTTATTACTACTCTTGTTTTTATTTTTCCGTTCCTTTTTACCTTTACCCCCACACTGTTGAAATACGAATAGCCTTTTCCCTTTTATCCTCTCCTTTTCCTCGCTGTTTTTGGGATAGGCGAATTATTAGTAAAAAAATCCAAAGATTTTTTCTGTCCACTATATAATTTTTTTTCATGAGTTAGTATTAGATATTGAAGGTTTTTTTTTTTTTTCGTAGATGTTTAGTTTCTTTTTCCCTTTTCAAATATTTTTTGTAACATATGTCTCTCTCTTCTCTCTTCTTCTCCCCCTCTCTCTCTCTCTCTCTTCTCTCTCTCTCCTCTCTCTCTCTCTCTCTCTCTCTCCTCTCTCTCTCTCTCTCTCCTCTCTCTCCCCTCTCTCTCTTCTCTCTCTCTCTCTCTCTCTCTCTTCTCTCTCCTCTCTCTCCTCTCTCTTTTCCCTCTCTCTCTCTCTCCTCTCCCTTTCTTTGTCCTTTATCACATTTTTCCCACAATCCTTCACGTATCAATCATACCTTTACACTCTGTCCTCGCCCACACCCCTTTTTTTTTTTCCTATTTCCTATTTACCATTTTTTTTTTCCTTTTTTCCCTTCCCCTATTTCCCTTACATTCCCAATCCTCTTCACCCTTCTAAATAAATTTCAAGCTTCGGGCCCAACGCGGATGCAGTTTTTCTATTTTTTTTTTCCCTCCTTTTTACTTTTCTCCTCCATTCCAATGTTCATTCATCCCCACCAGATCAAATAAAGCATATTTTTGCATCTCCTCAAAATAGTCGTGGTTTCATTGTTTATATCTCTTGGTTTCCCTTTTTTGTTCCCCGTCTTGTGGTTGCGGGGTTTTTTGTTTAGATATTTTTACTAAGCTTGTCAAGACTTTCGGAAATTGGTCAGCTTTTTTTAGGAATCGCGGGAAATCGGCATTTACTCCTAAGGATTTTTGGCAAGAACTTTTTTGCGGGATGGGGGGAAGGTTTGCTGATCTCATCGGAAAAGGATAAAGATACTGCCCCCAAATTTGATTTTTTTCCGTTTTCTTACGTGATTCTCGTCGGTCAGGAATTTGCTGGAGAAAAAAGGAATGCATTTCCCTTCGGAGCGGGGAAACCCCTGGAATTCCTCTCTTTTTTTTTTTCCTTTTTCCCCCTTTTGATATTGACCCTTTTTGCGCCTTCAAAAAGACCCCCCGCATCGCAATCATCGGAAATAAAGATCGGCTATTTTCTTCTTTGAGGGGAAAAAATATTCAATGCCGTCACGCCTTTGAAAGGTTTTTGAGAATGTGAAATCGTGTAAGTGCTCGCCTTACCTGACGCTTTCTTTTTACCCTCCTCAAACCCCCCATTCATCGGTTTTTAAAACGTATGCTAAAGCAAGTCCTTTTGCTAAATCTGGGTCTATATTTCTGCGTGGATTCCTTTAGTGTTGTCAGGAACTAGCGAGTGTTTCCAGTGCGTCCTGAGAGGGTCTTAAAGGGCTGACATTCAAGACACCTGGAATAATAACGTCACAACCACCTGCCACTCCTGAAGCAGACGTCCTCGAGGCTCCTCCACCCCACCTTCCCCAAAGTCAACACCCCCTTCCCCCCACCATGTTCGTATCCACCCATTCTATTTTTTTTTAAAGAGGCCCAAAAAACCCCGCCACCCGCGCTTACTGACTGATATTTGATGCCAGGAGAAGGGAATACTACGCTTCTTCTAAATTTCAGCTGTATTTTATCATAGTTAACCATATTATCAGGTAAACCTAGGCATAATTTTAAACATGAGAGCTTAAGATAGAATGGAATCATCGCCCCGTTAAAAATAATAGACTATAGCTACCTCGCATGTCAACACCTCCTTCCCTCCCTCACCACTGTTCGTACTCTCACCTCTCCCTGCCCACCACTCCCCCACTAAGGTCTTCCGCCTCCGTCCTCAATAAAGCTTTCATCCTAAGAACCATCCCTCTCCGCTCCCTCCCTCCGGCCCTCGTCCAGCCTCTGTTACCCACCGCTCAGACCTCCTTTCATGTCCTCGTCTTCCTCCTCACCAACAAGGCGCTTTATGCTCTCTTTAGGCCTCACCGCAGCAAAACTTATCACATATCCACCCGACAGCTGTCACAAGCATATCACAAGCCGCCCTTAAGACACACACATATACGCTCTCTCTCTCTCTCTCTCTCTCTCTCTCTCTCTCTCTCTCTCTCTCTCTCTCTCTCTCTCTCTCTCTCTCTCTCTCTCTCTCTCTCTCTTGATAACTGGCAGCATTTGAATACCTGCCAAGAAGGAACTTTATTTCCCCTCATTACCATGTCATAATTAATCTTAAGACTAAATGGCAGAGCAATTTTACCGCCCATCGCATTTTGTTTTTGTCTTTTTAAATCGCGATATTTATTTCCCCTAGTGATGCTCCACGGTTAGATAAGACGTTGCCAGGAAATGACATGTGTGTAAGGAAACGCCGCTCCCTTGCCATTGCGGAAGGAGGAATAAGAGTGAAGAAATGAGAAGGATGGGGCCAGAGGAGGAGGAGGAGGAGGAGGAGGAGGAGGAGGAGGATTACATAGGATTACATAGGAATAACAGACACCAGGAGACCTATTGGTCCATGACGAGGGTATCTGCTGAACTACATACTACTAACTATCAACTACTTGTAAGAAAACAGTTGGAAAATGAAAATCATGTCCCTAAAGAAGATAGGAACAGGAGTTTCATAGTGCAAAAAGATAGGGTATGAAATATACAAACCCTACAACTACCACTACCACTACAACTAATCGATTCGGGGGCCCTAAATATGAATTTCGCAGGGCACTATCAATACCCATTTACTTTACAGTGCGCGTCAAGTCTGTTTTTAAATGTAGTTATTGTGCTGGCTTCGACAACATTTTCTGGTAGTTTTTCCATCGATCAACGACTCTCACATTGAAAATAATTTTTACGGAGATCAGGGGATGCAACGTTGACCGTTTAGTTTTAAACCATTATTCTTGTTGTCACTTGAGTTGAAAGCTCGAATAGGTTCTCTTGATTAATGACATCAAATCCTTTTAGGATCTTAAAGGTTTCTATCAGGTCCCCACGGATTCTACGATCCTTTAAGGAAAACATTTTAAGTTTCCGCAGTCTCTCTTCATAAGATGAATTTCGAAAAGAGGGGAATTTGTTTGGTTGCTCTTCTTTGCACTGTTTCCCCAATTTGGCTTGGTCTTTTACGAAACAGGGCGACCAGAATTGAACGCATATTCCAAAGTGCAGCCAAACCAAGGACGTGTATAATTGTGTCATTACTTTCGGAGTTTTGTGTTCAAAGTTGCGTTTAATAAAGCCCAACATCATATTCGCCTTTTTACTGGCAGCTAGGCAATCGGAGGCTGTTTTTAGATCATTACTGATGATGACACCTAAAATCCTTCTCCTGCTGTACTTCAGTTAACGATTTATTTTGCATTTGATAGTTATATTTGAGGTTATTGTTGCCTATATGCATTACTTTACATTTATCGGAATTGAATTTTAATAGCCATTTATCACTCCAGTTGATGTTTGTCGAGATCACTTTGTATGAGTTCGCAGTTTTCTTAGTATATGCTTTACCCCCTTTAATTTGGTGTCATCTGCAAATTTCGATATTTTAGATAAAAGGGTCCGCAGTCCAGATCGTTGATATATATCAGAAAAAGAGTAGGCCCCAAGACCGAGCCCTGAGGCACCCCATAGTAACCCATCTAACCAATCAGATGCTTCGCCATTTATTACTACCCGTTGTTTACGATTTGAAAGCCAATCGCCAATCCATGAACATAATTGCCTCCTAAGCCAGTGCCCTTGCTTGGTAAAAAGTCGCTTATGGGAACTGTATCGAAGGCTTTCTGAAAATCAAGGTATATTACATCCGAGGGAATTTTAGCGTCCCATTTTGAATAAAGACATTAAAAAAAATCCAGTAGGTTTGTTAAGCAGGATCTCTTATTTCGAAATCCATGCTGGGATTTTAGTATAGAGTTATTTTCATCGAGAAAAGACACTATTTTATCCCGCAATTTTTCTAAATAGTTTGGACAATCACAGACGTCAGACTAATTGGGCGATAATTACTTGCGAGGCTCTTACTCCCTTTCTTGAATATCGGTGTAACATTAGCTAATTTCCACATACTAGGAAAATTTTGTCCATTAGCGATTTATTGGGATAATTTTTAATGGGAGCGAAAGTTGACTGTGACATTCGCGAAGAAAATCGCGGCGAAATTTCGTCCACCCCCACGGATTTTGCTGGGTCAAGTTTCTGCAAATACTTTGATACTTCGTCTATGTTACTCTCCTATTTCCAATCTATCACTTCGAGTCCGCATACATGTTTACTGGTTCTGGTAATGGAGCTTCGTCTTCTTTAATAAATGCCGCATTAAAGTAATCATTGAGTACGAATGCCATGCTCTTATTATCATTTACCAAGATGTTATTATTATCTTTCAGTGGCCCAATACTTGTTTTGACGTTTTTCTTACTTCGAACGTAATGAAAGAACCTTTTCGGGTTTGATTTGGACTGAGGAGGAGGAGGAGGAGGAGGAGGAGGGGAGGAGGAGGAGGGGAGGAGGAGGAGGAGGAGGAGTGTGGAGGAGGAAGAGGGATCAGAGGAGGAGGAGGAAGAAAGGAAATGAGAGCAGATAAGGGAGAGTGGAGGAGAGAGAGGCATGGTGAGAGACTAGACAAGGAGGAAGGGAGAGGAGAAATGAGGAGGAATGGATGACTTGAAGGAGGGAACACACGCATCTAAAGGGCATGAAGGAAGAGGAGGAGGAGGAGGATTACATAGGATTACATAGGAGTAACAGACACCAGGGGGACCATTGGTCCATAGCGAGGGTATCTGCTGAACTACATACTACTAACTATCAACTACTTGTAAGAAAACAGTTGGAAAATGATATCTTTGTCCTAAAGAGGATAGGAAGATGGAATTTTTCATAGTGCAGAATGATAGGATATGAAAAATACTAACTACAACTACCACTACCACTACAACTAATCGATACGGGGGACTAGATACGAATTCGCACTATCAATACCCATTACTTACAGTGCGCGTCAAGCCTGTTTTGAATGTAGTTTTTTGTGCTGGCTCCGACAACATTTTGTGGTAACTTGTTCCATCGATCAACGACTCAAAACTTTGAAATAATTTTTACGGAGATCGGTGATGCAACGTTGACCGTTTAGTTTTAAACCATTATTTCTTGTTGTCACTTGAGTTGAAAGCTCGAATAGGTTCTCTTGATTAATGACATCAAAACCTTTTAGGATCTTAAAGGTTTCTATCAAGACCCCACGGATTCTACGATCCTTTAAGGAAAAAATTTTAAGTTTCCGCAGTCTCTCTTCATAAGATGAATTTCGCAGAGATGGAATTTGTTTGGTTACTCTTCTTTGCACTGATTCCAATTTGGCTTGATCTTTTACGAAACAGGGCGACCAGAATTGAACGGCATATTCCAAGTGCGGGCTAACCAAGGACGTGTATAATTGTGTCATACTTTCGGAGTTTTATGTTAAAAAGTTGCGTTTAATTAAGCCCAACATCATATTTGCCTTTTTACTGGCAGCTAGGCAATGCGAACTGGTTTTTAGATCATTACTGATGATGACACCTAAATTTTTTTTTTCCTGCTGTACTTCAGTTAACGATTTATTTTGCTTTTGATAGTTATATTGAGGTTATCCGTTGCCTATATGCATTACTTTACTTTATCGGAATTGAATTTTAATAGCCATTTATCACTCCAATCTGTTTAGTTTGTCGAGATCACTTTGTATGAGTTCGCAGTTTCTCTAGTATATGCTTTACCGCCTAATTTGGTGTCATCTGCAAATTTTGATATTTTAGATACAAAGTCCGCAGTCCAGATCGTTGATATATATCAGAAAAAGAGTAGGACCCAAGCCCGAGCCCTGAGGCACCCCACTAGTGACATCTAACCAACCCGATGCCTCACCATTTATTACTACCCGTTGTTTACGATTTGAAAGCCAATCACCAATCATGAACATAATTGCTCTCCTATCCCATGTGCCCTTAGCTTGGTCAACAGTCGCTTAGTGGAACGTATCGAAGGCTTTCTGAAAATCAAGGTATATTACATCCGAGGGAATTTTTGTGTCCCAGTTTGAATAAATGACATTGAAAAAATCCAGTAGGTTTGTTAAGCAGGATCTCTTATTTCGAAATCCATGTTGGGAGTTTAGTATAGAGTTTTTTTCATCGAGGAAAAGACACTATTTTACCCGCAATTTTTTCCCCAAATAGTTTAACAATCACGGACGTTAGATTTAATTGGGCGAAATTACTTGCGAGGCTCTTACTCCCTTTTCTGAATATCGGTTTTAACATTTGCTAATTTTTCCCCATACTAGGAACATTTTTTCACTTAGCGATTTATTGAAAATAATCTTTAATGGGAGCGAAAGTTGACTGTGGACATTCGCGAAGTAGTCGCGGCGAAAATTTCGTCCACCCCCACGATTTTGCTGGGTCAAGTTTCTGCAAATACTTTGATATTTTTGTCTACTGTTATCTCTCCTATTACCAGTCTATCCCTTTCGAGTCCCGCATACATGTTTATGGTTCTGGTAATGGAGTTTTCGTCTTCTTTAATAAATACCCCATTAAAGTATTCATTGAGTACGAAAAGCCATACTCTTATTATCATTTTCCAAGATATTTTTATTATCTTTCAGTGGTCCAATACTTTTTTTGACGTTTTTCTTACTTCGAAACGTATTGAAAGAACCTTTCGGGTTTGATTTGGATTCCTTTGCAATTTTTTCTTCATACTCGCGCTTTTTTAGACTTAATTAGTCCTTTGCAGCGACGTTTTTTACGTCATTGAATTCTCTAGAATGCAGTCTGCATTTGATCGTTTGTAAAACTTTATACGCTCGGCCTTTCTGCCAATGATTTGTTGGGATCTCATTATTCCCTCCAAAATGGGTCTGTTTATGTTATTCAAAACGTTTTCTTACCATGGGAACATGTTTTTCCACCACCGATTGGAGTTTATTAGTGAATAACATTACACATGTTTTCGGCGTTATTACCATTTAGTAGGTCAATCCATTCAACTTCGCTTAGTACCCTCTGATCTTCGTGAAATCGCCCTTTTTTATAATTTGGGACTAATAACCGATTTTCTGTGATGTCTACATTGCAATTTATGCCGCATCTGATTAGCCTGTGATCACTGTTTGCCAAATGTTTACCTATATCGCAGTAATCAATCAGAAACAATGTCGGTAGTGAAAAAAATAAAAACTAGAATACTTTTTATCCTTGTAGGCCACGGACCACCTGATTTAAATATACTTCGTTCACCATATCAAGCAATTTGCATACCTTCTCTTTTCAGCAGAATTATTATTCCAGTTTATACGAGGTAGGTTAAAATCTCCACAAATAATGTATCGTTATTATTGTTCACAACTGACTTTATCTCGTCATACAGGAGGCAATCTACTTCCGCATTAGATTTGGGAGGACGATATATTGTCCCAATAGTTAGCAATTTACCGTTTAGCTTAATCTTTGCGTAGACTGAGTCATAATGATCTTTGTTTACTTTATCGATTTTGATTTCTGCAAATTTTCTTTAATGTAAAGAATGACACCTCACCTGCTTTATGCGTGCGACAATTTAGGAATGTCTTATAGCCTGGAATGGCTATTTTCAGCTAATAAATGTTTATCTTTTGTGTTGACCCAACTCTCGTGATACTGGGCGATATCTGGCGTTTCGGCAAAAAACGTATGCTAATAAATTTGTTACGCTTTAAAATAATGCTTCTGGCATTTGTGTAGAGTAATTTGGTTCCTTTATAGTTTTGGTAACCTTGCGTGAGGGTTTACCGGCTGGGCGTCTAGGGTCCACTGTTACAGGGCGCTTGATTAAGTTACTTTGATTAGTATTTGCGGAAACGGGACGTGACCCAGCGTTGCTGTGGGGTAAGAAAGGGGTTAAGGTGATGCTGCTACCGCCGTCCGCTCGTCGTTTTTTGATCTGTAAGAAGAAACTTTGTCATTTAGCAGACGTCCTAATCGTTTCGTGGCCGACGGGGCTGAGTGGAGTCCGTCATCCCCAAACAGGAGGAATCCTAACCAGGATGGGATCCTCGTAAAAAAATTTTCCCAGAAATTTGCGAAGTCTACATTCTCCTGTGCACAAAGAGACCTCAGTCGGTTTATTTGTGCTGAACGCCTTATCGTAAAAGCGTCGGCCTACTCTGGTCTGGGGAGAATTCCTGAAATAAAATATGATTAGATTTAGTCTTGAATTTTCCGGGTCAACTTCCTGTACTTGTCCAGAATTTCTTCAGATCCGCTACTGTACACGTCGTTGGTTCCTGCATGGATGACATAGAGAGTGTTATCGTTAGTGTTCTTTGTGACGTCATCGCAGGCTGCAGTGATGTCGTCTAGTCTTGCTCCTGGGAAACAGAAGCGCTTCCTTTTATCACTCGTGACCCTACCACAAAACTCCACCAGTTGTCCTCGGAGAATTGAGTCCCCGATCAATCTGGTCGTGTACGTCTTCCTTCATTTCGCCAAAAACCTGAAAATTTGTTGTAGGTTTTGATCGTTAGGGGGGCCTTGACTGCTGTTGGTCGACGAGGGAGCGGGGGAGGAGGGGGAGGCTGGAGTAGAGGAGTGAGAAGGGGGAGGAGGAGGAGGAGGAGGAGGAGTTGGAGGAGGGGAGGAGAGGGGGAGGAGGGGGGGGGAGGGGGGGGGGGAGGAGGAGGAGGAGGAGGAGGTGGAGGAGGAGGTGGAGGAGTAGGAGTAGGAGGAGGGGGGGAAGGAGGAGGAGGTTTGAGGAGGGGAGGTGGAGGAGGTGGAGGGTTGGATGAAAAAGAAGGGGATGAGGAGGAGAAGGAAGGAGGAGGAGGGAGGAGGGGAGGAGGAAGAGGAGGAAGGGGGGGAGGAAGAGGGTGAGGAGGAGGAAGAGGAGGAGGAGGAGGAGGAGGAGGAGGAGGAGGCGGAGGAGGAGGAGGAGGAAGGGGGAGAGGAGGAGGAGGAGGAGGAAGAGGAAGAGGAAGAGGAAGAGGAAGAGGAAGAGGAGGAGGAGGAGGAGGACTTTGAACGCAATGCATAGGAGTGTGTTTGAAAAGGTGGACAGTGAGTGGTGGTGAGGGAGGCAGATGGTACTAAGGATGGGACAGGGGGGGATGAGGGAAAAAGAAGGTTTGATAGAGGGGAGGCGGAGGGAGAGAAGGAGGAGGGGGGGGAAGAGGGAGGAAAAAGTTGGAGGGGTGAGAGAGGGAGGTACCTGGCAGGTGGGTACCCCGACATTGGAAATTACAAATTCTTTTAACACCTCGTTTGCTACGCTTTAGATTACATTTTGACTCTCTAAGAAACTCTCTCTCGCGCGTGAATCCTTAGTTAGCGTACAAAGCTCCTCTGTTATCGTACAGAGCCTACATGTATAGGAATTTATAAAGTACTGCTTAGCAAAACGACCCTCACACTTAAGGCATTTAGTAAGTTGTGCAGGCATTCTGATAAAAGTTTGTAGGAAAGTTTACCAAAATAAATATGAATATATGTGTGTACGTGCAGGTAAGGGTGTGTGTACGTGCAGATATGGGTGTCTCTGCGTGTGGAGGAGGGAAGGAGGGGATGAGGGACGCGAATGAAGTAGTTAAAGGAGATTTACGCGGTCAAAAGGTCATTCCCTTGGGAATACTTTCTCAAGGCTGTGTAGCTGGCCCACACCCTGTACGTACCTTTTGGGAAAATAGATGCCTCGAATATAATGCACTTAAAATATGTTATTACTTTACTACTACAGCAGGCACAAATAAATTACAAATTTGTACAGAGGGCGTGCAAGTTTATAAGTAAGTTGTTTGGTTATTTGATAAGCAGCTGAGAGACTGTTAATTATCTATCAATGTGTATCACTGTGGGTATGATTGTGTGTAAGTTGTTTCCTATATATCGCAATATTTAATTGAGATGTAAAGTGTGTTATGTACGACGGGAAAAATATCTAAAGAAATACTTAGCGTGACAAATAACGACGTGATGAAGTAGTAAAATGTGGTTGGATGCGCAGGAGCTGAGTGATCGCAGGGAGCGAGAGGGGTTCACGGAGGAGGAGAAGAAGGAGGAGGAGGAGGAGGAGGAGGAGGAGGAGGAAGCATGAAACAGGAACTCGTCAGCCTGTTTGTCACGTCGTAAGAAGTTTACACTCGCTGAGAAGTTGAGCGACAATTTACACTTGTTATGCGGACTGTCAACACAACATCCCGCTGCGGAAAGACTGTTTGTTGTCTTAAATCAGTGCGTGGAAGGATAACAGGATATCAGGTCAGATGCAAATTTGAGGAATGGAAGAAGTCAAGAGAAATTATAGACAAAGTTGATTTCATGTGTTGTGTTGTCCTGGGAGTGAGGCTTAACCCCTTCACGCCCAGAACTTTCCTTTGCAATATAAAATCGTCTGTTGTTAGTCATAAAATTACGAAAACTAACTGAATATACCAAATTAGTTAATGGACAAGGATACAAAAAGGTAAATTTTAAAAAATTTTGCTAATTTTAATAAAAATTTGTTAAAGTACCCAAAATTACAAGGGAAAATTTTATTTGGGGCCCTCAGGAGCTTAACTATGAACTTGTTGTAATCTATGATGGGATGAGTGGTCTATGCGACGCCCTCATTAAAGACTCGCCTGCTTATAATTGCAAAAAAATCCCACCACGGAAAGTTTGATTAACACTGGTGACAAAAGTTGCTCCTCCCTCGACAGTCCTCCCACAAAGAGATGGTAATTATTCGGGGAAAAAAATTAGGAAATTTTACCTCCTACCCGATTCATCCTACCTGATGAATGTTGTTACGGTGGTGAGGTGTATTACACTGTATTAGGGTGTAAAAATGCCTCCTGACTTCTTTGTGCATTAGTCTACTGTGTGGAGATACCATAAGGCCGTTAAAATAATAATCCTCACGTTAATTGCATACTTTCTTATTCCATTTATGCTATGTTTAACGGAGAAAATAGAGCACATTGTCATATCGTAATGCAGAGTAAAGATAAAAATGTTGTGCCAAAGACTACTGTATAGTCTTTGGTTGTGCAGTACATATCAATCAAATAAATCAATTATTTTCAATCAAGTATTATCTACTTTCGTTCTTACACAAATAATCTATTACGGGAGCAAGCTAAAGTAAATGACATATTTCATTATCCATCTTCAAGCTTGTCCTCTTAAAGCTCATGATTCATTTTCTTCCAATCAGTTTTCCAATCAGCCGCAATAGTCGAGCAAACATACGCAATTGAGATTCTCGTGGCGGTGAAAACAATCGGAGTATATTCAGATTTAGTCAAGTGGCTCTCTCGGCCAGACGGGAAGGCGGTGTCAGACCGGCCTTGGCTTGGTGTGTGTGTGTGTGTGTGTGTGTGTGTGTGTGTGTGTGTGTGTGTGTTTTGGGTGGGGTGTGTGTGTGGTGGTGTGTGTTTGTGGTGTGGGGGCGTGTGTGTTTTTGTGGGTGTGTGTGTGTGTGTGTGTGTGGTGGTGTTTTTGTGTGGGGTTGTGTGTGTGTGTGTGTGGGGTTTGTGTGTGGTTGGTGTTGTTGTGTGTGTGTGTGGTGTGTGTGGTGTGTTGTTGTGTGTGTGTGTGTGTGTGTGTGTGTGTGTGTGGTGTTTGTGTGGGGTGTGTGTGTGTGTTGTGTGTGGGGTGTGGGGTGTGTGTGTGTGTGTGTGTGTGTGTGTGTGTGTGTGTGTGTGTGTGGGGTTGTGTGTGTGTGTGTGTGTGTGTGTGTGGGGGGTGTGTGTGTGTGTGTGTGGTGTGTGTGTGTGGGGTGTGTGTGTGTGTGTGTGTGTTGGTGTGTGTGTGTTGTGTGTGTGTGTGTGTGTGGTGTTAATAGGGCGCTAATCATACCCCTAAATTGACCATCTCCGCTCTAGCGTGTGTGTGGTATGTTGTGTCATAGACCACTGTATACCTGGACTGTTCACGCGACAATGTTTTGAATTGCGGGGCTGCATAGGGGCCTATGGGCATCAGTTTTTTGTAGGACTTCAGCCCCTTGTGCGACGGGCCGATATTCCGTGCCCATCCAGGTATACAGTGGTCTATGGTTGTGTATATGGGTGCATATGTGTGTGTATTCATCTAGTTGTCTAGCTGTATTTTACAGGGCCTGAGCATCGCTCGTATGGCCCCGTCTCCATATCAAAATTTTTTTATCATTCATCCTTAGTGTGTGTGTATGTGTGTGTGTGTGTGTGTGTGTGTGTGTGTGTGTGTGTGTGTGTGTGTGTGTGTGTGTGTGTGTGTGTGTGTGTGTGTGTATGTGGGTTGTGTGTGTGGTGTGTGTGTATTTGGTGGTTGTGTGTGTGTGTGTGTGTTGTATTGTGGGTTTTTTGTCATGTTATGTTGTTTGTGATGATAGAAGAAATAACAAATTACGAGAAAGGAGAATAGTAGGAGTAGTAGTAGTGGTAGAATAAGTAATAGTAGTAGTAGTAGTAGTAGTAGTAGTAGTAGTAGTAGTAGTAGTAGTAGCAGTAGTAGTAGTATAAGTAGGAAGTAGTAATAGTAATTGCAGTAGTAGAAGTGGCATCAGTAGTAGTAGTAGTAGTAGTAGTAGTAGTAGTAGTAGTGGTAGAAGTTGCAGTAGTAGTAACAGGAGCTGTAGCAACAATAAATCATAACGAAATCATTATCATTAAAATGACGAATAACAAAATAACGAAAATCATAATCAAATACTGTATAATCAAATAATGAAATAATTTGATCATAATCATTATCAAATAGCGAAATCATTATCCTTTCCAAGTGACCTCCTGTTGATAACTGTTAGATAATCACTCGAGAGAATATAACAGTTCAACACATCGGACAGATCTGCTCATGTCTTTGTCAACTGTCCTCATTCTTATCAAAAATATGCACATCATTATCGTTACCGGAGCGCCGTCTGTGTCCTGAAATTGACTATTACATGACGCCCAGTTAATCAGCGTTGTATGTGTGTGTGTGTGTGTGTGTGTGTGTGTGGTGTGTGTGTGTGTGTGTGTGTGTGTGTGTGTGTGTGTGTGTGTGTGTGTGTGTGTGTGTGTATGTGTGTGCGTGTGTGTGTGGGGGTGTGTGTGTGTCTGTGTGTGCCGCAGGGATGAGGTCTTTCCATTGCCTCACTCACACTCTCTCTCTCTCTCGCTCTCGCTCTCGCTCTCGCTCTCGCTCTCGCTCTCTCTCTCTCTCTCTCCTCTCTCCCCTCCTCTCTCTCTCCCACACATTGATTTCCGTTTAAGTTGTTCACAGCGATCACCACTGCCGACCTCATTCATTAGCATTCAGGAATGGATCCTTTGTTAAGTGACAGGACCGATAACTTAATGCACCAAATAAGAAAACTAGGAAGGTTGTTTACGTAAGTTAATTAAAAAGTTTGGTTGAGTTGGATGCGCTTGTCGTGGGAACATTTTTCATTCCCCCTTTACCACTGCCCAAAGCCATAAAGGAGGGGAGGAGGAGGAGGAGGAGAGGAGGAGGAGGGGGGGGAGGAGGAGGAGGAGGAGGAGGAGGAGGAGAGGACGCAGGAGGAGGAGGAGGAGGAGGAGGAAAGGAGGAGGAGGAGGAGAGACGAACAGGAGGAGGAGGAGGAGGGGGAGGAGGAGGAGGAGGGAGGAGGAGGAGGAGGAGGGAGGAGGAGGAGGAGGAGGGGGAGGATGAGGAGGGAGAAGGAGGAGAGGAGAGGAGGAGGAGGAAAGGGGGGAGAGGAGAGGCAGGGAAGGAGGAGGAGGCGGAAAGGGGGAGGAAGGAGGAGGAGGAAGAGGAGGAGGAAGAAGGAGAAACAGGAGGAGAGGAAGGAGCAGCAGGAAAGGGGGAGATAAAAGGGAAGAGCGAGGAAAAGGAGGAGGAGGAGGAGGAGGAGAGAGGAGGAGGAGTTGGGAAAAGGAGGAGAAAAGAAGGCTACGTTACGGACGATAAATGGAAACAGAAATAATAACGGAGCGGAAAGAGACGTAGGGAAGGCCTATAGTAGTTAGGCGTGATGTTATCCCATGTTGGCTTCGTGGCCTCACTAACGTAATGATGGACTTTTACGATGTAGTAAAAGAATTTAACGAAAAAACCCAACCTCAATAAAAGATTTTTTAAGCCAATTTTCCCAAGTTTTTTTATTTCATTTTATTTTTTCTATCTCCCTCTCTTATTTTTCTCATTTCATTCTTCCTTGCTCTTTCCCTTTCCTTCATTTTTTTTCGTTTTTTTATAATCCTTCTATTTCTCTCATCTCATCCTACCGTCATTTTTTTTTCGCTTTTTCTATCTCCCACTCTATTTCTTTCACCTCATCCTTCCTTACTCCACTCCTGCTTTCCTTTCCAGCCAGTCGCCTTCCCTTCTTTTTCCCTCCCTTGATAAATCTCCTAATCCCTCCCTCCTAGTCCTGACCTCTCTCCCCTTACTTGCCTGTCCCCACGTCTACCTATACACTGTGTACTTCCTCTCGCTTCCTCTCTTTCCTCATGTCCACCCATAACTCACACCTCTTGACGCGTTCTACTCTTTTTTTCATGTGAATCTCCTAAAGAACATCAAGGTATTACACACACACACACACACACAGACACACAACCACACACACACACACACACACACACACACACACACACACACACACACACACACACACATACACACACACACACACACACATACAGACACAGACACACATACGTACACACATACACACACACACACACACACACACACACACCGCATACACATACACACTAAACACAGTCACACACACACACACACACACACAGACACACACAGACACACACAGACACACACTACAACCACACACACACACACACACACACACACACACACACACACACACACACACACACATACAGACACAGACACAGACACACACACAAACACACACACACACACACCACACACACACACACACACCACACACACACACACACATACACACATAGACACACAGTCTCACACACACACAAAACACCACACACACACACACACACACACACACACACCACACACACACACACACACACACACACACACACACACACACACACACACATAGACACACAGTCTCACACACACACACACACCACACACACACACACACAACCACACACACCAAACACACACACAAAACCACACACATACACATACACCACATAGACACACGGGTCACACCCCACACACACACACACACACACACCAACACACAAAACACACACACACACACACACACCCCACATACAGACACAGACACAGACACACACACACCACACACACACACACACACACACACACACACACCACACACACATACACATACACACATGACACACAGTCACACACACCCCACACACCCCACACACACACAAACACACACACACCACACACACACACACACACACACACACACACACACACACATACACACACACACACACACACACACACACACACACACACACCCCACACACACACACACACACCACACACACAACAGACAACACACACACACACACACACCACACACACACAAAACACACATAGACCCCACAGTCACACACACATAGACACACACACACACCAACACACACACACACACACAAACACACACACACACACACACACACACACACACACATAAACATACACACATAGACACACAGTACACACACACACACACACACACACACACACACACAACACACACACACACACACAACACACACACCACACACATACACATACACAACATAGACACAAGTCACACACCACCACACACACACACACACACACACACAACACACCACACACACACACCTGTGGTTCCTGTGGGTGGTGAGTAGTTTCAGGAAACATTTTGGTGCCCGTGGCCACGCTGATGCGCCCCGCCACTAGTATAACCGTCTGCTCATTTTCTTCGCCATCTGGTCTATGATGCTGTTGTGGCAGCGCAGAGGTGGTAATGAGGCAGCTTGGGTTGATCGGGTATTGTCCGTAGGAACTTGTCTAGGTTTGGGTTTTTGAAAACGTTTCAAGGGTTATGTTCCGTTGAGTCACGCAGGTGTCTGGGCAGTGCATTGAAGAGGTGTGGCCCTCTTATAGCGAAAGCGTTTTCTTTAAGCGTCTTGACTCTTGTACCTGCTCTGGGGTATATCCTTTCAATATGGCAGAGCAGACCCCGTCGTGGGTGGTTGCTGGACCGTACATTCAAGTTATTTACAGATTTTCCGGTCAATATTTTGTAGATGTATAATATAGCGTACCTTTCTCTACGCCTTTCTAGTGAGTAAAGGTCGAGTTCACGTAACCTTTCCCAGTAGTCCAAATGTCGGACGTCAAATATTCTATCGGTGAAAGATCGTTGTACTGCTTCAAGTGACTGCTTCTCTCCTGCTCGCCATGGACTCCACAGCTGACAACAATACTCCAACAACGGTATCACGAGTGACTTGTATAATGTCAGCATAGGAAGCCTTTCACGTGTCCGGAAAGTGCGAAGGATCCAGCCAGCCTGGCTTCGTGCCTTCTTTACCACATTTTGTATATGTTGGATAAAGTTTCCGTCACAGCTGAGGGTAATTCCTAGGTCTCTTATATGCTCCTTGGTGTCTATATGTGAACCGTCCGGTGCTGCAAACGTGTGTGCATTGTAGTTAATTCCCCCTGAACTGTAATGTATATGCTCAAATTTGTTGTCATTGAAGGACATGTTATTTTTCTCTGCCCACGAGTAAAGTGATGCCAGATCAGTTTGTAGTTGTTCGGCATCAGATACTGAAGAAACTTCCTTCAGTACCCTGGTGTCATCAGCAAAAGAAGCTACAGACGAGTGTAAGACGTGTCTGTTTATGTCGGAGATGTGGGATCAAAAATAGCAGAGGTCCAAGGACCGATCCCTGTGGCACTCCACTGTTGACCACTGACGACTGAGACACTGCACCGCCAGCCGCTACACACTGCTCCCTGTCAGTAAGGAACGAGTGCAGCCACATCCCGAGCTTTCCAGTAATGCCCATTTGTCGTATCTTGTGTAGTAAAATGCCGTGGTCTACCTTATCAAAGGCTTTCGCAAAATCAAGATAGACCACATCAACATTTTTGTTATATTCCAGCTTTTCTAAAATTGTTTCATAGTGGGCGAGCAGTTGGGAGAGGCATGAACGCCCAACGCGAAAACCATGTTGGTCTTGGTTCATTTTGTTATTTTGTTCGAGATATTGAGCCATGTTCTTAACCATTATTCTCTCCAAGACTTTAATAATGTGGGAGGTTAAGGCAACTGGTCGATAATTTTTTGTTTCTGTCTTCGACCCTCCCTTGTGGATTGGTGTGATGTTGGCAATTTTTAATTGCTTTGGTATTATTCCGGATTCTAATGAAGTTCTATAAAGAGAGAGCAAAGGAACGCTCAGCTCTTTAGCACAACGTTTACACACACACACACACACACACACACACACACACACATACACATACACACATAGACACACAGTCACACACACACACACACCACACACACACACACACACACACACACACAAACACACACACACACAAACACCACACACACACCACACACACATACAGACACAGACACAGACACACACACAACACACACACACACACACACACACAACACACACACACACACACACACACATACACACATAGACACACACAGTCACACACACACACACACACACACACACACACACACACACACACACACACACACACACACACACACACACACCACACACACCCACACACACACACACCACACACAACACACACACACATACACATACACACATAGACACACAGTCACACACACACACACACACACACACACACACACACACACACACACACACACAACACACCCACACACACACACATACACACATAGACACACACACACACCACAACACACACACACACACACACACACACACACACAACACACACACACACACACACACATACACATACACCACACACACACACACACACACACACACACACACACACACACACACACACACACATACAGACACAGACACAGACACACACACACACACACACACCACACACACACACACACACACACACACACACACCACGACACAGACACACACACACACACACACACACACACACACACACACACACACACACACACACACACACACACAAGAGTCACACACACACACACACACACACACACACACACACACACACACACACACACACACACACACACACACACACACACAGACACACAGTCACACACACATAGACACACATACTTTCCGTCGTCGCCTTACACACTAAAATCACCTCATTACTTTTACCTGCCGTTTCTCAGGTACTTAATTCAGACCGTGATAATTTAATGTGCTGCGTCTCTTAATTCATTTGCTGTCCTTAATGACATCGGTTCGTCGGTTCTTCATGTTATCAAGCCGCTGTTTTTATCATGTTTATGGCGGCTTTGTAAAAATACCATGCAGTTATGGTATGCGTCTCTCTCTCTCTTCAGGGTGGCAAGGTTGGTAGAGACGTGAGTTACCAATGTGCAGCGTCCCTGTGCATTCGGTCAGCGGTTCGAGTCCGCCTAGTTCATGCTGACGTGGCGGCGCTTTGTATAGTCAATAACCTTGTAGTTGGTACTTGCAAAGTGTCTAGATAGGATGAAAATCTTATCTTATCTTATCTCTCTCTCTCTCTCCTCTCTCTCTCCGTTCTTACTCTCGTCTCTCTCTCTCTCTCTCTCTCTCCTCTCATCTCTCTCTCTCAATTCAATTCAATTCAATTCAAGTAGTTTATTAGCCATATAAATATATACAAAGCTTGATCATATATACATGGTATATAAACATGGCTGGGCCCGTTAAATGTAAACATTTTTGACAGGCCCCTTGTATGTAAAAGTAGCTTATAAAATAGCCTAGCTTAAAAATGCCTTGCAATGGACAAACATATTTACGTATTATATTTCGACATACCTTTTTATCGATATTTACATAGACATACATACCTAAACATATCAAGACTTACAAACATACAAACCAACAGAAACTCACTCATAATATCTTAATGAAAAAAATACATCTACTGAAGAAACAAAAATGACTACTACTCAACATGTATAGATCAATACATATTTACTATATATTTCTTTGTATTTATTTTAAATGTATTCTTATTAACAATATTTGTAATGTGCTCTGGAAGTTCATTCCATTTCATGCATCCGAAATAAATGACAAATCTTTTATGAGATTCAGTAATTGGAAAAGGTGGTCTAATTTGATGTCTATGTCTTGTGTTTAAGTTATGTATTTGAAAAAGCAGTCTGAAGTGAAGCAGAATGAAAGATATGGAATTCGTCATGAAGGAATTTTAGACATTCTAGAACATAAATATCATTTATTTTAAGAATTTTAAAGCTTTTAAATAGCGGAGCTGTGTGTTCATGATAACTAACTTTGCCTAGGGTTCTAATAAGCATGTTTATAATCAACATGTATAGATCAATACATATTTACTATATATTTCTTTCTCTCTCTCTCTCTCAACTCTCTCTCTCTCCTCAGTCCCTCTCTCTCTCGAGTCTCTCTCTCATCTCTCCTCTCTCTCTCTCTCTCTCTCTCTCTCTCTCTCTCTCTCTCTCTCTCTCTCTCTCTCTCTCTCTCTCTCTCTCTCTCTCTCTCTCTCTCTCTCTCTCTCTCTCTCTCTCTCTCTCTCTCTCTCTCTCTCTCTCTCTCTCTCTCTCTCTCTCTCTCTCTCTTCTCTCTCTCTCTCTCTCTCTCTCTCTCTCTCTCTCTCTCCTCTCTCTCTCTCTCTTCTCTTCTCTCTCTCTCCTCCTCTCTCTCTCTCTCTCTCTCTCTCTCTCTCTCTCTCTCTCTCTCTCTCTTCTCTCTCTCTCCCCTCTCTCTCTCTCTCTCTCTCCTCTCTCTCTCTCCTCTCTCTCTCTCTTCTCTCTCTCTCTCTCTCTCTCTCTCTCTCTCTCTCTCTCTCTCTCTCTCTCTTCTCATTCTCTCTCTCTCTCTCTCTCTCTCTCCTCTCTCTCTCTCTCTCTCTCTCTCTCTCTCCTCCTCCTCTCTCTCTCTCTCTCTCTCTCTCTCTTCTCTTCTCTCTCTCTCTCTCTCTCTCTCTCTCTCTCTCTCTTCTCTCTCTGTCCTCTCTCTCTCTCTCTCTCTCTTCCCCCACGGCTGAATTTCCACTATAACTCTTTCCTCACAATTCCTCGTGGTTCAATAATTCAACTAGGTTTCAGCAACAAAAATATTACCACGGGCCGCTTTTTATTTCCGCCTTGCCTTCTACATCAATATTTTGTCCCTCATTTCCATCCTGACAGCGTAGAAACATACTCATTGGCTGTTCCTTTTTTTTCAGTCTCAAGGTTATGTTTACATTAGACGTATGTTTTTGTGGGCTACGGTTCGATTAGGTGTCTCTCAAGCTTGTAAGTGTGAATGGTGTGTGACTTGGAGTGAGGGTTCCTCCTCCTCCTCCTCCTCCTCGTCCTCGTCCTCGTCCTCGTCCTCGTCCTCCTTCTCCTCCTCCTC
Source organism: Chionoecetes opilio (assembly GCA_016584305.1). NCBI lineage: Eukaryota > Metazoa > Arthropoda > Malacostraca > Decapoda > Majidae > Chionoecetes > Chionoecetes opilio. The sequence goes on along the minus strand of JACEEZ010000722.1, from coordinate 453,197 downwards.
CTCCTCCTCCTCCTCCTCCTCCTCCTCCTCCTTCGTCCTTCTCCTCCTCACTCCTCCTCCTCCTCCTCCTCCCCTCCTCCTCCTCCTCCTCCTCCTCCTCCTCCTCTCCTCCTCCTTTTCCTTTTTCTTCTGTTATTTAATATTCTTCTGTCAATTTTCTGTTATTCCTATGTATTCCTATGTATTCCTCCTCCTTCCCCTCCTCATCATCATCCTCTTCCTCATCCTCCTCTGCCTCCATTTACCCCCTTGCTCTATTTTTAAGGTCACGATGACAAGTATACGTTAAGGTCTTAGTGGTGACGACCGATTAAATTAGTAGGTCGTCGGGTCCGCTTTGAGGGTTCCTTCCTTCGTCTACTTTCATGTTCATAGTTTTCCCCAAGAAGTTACATGCATTAGTGTCTTGGCAAGCAACTACAATATTGTTAAGGTTTTCTTTATCATCTTAAGTGTGTATAGAGGGAGGATCCTTGACGAAGACTTACTAGATCTATTATTTTATATTCAGCGGCGATGTTGTAAAAAACGGGATGAAAAAAAGCTTTGGAAAGGAACGCCTGCACGACATTACTCAGATCAAAACACGGAAATTATATATTATATAATATATATTATTATATAATTAATATATATATATTATATATATTTTTAATCTTCTCTTCTCTCTCTCTCTCTCCTCGCTCTCTCTCTCTCTCTCTCTCTCTCTTCTCCCCTCTCTCTCGCTCTTCTCTCTCTCCCCTTTCCCTCTCTCTCTCTCTCTCTCTCTCTCTCTCTCTCCCTCTCTTCTCCTCTCTCTCTCTTCCCTTTTCCCTCTCTCTCTCTCTCTCTTCTTCTCTTCTCCTCTCTCTTCTTTTTCTTTTTGAATTTTAAAATTAGGGGAAAATCCCAATCCCCGGTATTGACAGTCGTGGTCTTGAGGCACGACTCGCCTGCGACTCGTGCCAATAAAAGGGGCAGACAAAGGAGGCACGAGGGGGATAGGAGCCAAAGGGTAATAAAGGGTCTGCATTTTTGTAAGGGATTTCTAAATATTTAGTGTTTTTAGGGTATTAGTAAAGCTTTCTCTGCGTTCTTTTCTCTTCTCAAAGGATAATAAGTGTCTTAATTTTCATAATTAACTTTATATATTTAGTGTTTTTTAGGTTATTTTAAAAATGTTCTCTGCCTGTCTTAATACTTACTGAATACTTACCTGCTCCAGCATGTAGTGGGGCTCCTGTTCACTTCCTTAAAACTAAATATTAAACACTTATTTTCATATAGTAATGGCTAAGTTTAAGCTTTTGGTGTTAATTTGTTAATTATGCCAAAGAGAAGATTATTGACAAACTGAATACTTTTAGACCGACTCCATCGTTTCATATCATCAATAAAACTATAGTCGCCACTGCACTAATGTCGCCAGGCGCCATTTATTACTAATTTTAGCATCATTCTAGACTTTTGCCACTAATGGCAGGTACATAATATAAACTACTGTGCATGCCTTTTAAGTGGCACATACAAGCCACTCTCTCTGACACCAGAGTGTATATATGACATCCCTAACTACATACAAGTCTGTAGTGATGCTAAAATTCGTAATATATGGCGCCTGGCGACATTAGTGCAGTGGCGTCTATAGTGTTATTGACGGTAGGTAACTTGCGTGGGTACGTACCGGAAGCGAGGTGTTGCGTGTATTATCAATAGTAGTAGTAGTATTCTTTTGTGAGGATTGTGTGAGGATGAGGGTTAAGCCTTATCCTCTTTTTCATATCAGAAGTGTGTCAGTGGCGTGGATAACAGGATGAGACGAAGGTGCGCGTGTATCATTAGACGTGTTATTTGACGTAAACATTATTTTTTCAAACTCTTACTTTTATGCTTTACCAACAATCACGAGTTCTTCTCATAAAACTAGGAAATATACAGAGAAGTAAGCAAAAATAAGAACTTGACAGAATATTGATACGAACACTGAAGATAATCAAATCACGCCACTAAACGCTGTACTGTGTAAGTCTATCATTGTAAGTCGATCTTGTAATCTGGACCTTTTTTTTTTATTTCGTTGGAGCCTATAGCGCCTGTAGGCTATTCTTCTTTTTCTGATGGCTCCCAGATGTTTGGGCCCTGCCCCATTCTTGAGGCTGTTGATGGTTTGGCCCTCGGCTCGTGGTACTTTGTGAATTCCCACGTGGTAATAAAAAGAATATGGCTTTTTATAGTGACACCTCACTGTAAATTGCCGAAATCTTGTCACTGTGACAAGCTCGGCCTTCGTCATTATAGTTTGACAAGAAAACTCGTCACACTGACAAGATCTCTTCCTCATTTTCTTCTGCACATGTGACAAGTTCTAATCTTGTCATGAAATCTTGTCATGAAAATTCAAACGTAACTCGTTAAAATATTTTTTCTATGTAATCTCAATAAGTTACTTTGTGCAAACTTGATTGAAATATTTTCAGTTTAATACATTTTGTTTTTAAATCAAACTCCATCTCTCTATTCATCAATCTATCTAACTATATATATCCATCATCTGTCAATCTCTATATGCCTGTGCTCACACAGCATCACCTGGGGGTGGTGTGGTGCGTTGGTGGTGTGGTGTGGTGTGGTGTGCTGACGCATGCTCCATCCCCATGCGCACACACCATTAATAACAACCCCCATAAATATATATTTAATTAAGGTTATTATATATCTTTATATCATTTTCTTTATTATTAATTATTAATAATTAATTATAGGTATATATATAATATATAACACACATATATAACACATATTTATAGTAAGTTACCTGTCCGTTTGGTATTGTTTTGTTTTTTGGATATATTTGGATATACTTGGATAATATAACTTTGATGGTTGGTTTTTAATAATAAAAATAAAGTTTGTAATAATAATTTATGCTTATTGATATTCATGTTATTATTTTGTTATTTACTTCTTTTATATTTTACTTTTTTATTTTATTTTTTACTACCTTCTTTTATATTTTATTGCCCCTTTCTTTTGATTAATCTTTACGATTAACAAACGCCTTTATTATTTTATTTAGTTATTTTTATATTTTAGTACCTGAGGGCTGGGTTCTGGTCTCAGTGCCTGGGTGGGTCGTGTGGGCAATTGAACCCTTGGTTTGGCTAGGCGCCGGGTGCGGGTTGGAATGGATGGTGGTGGGGGTCTGGGTGACGGGCGGGGCTGGGGGCTAGGGTCTGGTGTCCGAGGCGAGAAGGCCAGATACGCACTGCGTGAACGCCCTTCGAACCCGGCCCACATCATTTTGACCCTACCTGTCATCACGGATCGACCTGACCAACCTATCCTGACCACGAACCATTGAACCACCCATATGAGAACGGTCCGACCTGCTCTTAAACCTCTCGCCAACAGATCAACCCGGACCCATTCCTAATTTACGTTACCATTACAACCCATTATTATTTATTATTATATTCATAATTAGATTTAATTTATTTTTTATTTATTTATTTTTTTTTTATATCTCTCAACCGACGTTCTCGTCCATCAGTTACCTCCCCTTGGCCAAGGCTGGGAGGTCGATGGGCGGGGGGGTCAGGGGGTGGGAGGGGGGTTTTAGGATGGGGGAGCCTTTCCCACCGTTCCCCTTCCCCTGGCCAAGGGAGGGGGTAGTGGACGGGAGGGGGGGGTTTTGGGGGTGCTATCAGTTACCCCCCCGGCCAAGGGGAGGGAGGGTCGATAAAAAGGGGGGGATGAGGAGGGGGTTGGGGGGGATCCTCCACCACGTCTTCCCTATCAGTTACCTTCCCTTGGGGAAACCCAAAGATGTGGGTATGATGAGAAACCGAGATATGGAGGGAGGTCGACAACCGTCAGAGGGTTTGAGGGGGGGGGGGTTTCCGAGCTGGGTAAAAATACCCGTAAAGGATTTGTGCGGGAACGAACCCATCACCTTTTTTTGACGTTTTTAAACACCAACCTTTACCACGAGCTATGGGCCCCCAGCAAAAAATAATCGAGAAGTATATTGTACACCCACCAACTCTACTGTGATTTTCCCTTTAGGCTATTTTCCCAGGAAAAAAAACTGGGAAAAACCCCTTTTTGCAATATGGGTTTCCTAAGAGGTCAAGATGATGCACCAGCCGGGGGCACCGCTCTTTACGGTTTTGTTTGTTTTTTTGTGTCTTGGGCCCCAGCGGGGAACCACGGGCTAGCTTGACCCGTCGGGAGAGAGTTTTGATGTCGCAGAGGTGGGTGCTTTGATCGGGGGCAGCCTAGTGGGCAGCGCGGGGGGCGCGGCGGGGGGCAAAAAAGGGGGGAAGGGCATGGCTACACCGCCTTTCCCGGGAAAGAGAGGAGAGGTCCGGCTGCGGGCGTGCGGCACGAGGACGGGCTTGTCCACCCTGAGAGGGGTGGGGCATCAGCAGGTACATTTCCCCGTGTGGGAGGGGGGGGGGGGGGGCCGCAGGTCTACGCTCGGGGATGAGGGAAAGAGGGGGCCATGAGGGGGCTCCCCGGGCCCCTGCCATGGGGGTTGGTTGTTATCCCACCCGGGACTCCGGTGGGCGGTGACTGCTGGCTCCAACTTGCTCTCGGCTTAAGGGGCTCCCCACCCTTTAGCCTTGGGCTGTATAAGCCCCAAAAGTGATAGTGAGAGTAGGGGTACAGTGTAGGTCTTAGCTACTAACCCCACCCTGGGGACACACGGGTTCCACTTCTCCCTCAGACTGACATCAGTTCCAAGCCCCGAACCCTAAAAGGGAAGATCCCTCCTGGTCTATCTAACTAACCCAAGCTGGCTATCCTGGCTAAAAGCGCAGGGGTTCGAATCCCCGGGCAAAAAACTTTTAAACTTATAGCTTTTGGTGTGTGCTGTGTTTTGGGTGCTAATTTTGTGTGTGGGGGCGGTGCTGTTGTTTGTTTTTTCCCGCCTCCAGTCTTGCTTTCCCCCCTCCCTCTCCCTGCTTCCCCGCTTTCCCGGGGAGCAGGCAGGAGAGGGAGGGAAAGGGGAAGTGGGAGGGGCAGAGTTAGGGGGAGAGGGAGGAAGGGGGTGGAGTAAGGGGGGAAAAAAATTTTAAAAAAGGAGAGAGGAGAGGAGAGAAGAGAGAGAAAAAAGGGGAGAGAGAGTGTTGGATGTGTCTTGTTTTGGGGGAAGTTTTTGTTTTTTATTAGTTTTTTTTATTATTATTATTTGAATACCCCTCCTCCCCCCCCAAAACCCAGCCCACCATGACCCGCAGGGTTTGTACACCCCGCCCCTTTCCCCTTCCCCCCCCTCCTCAGTCACGCCACAGCCCTCACTGGTCCCGTGTTTACATCATATAGCGCTGTAAACACGAATAGCCGAAAATCTTTTCATTGAAAGCTCGGGCCCTTTGTCTTATAGTTGACAAAAAACTGTCACACGACAAGATCTCTTTCCCCTGGTCTTCTGCAATGACAAGTTTTAAAACTTGTCCCCTTTCATCATATATATATATATATTTTATAAAATTATATATATATATATCGGCCCGGACAATGGCCGACGGGCATTTGGCCGATGACATTTCACCACGGACATTTCCGAACGGACATTTGGGCCCACCCGGACATTTGGCCGAACGGGCATTTTGGGGCCCAACGGACATTGGGAGAACAAAACTAAGAATTCGACTAAAAAATTCGAAACCCCCCAAAAAGCTCTGACGTTACTTATTTGCTGGTTCGTCCCGATAGCAAATTTCACCCCCCCCTATTTCACTCCTTTTTGAAACCCTACTCAAAACTTCGAAACCCCCGAACAAGCTCTGACGTTACTTTTCGCTGATCGCCACCAGAAAACCCTTTCCGTATCGGGAAAAGACAAACCAGAGGCGGACAAGAGAGCTTCCTAAAGGGTACTATCAACGTGACCTTCCTTCCGTTCTATCAACCCAGTATATATATATATATATATATATATATATCTTGATATTTCAGGGTGACAAAGACACTCGTCATACTTGGGGTTGTTTATGCGCAACGTTTCGCCAAAGGCACTTGGCATCATCAGGCTAAAAATAGTTAAAAATTTAATATATTGCAATGCTAAAAAGCGAACATCTAAAAAATTATTTCTTAAGAAACAATAAAATATTCCTATATTATCTAAAATTACTAACTAATAAATAAAATATAATTTGTACTTAACGGACCTTGGTGTGTATGCTGTCTGAGTTGGTAGAGGACTGAATGAACACTAGTTTCGTGGGTAACATTTCAGCTTGTGTGGAGCGATCGAACCGAGAGTCGGGCAATCGAAACAGTGATAGTCATTTGAGTATATGTAGTTGGTGTGAAGTGACTTGGTTATTAAGATCAGGGGACAGATGCTTGATGTGTATGGATTCTAATAATTTAGTGTCACTAGGGTAGTGTGCCTTGGATAGGATACTAAAGTCATTCATAGAAAAAGGGTGATCTAAATCATGTGAGTGTGAGCGGATTGCAGATTGCGAAGGTGAAGAAATGGGTCGACCAGTACGCACCTTCACTTCACCTTCGCAATCTGCAATCCGCTCACACTCACATGATTTAGATCACCCTTTTTCTATGAATGACTTTAGTATCCTATCCAAGGCACACTACCCTAGTGACACTAAATTATTAGAATCCATACACATCAAGCATCTGTCCCCTGATCTTAATAACCAAGTCACTTCACACCAACTACATATACTCAAATGACTATCACTGTTTCGATTGCCCGACTCTCGGTTCGATCGCCCCACACAAGCTGAAATGTTACCCACGAAACTAGTGTTCATTCAGTCCTCTACCAACTCAGACAGCATACACACCAAGGTCCGTTAAGTACAAATTATATTTTATTTATTAGTTAGTAATTTTAGATAATATAGGAATATTTTATTGTTTCTTAAGAAATAATTTTTTAGATGTTCGCTTTTTAGCATTGCAATATATTAAATTTTTAACTATTTTTAGCCTGATGATGCCAAGTGCCTTTGGCGAAACGTTGCGCATAAACAACCCCAAGTATGACGAGTGTCTTTGTCACCCTGAAATATCAAGATGTACTACCAATTAAGAAAAAAAAAATATATGTATATATATATATATTATATATATATATATATATATATATATATATATATATAAAATCCTTTTCAGACCATGGAATTCATACCAACGACAAGAGGAGGAAGAAAACTTTTGCTTGATGGCTACGCCTACATCGTTGATAAACAAAAAGACAGTATAACATACTGGCGATGTGAACGCAAAGGAAGGTGTGGAGGGCGACTAAAAACAGAAGACGAAGTTATTCAAGGAGAAACAAGTAAGCATTCACATCCGCCTGATGCCAGCCGTAATCTGTCTTTGAAAACAGTACAGAAAATTAAAGAAAGATCCAAGCAGTCAGAGGAAGTGACATCGACTATAATACAAAACAGCACTAGTGAGTACCCACTTGATGCTACAGGTGCTCTTCCTAAAAAAGAAACACTGGCAAGAATGGTGCGTAGACAACGGAAGGCACCAGACGGAGAAATTTTAACTGACGATTTACGGAAATCAATTAGAGGAGAAGAATTTATTATTTATGAAAGTGACAACCTGCTAATTCTAGCAACGCCTCGAAATTTACAGCTTCTTGCTTTGAAAGACAACTGACTGTGTGATGGAACTTTTGATTCTGCGCCATTAGGCTTTCAGCTGTATACAATACATGTTATGGTGGATGAGAGCCATACTGTTCCCTTAGTATACTGTATCGCCAGGCACAAAAACCAAGCAACTTATGACTTGATTTTTAACACTCTCAAACTAGTAAGACCAGGTCTTAATCCCTTGTCAATCACCATTGATTATGAAAAAGCGGCTCTTAATAGCATCTCTGCTTGTTTCCTAAACACAAACATATATGGATGTTTTTTTCACTTTGGGCAGTGTTTGTGGAGAAAAATACAAGAATTAGGATTACAGGCTTGGTATAATGACCCAACAAATGCACTGACTGTTAAGTCTTTGCAAGCTTTAGCATTTGTACCGGTTAGTGATGTTGTTGAAAGCTTCAATGAAATTGTCTCATCTCTAGATGATGAAACTGATGAACTTTTCTCTGATTTTCTTGGCTACTTTGAAGCCACATGGATTGGTGTTATACAACGTGGAAGACGGCGAAGACCAGCGTTTGTACTCAGTATGTGGAACACAACAGAGAGAACCATAAACGGCATTCCACGGACAACAAACTCTTTAGAAGGATGGCACAGAGCATTTGAGCAGAGAATGACAATTACCCACCCAACTCTTTGCCGTCTGGTTTCAAAACTAAGAAAAGAGCAGTCAGATTGGGAGTTGACAATTGAACAGGTAAAATCAGGAGTAGAGTTAAGAAAGCCAAAAAAGAAATATCAGTCATTAAACTCAAGACTGAAGTCTATCACTGAAAAGTATAATGAATATCAGAGCAATTGCCAACAATCTTTAAATATTTATGATCTATAGTACATGTTTTTAATAGTACATGATTTTATAGTACATGTTTTTAAATACATTTCTTACAATTAATAACCTTTAAACTTTTGTCACGTACAATAAAGATTTCTTTTGCTTCTTTTGCTTATTTTGTATTCCTTTTTAGCTCTTCGACCATAATGTCTAGTCCTTTCGGCCAAATATCCGTTCGGCCAAATGTCCGTCGGTGAAATGTCCGTCGGCCAAATGTCCGTCGGCCATCGGTCCGGGAGCCATATATATATATATATATATATATATATATATATATATATATATATATATATATATATATATATATATATATATATATATATAATATATATATATATATATATATATATATATATATATATATATATATATATATATATTCCAGATTTTCCTCATTCATTGTTGAGACACCCTGAGGAAAAATAAAGGAAATTATATATATATATAAATTAAATTTATCTATATATATATATATATATATATATATATATATATATATATATATATATATATATATATATATATATATATATATATATATATATATATATATATATATATATATATTCCAGATTTTCCATGAACGTTCATTCATTGTTGAGACACCCTGAGGAAAAATAAAGGAAATTATATATATATATATAAATTAAATTTATATATATATATATATATATATATATATATATTATATATATTACATTATATATAGATAGATAGATAGATAGATATAAAGAGAGAGAGAAAAAAATTTAATTTATATATATATATATATAGTTTCCTTTATTTTTCCTCTGGGTGTCTCAACAATGAATGAACGTTCATGGAAAATCTGGATAGTTTCGTTGTAACAACAAGGAAGCAAAGTTGTAACACCGGCAGCAATGTAGAGACGTGAGATGGTGAAGATCTCCAAAAAAAAAACTTGTTAGTGTGACTAGAAACAACTTGTTCTGCGAACGTGATCACAAGATAAATCTTGTCACACTGACAAGATCTTAACTTGTCAACCATGACAAGATTGTGTTCGTCAACAATGACAAAATTTAATTTGTCTTCCATGACAAGATGCTTCTTGTCATGGAAGACGGTCAAATCTTGTCATGTTGACGAACACAATCTTGTCATGGTTGACAAGTTAAGATCTTGTCAGTGTGACAAGATTTATCTTGTGATTTTAGACATGTTCGCAGAACAAGCCTATTCTTGTCACACTGACAAGAGTATGTCTAGAGTGCTGTTATGGTTTGACCTTACGTGGGGAAGGAGGTTATAAGGTCATTGCTGGGAGCGGGAGGACTGTGGGGGATAAACTATTATTTTAAAAACAAACCAGTGTCTGTCAGAGAGATTCCCGTATAACACAATGTATATTTAATTTCTAAAGGTTTTATAGTCGTGTCAGCATATACAAGAATTAGACGTCACTCATCAGAAAATAGAGCTTGTTTTCCTAGTATCCTGAAAAATAACTGATCATCAAAAGCTTCATTCATTAAGTTTTACGTTTTACCATTCTCCCTTTCTTTACCGATCTGTCTGCAGCCTTTCATCTCCTTCTCTATGTGTCATTCACCACATCAACATTAGCCTTGCTTTGTATGTACGTATGAAGGCACAATAAAGAATTCAACCGTAGAAGGAGAAAGTTCGATTCCCTATCCGTCCTTTCCGCCCGTCTGCATTGCCCAAGGTACTGTCGGGTATTATCTTGTAAGGCTTTTGTCCTACGGCTCTCGGATTAAATATTTACAACAGATTCAGCGACTTTCTGAAGCGGAAAAAGAATCCCCTAGAGCTCGTGTCTTATAGTTCAGAACATTATGGGAAAAAACAATAGAAAACAATGAAAGAAGTGTGTTTTTTATCTTGTTTTTTTCTTGTTTGTCTTTTTTCTATTACCTCTCTGTATCCTTATGTTAAGTTTCCTCTTATTTTTTTCCATTTTTCTTCAAACAATTTAGTCAGTGTCATTCATGAGATAATTAAATGCGTCGTTCTTCGAGAGAGAGAGAGAGAGAGAGAGAGAGAGAGAGAGAGAGAGAGAGAGAGAGAGTGTGTGTGTGTGTGTGTGTGTGTCTGTGTGTCTGTGTGGGTGTGGGTGTGTGGGTGTGTGTGTGGTGTGGGTGAGTAATAGAGAAGCACTCACACCCATTAGTGGCAGTTTAAGAGACGTTGCATTTATTCATCTAATTACTTATTCACCTCATCTATTTATCTATTTCATCTACTTATTTCATTATTTTATCTGTCCAAGTAAGTCTATTCTTTTCGCTTGGTTTATTGGCGAGAAAGTATAACCGAGAATGAATGGAGATGAACGTTGGCCTCTCTCCCAAGTGTAGTTTATTAAAGTGATTTATGATCACACTTCATTGCGCTCTAGTGTGTGTGTGTGTGTGTGTGTGTGTGTGTGTGTGTATGTGTATGTGTATGTGTATGTGTGTGTGTGTGTGTGTGTGTGTGTGTGTGTGTATGTGTATGTGTGTGTGTGTGTGTGTGTGTGTGTGTGGATGTGTGAGAGATGGTGGGGGGGATTGTGAACGCTTGAATCTGCCTGCATTTACCGTAACATAAGTGACATTTCCGGAAAGCTCCTAATTTATGTACGCATCAATCTCTCTCTATAATATTTGCCCCTCACCCCCACCTTCACCATGCCCCCCCCTCACCCTTTCTACCACCACCCCTATCACCCCCACCACCACCACCACTACACCCCATCACCACCATCACCACCACCACCACCACCCCCATTATCCCTTCTACCACCACCACCACCACCCATCACCCCTTCACTGCCCCATCCTCCTTTATAACTTAACTAACCACTCCCCCTTCCCTTCCTTACCCTCTATAGCAATAACTTCTCCTTCCTTCTTAACTTACATCCGTGTTTTACGTACCGTGTTATTATAGTTTCTCTTCTCTTCACTCCTTTCATCACTCACCACACACAAAACACACTTATATTTTATCTATCTCACTTTATTTTCTCTCTCGGCGCACTTCTCTCAGTCGTAAATACACTTTTTTGCGTACCATATAATTATAGTTTCTCTACATTTAATTCCTTTCAACAGAGGTGGATGAGAGCGATACTTAGTGCGATACTGCGATACTATCGCACCGCCAAAAAAGTATCGCAGTATCGCAAAGCATTCAAAAGTAGCGGAGTATAAGTATCGCAACTCAAGTATCGCTTAAATTTCCCGCGATACTTTAAAAGACGACCTTAAACAATTTCTCAGTTTGAAAATAAATATATCACAATGTTTTAATGTGCCTAAACTGTAGTTTAAGTAAAATAGATTTTTTTTTGGCTAATACAGTGTTTTCTTAGGTAGCAAAGTATCACAAAGCTAAATTTTTGGTATCGCAGTATCGCTGCGATACTATCGCTTTAAGAAAAAAGTATCGGTAGCAGAGTATCGCAGTATCGCGTATCGTTTTAAGAAAATCCGAAAAAGTAGCGGAGTATCGCGTATCGAACTAGCGGGAAAAAAGTATCGCAGTATCGTTATCGCACTACCAAAAAAAAGTATCGCGCCCACCTCTGCCTTTCAACACTCACCACACACACAAAACACACTTATATTTTATCTGTCACTTTCTTTACTCTCTCGACGCACTTTTCTCTGTCACAAATTATCTTTATTTTTCTATGTCTTGCAGTTTCATGTCGACCAACTTTGGACGGATGATGCGACGCTCCTGTGCCCGCGAGAATTGTTCCACGATTCTCAATAATCTGTGTCTGGGAGCTGTAAAGTACAGGCACAGGACTGAAGGTGAGAAATAAACTCTTCGTGTCTTTATTTATCTTGTGGTAAAACTTTCTATGACTCTCTCTCTCTCTCTCTCTCTCTCTCTCTCTCTCTCTCTCTCTCTCTCTCTCTCTCTCTCTCTCTCTCTCTCTCTCTCTCTCTCTCTCTCTCTCTCTCTCTCTCTCTCTCTCTCTCTCTCTTTTTTTCGTCGAATTTTGTCTTCTTTCATGTGATATCTCTCTGTGCTATGCAATTAAATTTTCTTCAGTATTACCTAAATTATTTAGTTTTTATCATTATTTATTATTATTATTATTATTATTATTATTCATTTTATTCTTTAAATAATAATTTTTGCTTTACGTATAAGCTATAGTGGATGAATAGAAGACTATGACATCAGTCATAGCATATATGACCCATATGACATCACAAAGCCGAATAGATTATATTGTATGTGAAACACTATGTGGCTTAACCCCAGCTCGCTATGACCCGTCTGAAGCTCAGAGTTCGTCAATTGTGTTGCTTTCATGGTCTTGCGATTAGATGCCTGATTACAGGGTTCGACCTCGAGGCACACGACAGGAAGGGAAAGAAAAACAGAAAACCAGCGAATGGGAAAACTTTACTAGATATCAGAAAGCCTGTGAAAACTGCCGTCTGCCTTGGCCATCAGGGGGAAGGTTTGGACGAGGCGCTGCACCGTGATGACGACGATGCAGGTCACACTAGGCGACCTGTAATACACTGCAGGCATTTTCTGGCATGCTATAGGAACCTGAAACCCCGTAGCAAAAACCGGAGATCGTGAGCGACTTGTTTTGTTATGTGATTAAAGGGCTTCACATGCATGCAGCCGTGGATCCTCAGTTTTCTAATTTTCATTTTATATACCTAAAATCATGTTCAAAGGGTTCCTTGTTATCCAAATTTGTCACAACTGAAGCTTTTTTAGTTAACATACCAACTCAAACCGCTGTCACCCTTGGCGTACACATCCTGTCTTACGCTAAGCTCAACATCTATACTCTGTTTTTTTAACGAGGTGAAAAATCCTGACCCCTTGCTGCTTACTGACTGATATTTGATGCCAGGAGTAGGTAATAGTACGATTCTTCTAAATTTCAGCTGTATTTTATCATAGTTAATCATATTATCAGGTAAACATAGGCATAATTTTAAGCATGAGACCTTAGGATAGAATGGAATTTTTGCCTCGTTTAAAAAAAAGACTATAGCCAGCCTGCGCTATCGTCTCAGCGACCAGCCAACCCGCAGGGAGGCCGCTTCATCAAGGCAACTCTTATCTTCTGGGGTCACGTACACACATCCCTTGTACTTATTGCGTGCTGAAATTACAAGGCTGTCAAGTGTTTTCTCAGCAACATTGGAACGGTGACAAAACGCAGCCAAAATTCAGCCGTAAAGAAAGCGATAGAAAAAAAAGTACCAACAAAATATGGAGTTGGGGAAACCATTATATATCAGCGTATTTAATGAACCGGTAAACAAATGCGCCTTGTTTCATACAGATCGGAGTAGTTTGAAGAAAGACCATAAATGATGCATCGGGCACTAATGGCTTTTGTTCATCGTCCCAAACTACTCTTCTTTTTTTTTCTTCTTTTTTCTTACGTTTCCAATAATTTTTCCTACCTTAACCCCTTGAGACCCAGAACGTAATTTACATTGTAATTTGGGTACCATTAGACGATTTTTAATTAATATAAGCAATATTTTATAGCTATGACCTGTTTAGTATCCTTGTCGACTAACTAATTTGGTATATTCAGTTACTTTTCGTAATTTTATGGCTCGACAACAGACCATTTTATATAGCAAAGGAAAGATCTGGGCAGGTATTCAGAGAGAGTTAAAGACCACTAGTATTAGCTTAACAATATCCCTCTATTTCTACACACCGGCGTTAACGGGTATTCATATACGAGACATGGCAGTGGCGGTGGCGGAAGAAATAAACAAGGCCTGCAGATATAATCGATTATGCGTGGTGGGAGATTTTAATCTTGGGAAATATAGACGGGGATTTAATCATAGGTGACAGCGACGCAGATGAATTTTTTAAATATAATCCAGGATAACTTCCTAAGTCAAGCAATCAAGGAGCCTACTAGAGAGATAATATTCTAGATCTATTGCTGACAAATAGAGACGATTTAGTTACAAATGTGGAGGTCGGGGGGAGTTTAGATAATAGCGACCATTATGAGATCAGATTTAGCTTAAAAGGGGAATTTGGGAAAAATTTAAAGTGGCAATGGGCATCGAATCCCTAATTTCAAAAAGCCAATTATGCGGGATTAAGAAGACACCGGGAGTTTTTTAAATAAGAGGTGTGGGATGGAGGAGCAGAAAGTGTCCCAGGACAAGGCGTTGTCAGTTGGAAAAAGGGCCCAATTATGAAGGATTAGGAAGGCACCTGGAGGTAATTGGCGCGGTCAGATATGGTAGTGAGGTCGAGGCTGAGGAATAATTAGAGCGGTTAGACAGGGAAGTGGGTCAGGGCTGAGGAGGTAATTAGAGAGGTTAGAAGGGGAAGTGAGGTCGGAGCTGAGGAGGATTATACCTCATTTGTAAGGAATAAAATTTTGACGGACAGAAAAGAATATTCCTTATAGGGAAATAAGGTCCAAAAAGAGTGATCCAAAATGGATGACCACCAAGTTAAAACACCACATTGGAGTAAAAGAAACATTTATTTAAGGTTCAAGGCAGGATTGGTAAACAAAGAACAGTATAAACGTGATGGCGAGGACAGTGAAGAAATTAACTCGAGTTGCTAAAACAATTATGAGATTAAAGTAGCAGAACAAGCGAAGGGACCAAGGGGTTCTATCAATTTTTATAAAACAAAGACAAGGAATTAGTTGGCCCTTAAGGTCAGGACAAGGTGAGGTCTTAAAAAACGGATGAGGATATGTGTAGGAGTCTAAATGATTTTTTTCTTAAGTGTTTTTAACGGGGGAGGATACACAGACGATACCTGATAGTGAACGATGTTCAAAGGAAGCGATGAGGGAAACTCAAAGATATTGTGATAACTAGGGAAATGGTGAAGAGGGTATAGAAAAAAAGAAAACATTTAAATCGCCAGGACCAATGAAGTGTATCCCAGGTATTAAAGGAATGCAAGGAGGTTGTTAGTGAGTCGTTAGTGCACATTTTTAGGAATCGGTTGAGATAGGCGATGTGCCATTATTGTGGAGGAAAGGAAATGTTTTTTCCCATATTTAAGAAGGGAGACAGAGGACTAAAGTCAAATTATCGACCCGTAAATCTAACATCAGTGGTGGGTAAATTATTGGAATCTATTATTGCAAAAACATTAGAGAGCACTTAGATAAAACATAGTTTTTATCATGATTCACAAAATGGATTCACCAAGGGTAGGTCATGTCTCACCAATTTTTGAGTTTTTATAGGAAAGTTTATGAGACGGCGATATGATAAGGATTATGGATATAAATATTTGGGCTTTAGTAAGGCATTTGACAAAGTACCACACAGCCCACTCTTAAAAAAGGTTAGGGCTCATGGTATAGATGGGAAGGTTCTTCATTGGATCAGAGCTTGGCTAAGTATAGGCAACAAGGTTTACATTAATGGTTCCAAATCTGAATGGGGGCTGGTGACAATGGAGTTCCCCAAGGGTTCTGTTTTGGCCCATTACTATTTTTGATTACATCAAAGACTTGGATAGTGGGATTAGCAGTGATATCAGCAAGTTTTACTGATGATACTAAGTTAGGTAGGGTTATTGGATCACAGTCTGACGTAAACATATTGCAGGGGGACTTAGATAAACTTAAAGAGTGGGCAGTCAGATGGCAGATGGAATTTAAAATTGATAAATGTAGCGTTATGAATGTTTTGGGAGAAAAAACCCTGGTAATAGATACACCATAAGCAATGTATCGCTGAAAAAATCAGAAGGTGAAAAAGATCTTGGAGGAGGGTGACCCAGACCTCCGACCTAGGAAACAAAGTTTTTGAGGCCAGAAAAAGAGCCCAATAGAGTATTAGGATTCATTACCAGAAGTGTAAAAGTAAAGTGCGGAAGTTATTCTAAAGCTTTATCTGGCTCTAGTCAGGCCTCACCTAGACTATGCAGTTCAGTTTTGGTCTCCATATTACAGGATGGATATAGTGTTGTTAGAAAAAGTGCAGAGAAGGATGACCAAATGATACAAGGGATGCGTAACTTTAGTTATGAGAGGAGATTGAAGTTATTAAAATTACACTCACTCGAGAGACGCAGAGTAAGGAGCGATCTGATAGAAGTTTTTTAAATGGTAAAGGGGTTTAATAAAGGAAGGTAGGAAAAGTTCTTACGGCTTTTTAACCGGGTAGAACAAATAACGGATTCAAGCTGGAAAAGCGTAGATTTAGAAAGGAAAAAGGGAAAACTGGTTCACAAATAGGGTGGTGAATGAATGGAATGGTCTCAGTAGACAGGGAGTTAGTGCGGAGTCATTAGGGAGCTTTAAAGGGGGGCTGGATAAGTTCATGGATGGGGGTGAAAGGTGGATGTAGGTAGTGTTAGGTGACAGGAACTACCACGTGTAGGCCTCGCGGCCTCTTGTAGCTTCCTTATTTTCTTATTTCTTATGTTTTTTAGGTACACGTTGTTCAAAGCTGGGTTGGCTGAGCGACTACAATGACGTCACAGCCTCGCCAGCGAATCACAATTTTGTAAAACAACGTGCCAGCCAATCAGATTGTGTCTCAAACGTGTCAGCCAATCACAAGGCACTGAAGGCAGCCGCGGCCTGCATTTTCAAGTCGTTGTACTTATTTATATTTCTCCCAGCTTATTCCATCATGCCTTCATCCCTGTGTCACCTCCCCTCGCTTCAACCTTGTTTCTACCTCCCATACACGCGGTACACACCGGTGGCTTGTACTTCCTTGTATTCTAGCTATTCATTATTCCTTCCGAGTAAAAGGCCGTCTTCTTCTTCCTCTTTTGACCTCTTTCGGTGTATTCGTTTCGTAATCTCTTTCTCCTAGTGTTGGCTGAAACCACCACCCCGGAGGCAGATCACAAAACCCCCGGGTAACACCCGGTTTCCCATTCACTGCTGGGGGGACAAGGGCTCGGTTTTTAATCAAGGAAAGTGCACGACAAAATCCTTCAGTCTGCCGGAGCCGTGCGTGGTGGTGTCTGACATCGCTAGTCGCTAACCCGGGCGAGATGCCGCCGCTCAACACTCTTGCATCACCACAAATAAAATCACCACAAGCGCCTGGGGTTTTTTATAATGGCCTAATTTCTTTGTATAAATTGCCCATTTCAGTTCTTGAGTCAGAAAACATAATACATACTCAATTATGAGGGTTTTTATGTACGTAGCTTTTCCCTTTAACACCACCATACAGGCAGTTGCCGTGTTTTAGTGTGTTAAGTCAACTCTGACGTCATCAATCTCCCCTGTGAATGCCAAAACAGCTGATGACAGTTGTTAAGTTGTTAACCATAGACGTTAGCGTCTCTGATGCGCCCCCAGGCTGGGCGTGAAGGGGTTAATTTGTTCATTTTTATTTCATTTATTTCATGCGCTAAATTTTTGTGCATCGTCCTAAACTACTCTTTTTTTTGTTCATAAGTTTTCATTCATTTTTCCTTTCCTTTAATTAGTTTTTTTTATTTGATTTTTTTCCTGCGCTGATTTTTTGGGCATCATCCCAAAGTACTTTTTTTTTCCTTTCCTATTTTCTTTTTACTTCCTTAATTTCATCATGCTTCGCGCGGCAGACTTCTCTTTCACTTGGCTGCCTTGTGTGTTCTTTCATCTCTCCCTTGACTCGCTCGCCTTCATTATTCCTTCAATTTTCGCTCCCACTTCTTTTGTTCTCTTGCGCAGTGGGATTTTTTTGGCCTTTTTATTCTTTGTGTGTGTTTGTTTGTCCTCCTCCTCTTCCTCCTCCTCTTCTTTTTCTCCTCCTCCTTCTCCTCCTCCTTCTCCTCCTCCTCTTCCTTCTCCTCCTCCTCCTCCTCCTCCTCTCCTCCTCCTCCTCCTCCTCCTCCTAACATTCTCCTCACCCACCTTCAAGGTGGTGCAGTCGTGAGGTTTGCTTAGCCTTTGATAATTATAAAATCATTTTCCATGTATTGTTTATTCAATGGAACAACAGATGTTTTGTAGTTCCTCTTATTATTTTTATTATTCCTATTCTTATTCTTAACCTCCTCCTCCTCCTCCTCCTCCTCCTCCTCCTCCTCCTCCTCTCTCCTCCTCCTCCTCCTCCTCCTCCTCCTCCTCCTCTTTTTCTTCTCCCCCTCCTCCTCCTCCTCCTCCTCCTCTTCCTTCTCTTCCTCTCCCTCCTTTTTCCCCTCATTCTTTTCATTCCTTTTCACCCCCTTTTATGTGCCTCTTCGTCCTCCTCGTCAATATAACGTGATTATATTTTTATGTTTCATTGTAATTGCTGATCGGTCATTAATTATTTGATTTTCTTATTCTTTTCATCTCGTAAAAATTTTTCTCTTCTCCTGAAAAATTCTTATTAGTTCTTGGTAATGATATGTGATATGATTATTTTTGGGGTAATTTTTTTTACCTCCATACACTCTATTTTTTTTATTTCTTTTTTTCAGAAATTTTTTCCCCAAGTACTTTTACCTATTTTTCCCTTGATATTACGATTCCGTTACGTTTTTTTTTCCATTTGTATAAAGCCATCCACTGACGTAATATTTTCCTGCCATAATTCAAAGGTGATTTTTAATAAGCACTTTTTTTTTTATCTCACCTTTCTTTTTCCCTCTCGGCACCATGCTTCCCCGTTAAACCCTTTAAAAAGGCCCATATTATTCTTTCTTTCCCCCCGCATTCATTTAGACTCCCATAACCTCTGAGCCCTTTATTTCCGTCATCTAAGAGAGTTTTCTATTTTTCTAAAAAAATCATTTGCACTTTTAACAACTTAGTACTATAGTCTTCTTTTTTTTTCCAGGGAAAAGTTCCATTATCTTAAGGTCTCATGCTTAAAAATTTTGCCTAGTTTTCCTGATCTATGGTAACGATGATAAAAAACAGCTGAAATTTGAAAAAAACGTAGTATTCCCTTCTCCTGGCTCAAAAACATCAGTAAGGGGAGCAAGGGGGAGGGTTTTTTACCTCGTTAAAAAAAACTGACTAATTTTAGACTCTGCGGGGCTCAACCCTTCTCTGTTTGGGTTTTTTTCGCACAAAATAGTATTCCCACTCAGCCACTTTTACTTAGCCACTCCTCCTCACTCATTGCTTTTCTGTGTGTTAAAATAACCCCGAAGTTTTCAACCCACCCGGGGTGCTCTTGACCGCGCCGCCCCCCCCCCCTCAGCCCCCAGAACCCTTCTATCTCGAGAAAGGTAAGACTAAACCCACGCCCCCAAAGTCGTATTGTTGTCCTCGCTGCATTGTTCCATTCCCTAAGTTTTTGATCCAGATTTTTTGGGGGCCCGGTTATTGTTCCCTTCCCTAAGTTTTTAATCCAGAGTTTTTTTTGTCCTCGCTGCATTGTTCCTTTCCCTAATTTTGTGAGCTTTTTTTTTGATTCCTGCGAATGTGATGTTTTTTTTTTTTTTTTTTTTTTTNTACTTATTTATATTCCCTCTCGCCTTCCAATTTCTACCTCCACATACACGCGGGTAACACACCGGTGGCTTGTACTTCCTTGTATTCTAGCTATTCATTATTCCTTCCGAGTAATAGGCCGTCTTCTTCTTCCTCTTGTGACCTCTTTCGGTAGTATATCGTTTCGTAGATCTCTTTCTCCTAGTGTTGGCTGAAACCACCACCCCGGGAGGCAGATCACAAACCCCGGATAACACCCGGTACCCATTCACTGCTGGGTGGACAAGGGCTCGGGTTTTAATCAAGGAAAAGTGCACGACACATACCTTCAGTCTGCCGGAGCCGTGCGTGGTGGTGTCTGACATCGCTAGTCGCTACCCGGGCGAGATGCCGCCGCTCAACACTCTTGGCCCATCACCACAAAATAAAATCACCACAAGCGCCTGGGTTTGTTATATGGCCTAATTTCGTTTGTATACTTGCCCAGTTCAGTTCTTGAGTCAGAAAACATAATACATACTCAATTTATGAGGATTTTTATGTACGTAGCTTCCTTAACACCACCATACAGGCAGTTGCCGTGTTTTAGTGTGTTAAGGTCAACTCTGACGTCATCAATCTCCCCTGTGAATGCCAAAACAGCTGATGACAGTTGTTAAGTTGTTAACCATAGACGTTAGCGTCTCTGAATGCGCCCCCAGGCTGGGCGTGAAGGGGTTAATTTGTTCATTTTTATTTCATTTATTTCATGCGCTAAATTTTTGTGCATCGTCCTAAACTACTCTTTTTTTTGTTCATAAGTTTTCATTCATTTTTCCTTTCCTTTAATTAGTTTTTTTTTATTTGATTTTTTTCCTGCGCTGATTTTTTGGGCATCATCCCAAAGTACTTTTTTTTTCCTTTCCTATTTTCTTTTTACTTCCTTAATTTCATCATGCTTCGCGCGGCAGACTTCTCTTTCACTTGGCTGCCTTGTGTGTTCTTTCATCTCTCCCTTGACTCGCCTCGCCTTCATTATTCCTTCAATTTTCCCTCCCACTTCTTTTGTTCTCTGCGCAGTGGGGATTTTTTTGGCCTTTTTATTCTTTGTGTGTGTTTGTTTGTCCTCCTCCTCCTCCTCCTCCTCCTCTTCTTTCTCCTCCTCCTTCTCCTCCTCCTTCTCCTCCTCCTCTTCCTTCTCCTCCTCCTTCTCCTCCTCCTCCTCCTCCTCCTCCTCCTCCTCCTCCTCCTCCTCCTAACATTCTCCTCACCCGCCTTCAAGGTGGTGCAGTCGTGAGGTTTGCTTAGCCTTTGATAATTATAAAATCATTTCCATGTATTGTTTATTCAAATGGAACAACAGATGTTTTTGTAGTTCCTCTTATTATTTTTATTATTCCTATTCTTATTCTTAAACCTCCTCCTCCTCCTCCTCCTCCTCCTCCTCCTCCTCCTCCTCCTCCTCCTCCTCCTCCTCTTCTTCCTTCTCCTCCTCCTCCTCCTCCTCCTCCTCCTCCTCTTCTCTTCCTCTTCCTCTCCCTCCTTTTCCTCATTCTTTTCCTCCTTCTCATTCACCTCCTTTTAATGTGCCTCTTCGTCCTCCTCGTCAATATCAAACGTGATTATACTTTATGCTTCATTGTAATTGCTGATCGGTCATTAATTATGTTGATATTCTTATTCTTTTCATCTCGTAGTAAAGTTTTCTCTTCTCCTGAATAATTCTTAGAAGTTCTTAGGTAATGATATGGTGATATGAATATTTATTCGGTTAATTATTTTTTACCTCACTTACTACTCTATTTTCTTTTATTTCTTTTATTTCAAGTAATTTTTTCACAAAGTACTTATACCTACTTTCCTTGATATTACGATTCCGTTACGTTTTTTTTTCCATTTGCATAACGCCATCCACTGTACTGTATATATTTTCCTGCCATAAATGTCAAGGGTGATTGATTAATAAGCAGCTTTTTCTTTTTATCTCACCTTTCTTTCCCTCCCTCTCGGCCACCATGCTTCCCCGTTAACCCTTAAGGCCCATATTATTCTTTCTTTCCCCTGCACTCATTTCAGACATCCTATACCATCTGAGGCCTTGAATTTCACGTCATCTAAGAGAGTTTTCATATTTTTACTAAAACTCAATTTGCACTTTAACATACTTAGTACTATAGTCTTCTTTTTTTACCAGGCAAAAGTTCCATTATCTTAAGGTCTCATGCTTAAAATTATGCCTATGTTTACCTGATACTATGGTTAACGATGATAAAATACAGCTGAAATTTAGAAGCAACGTAGTATTCCCTTCTCCTGGCATCAAATATCAGTCAGTAAGCAGCAAGGGTGCAGGATTTTTCACCTCGTTAAAAAAAAACTGACTATATAGTAGACTCTGCGGTGCTCTAACCCTTCTCTGTTGGCTTTGATCGCACAAGATAGTATGTCCCACTCAGCCACTCACTTAGCCACTCACTCACTCACTCATTGCTTATTCTGTGTGTTAACTAGACCACGAAGTTGACAACCCACCCGGCGTGCTCTTGACCGCGCCGCCCACCCCGCCCACTCAGCCCACAGAACCCGTCTATCTCGAGAATGGTAAGACTAACCCCACGCCCTCAAAGTCGTATTGTTGTCCTCGCTGCATTGTTCCATTCCCTAAGTTCGATCCAGAGTTTTTTGTCCTCGCTTCATTGTTCCATTCCCTAAGTTCAATCCAGAGTTTTTTGTCCTCGCTGCATTGTTCCATTCCCTAAGTTCGATCCAGAGCTTTTTTATGACTTCCCTGCGAATGTGATGTTTTTCCTTTTTTCTTTTCTTTTTATTTACTTATGCTCTATGGTGTGACGCGACGTTTTTTTTTTTTTTTTGGTACCTAATTATTGCACTGTATATTTTTTTGCTTCAGTTTGTTTCGTTATCCTGTCTACTACACACCGGGGTTTTTTCGATTTTTATCAGTCTGTTTTGTTTGCTGCATCTCTTTTTTTTAGGGCCATTAAACGGTGTCTCAAGAAATAGTGATATTAATTGTTTGTACTGGACCATGAGTGACAGTAAATTTACAAATATCTGATAATTCTGATGTATTTTTCTCTCTCTCTCTCCTCTCTCTCTCTCTCTCCTCTCACCCTTCCCTCTCTCTCCTTCTCTCTCTCTCTCCCCTCTCTCTCGCTCTCTCTCTCTCTCCCCTCTCTTCCTCTCATCTCTCTCTCTCTCTCTCTCCTCTCTCCTCTCTCCTCTCTCTCTCTCTCCTCTCTCTCTCCTCTTCCTCTCTCTCTTCTCTCTCTCTCTCCTCTCCCCTCTCTCTCTATCTCTCTCTCTCTCTCTCTCCTCTCTCTCTCTCTCTCCTCTCTCTCTCTCTCTCTCTCCCCTCTCTCTCTCTCCCCCTCTCTCTCTCTCTCTCTCCCCTCACCTCTCTCTCTCTCCCCTCTCTCTCTCCTCTCTCTCTCTTCTCTCTCCTCCTCTCTCTCTCCTCTCTTTTCCCCTCCTCTCTCTCTCTCTCTCTCTCTCTCTCTCTCTCTCTCTCTCTCTCTCTCTTTTCAACACACTTCCAAACCAAATTGTCTCATCAAAAATGTTCAACACTCACTCTCACACTGTCACTCCTCTCATCTCCTCCTGCAGGTGTTACGTATGACCTGGCCAACACCTCCTTCCTGGATCTGAACGGCCACACCCCAAGCCTCACCACCACCACGAGGCCAAGCGGCGAGGAAAACTAGAGAGACCAGAAACCATCCTTCGGGAGCCACCAGCACCATCTTAGATTTGTGTGACGCAGGCATGGCAGAGGTTGGTGATGAACGATTCGGTATAGGATGACGAGAAAGGAAAGGAGGAAGAAGAAGAGGAGAAGGAGGAGGAGGAAGGAAAGGAGCAGGAAGAGGAAGGAAAGGAGGAGGAGGAGGAGGAGGCAGCTGCGTTTCGTATCGTAAAGAAAAAATAACCATGAGGAAGAAGTGTCAGCTTTCTGTTATATATTTGTTAGCCTATATTCTAATGAGCTTCCGGTACAAAATTTTGAAAAAACTCGACTTTGGGTTGAAGGAAAAAGGAGCGAGAAGGAATATAAGGCAGATATAGGGAAAGAAAGGTACTCGGAAAAATATGGCATCAGAAAAAATGTGAAACTTGGCCAGTGCAAAAAGAAGCAGATGTATTTGAACACCGACAGCCGATTAGTTGTTTCGAGTTATATAAAAAGAAAAATGATGCTACAAGAGAGTTAAAGTGATCGTGGTGTGTAATCAATCTCCTATCTCGTATGTATAGTGCATTGAGACACACTGTGATAAGGTGTATGTGTACTGTGTGACAAGCTATAACGAACTACACGTGACAGTTATTGCTGCTTCGCTTTCACCATAACAACCATATCATTAGAATCAGAGGCAAGCGTTTCGAGGATTCTTAGAAAGCTTAAATTTAGTTGAACCACCACCATAAACACTCATTACCCTCAATAACCTCCCCTGATAGACAGCTTGGACGTGAAAGACTCATTTGCCAAGATTCCAAACCTCGTAATCTTCCAAGAAAGATTTAAATTGCTAGTTAGGTACGAGAAAATTTGATAGTCGCGAAGTGTGAGGACGAAGAGATAAGATTTTCATCCTATCTAGACACTTTGCAAGTACCAACTACAAGGTTATTGACTATACAAAGCGCCACCACGTCAGCACAAACTAAGCTGAGGACGAAGAGTACACGTGATTTTTCATATATAGTCAAGCCATACATCCTCCTCAACTGCCTCGGGAAGAATGAGGCGACTGCTCCTTAGATACTCATCCTCATCCTCCTCTCCTAAAGACTCAAATTGCTAACTAGGTACGAGAAAATTTGATAATCGCAAAGTGTGAGGACGAAGAGTGTGATTTTCTATATATAGTCAAGCCAGACATACTCCTAAACTGCCTCGTGAAGAATAAGGCGATTGCTCCTCTCATCCTCCTCTTCTACGTGTGGATTGAGAATGTGGGACAGAAGAGGAGACAAAGAAGGGAGCAAAGAAGACAAGAAATTAACCCCCAAGTAAAATTCCCAAAGGGATGATTTGGGGAAAAAGATTTTTTAAACCCAAAGGGAAAGACAAAGATGAAAGGCCCTTGAAGCAAAACTAAGCGTAAAATTTCCAAAAAAGAAAAAAACGACGGCTAGTGGTGGGCGTTCCTGGTCACCTCCTCCTCCTCCTCCTCCTCCCCCTTTTTCCCTCCTCCTCCTCCCCTCCTCGTCCTCCTCCTCCTCCTCCCTCCTCCTCCTCCTCCTCTTCCCCCCTCCTCCCTCCTCCTCCCCCCTCGTCTCCTCCTCCTTTTCGCCCCTCCTCCTCGGGAATTTCAGAGTAAAGGAAAATTACGACAAATAGAGTTTTTTTGGGCTGAATTTGCGATACGGGGGTTTATAACTTATTAAGTTCAAAACAAACGAAGAGCAGGGGAGGTGTATTATTATATAAAAAGTCCTGTTTTTCCCTCCCCTTGAAAGGTATCAAAACCGAAACTGAAAACATAATGAAATTTTCTTTCAACAAAGGAATCGTCTTTCCCCAAAAAAAGTAGAAATTTGGGCCTTTTTATTTTCGACCCCCCGCTCAAAAAAAATCAATAACGAAAACTCTATGAACAAATTTGGAAATTTATTTCTCAAACAAAAGCTAATACGGTGTTTTTAAATATTCCCGTTACTATTTGGGGGGCGGCTCGCTTACAAAAATTGGGGGCACACTCCCCTATTCAAATCCCCCAAAAAATTTGCTTTATCCCAAAACGTGGTTTCACCCAAACGAGGGGCGAAAATATTCTAGATCTTTTTTTTCACAACTAGCGAAAATCTTTTTTCAAAACCCTTTAAACGGGGATCCGAATTTGTAGCAGTGACCCCCCCGGGGGGGTATTTTCGTATTAACATCAGAAAGAAAACCGAAGTCAAAATTTAAAAAAAAAAATTTTCTTGTTATCAAAAGGCGTATTCAAAAACCCTAAAAAGAATCTTAACAAACACCGTTTGGGAAGGTTATCTCAGAAAGTAACGACATAAATGTAGCATGGCACAAATTAAACCGGTAAGCTTAACTTAGCAATACAATCCTCAAACCGATGCGATAAAAAGGCGATTTTTTTCCCAAAACTTTAAAACCGAATGGTGGCCCGGGCGAAATGGGAAACACCCTTTGGCAGCAAAAAAGCGTGCATATGAAAAACAAAATAGAAACACAAAATTTAAACGCAAACGCGATCACGACAGAATTAGACGAAATACAAAAAAACTCATTAAGGGGGGAAAGCAAAAAATTTTTTTGAAGTAGGGTATTGCCAAAATGACAAATCAAACCCTAAAAAATTTCTCCAGCTATTTTAAAAAGGAAAAAAAAATGACGCCCAAACCATAGGACCGTTGGGAAAAGGGAAAAGGCGAACCACAAATTTTTAAGTATCTATGGGGGGTATTTCTAAATAACTTTTTTGCATCAGTTTTTCAAAAGTGGGAAAGAAAAGGGGGCAAATCAACCCATCCCGAAAACCCAAAACAAAGGTATTTTTGCCTCAGTTTCCTTTTAACCTTTTTCGGGAATGTGACTTTTTTGCTGGGGCGATAAAAAACATGAAGATAAACAAGCTCCTGGTCCTGATAAAATTTTCGAAAAAACCGCATATTAAAAAAAAAGGCAAAAAAACAAATTTGAAAAACCATTTCCATCTTATTTAATAATTTCCTTACTCCCCCGGGAAAGTACCTTTGGCGAATGGAAACTAGCAAATGTCAAAAACCCATTTTTTAAAAAAGGGGGAAAGCGTCGAAAACCCCGGGAAAAACCTACCCGCCCAATCATTTTAAACTTTCATTTGCGGGAAAAATTTAAATTTTGGAATCCATAAATAAGAGCCCAAAATCTTTAAAGGTTCTTAGAAGAAAATGACAAAAATCAAAGCCCCTCGCAACAGGGATTCAAAAAAAAAACGCTCATGCCTCTAAAACTTACTTGATTTTTACAATAGTGTATTCAAAATGTACGCCCAACACGAGGGCAGAAACCGTATTTTTAACCTCGATTTTAAAAAAGCGTTCGACAAATTTTCCTCATAACGTCTCTTAAAGGCAAAGAAAAAAGCTCAGGTATAACGGGCCCCACCCTTTAAAATTTGGGATAGAAAACGGGGCTGCCCAAATCGAAAACAAAGGGTGGTAAAAAAATGGAAATTCTCTGACGGGACCAGTGTAAATAGTGGTTTTTCCTCAAGGATCATTTCCCCGGAAACCTATCCTGTTTTAATATACAAAAATTGACATTGACGAGGGAATCAAAAATGCAGGATATCGGAAATTTGGGCTGATGGACACAAAATCACAAACATAGCCTTTAAAAGAATCTCAGCGCCAACTCATACAAAACACTTAAACACCTAACAGAAGGGGTAAAAAAAACTTGGAAAATTTGATTTAAAACCTTTTGGACAAATGCCATGTCCCAAACATTTTTCGGTAAAAACCAACCCTCAAAAAAGGGTTACGTGTAAACGTTTTCCCCAACAAACCAATTTTTGATAAAGAAAAAAAATTTGGCTTTTAAAATTTTCTCGAAAGACTCAAACCGAAAAACCAAAAATTATAAGGTGTAAAAACTGCAAAAAAATTTGGTTGGGGTTTTAAAATTGGAAAGAACTTTCAGTTTCAAATTTTAAAAATTTTATACCCAAACTTTTTTTTTTAAAATTTCCCCTTGTTGGGCCCCCATCTAAAAAACTGTGTGCAGTTTGGCACCTTATTAAAAAAAGGCATGATAAACTAGAAAAATACAGGCAGAGTAACCAAAATGATACCTAGATTGCGAAAAAAAATCTACAAAAAATTTCGGATAAAAGAATTTCCCTTTTATTCCCACTAACAAAACAAAGGATAAGAGGTAAACCTCATCAAAAGTATTTAAAAAAATCTTAAATGGGGATTTACGAACGTAGTCCCAGAAAATTTTTTCCCACGCTGGGCCCGGGTTCAAGCTAAACTGGGAAACAACGGTTTTTAAAATAAGAAAGGAAACGTTTTGGGAAAAACGAACGAAGAAAAGGTACTTTTCTTCACAAACCGTGTTGAAAAACGTATGGAATGGGCTGCCGTCAGACGTAGAAAACTAAAATAAAAATAGAATCTTTAAAAGTCGCCTCGTAAATATTTCTATCAAACCCCCGGTTTGTCACTTTTTTATTCGGAATAAAAAATTTAAATCTCGGGGGCCCTAAAACTTACTCCTCATTGCGTAAAATGTTTGGGCGATTCGCGTCTACAAAAACCCCCTCCCAAAAACGTCCAGACACCCCCGAGAAAAGGGGTCACTACTAAAAAATTTTTTGGACCTGTGCCGGGTTTGGGGTTTCAGAAAGGGCCCTTTCATTTATTGCCCAAACCAAATCGGGATTTATATAAAACCAGGGGCCCTTTCGGGCGGGGCATTGAATTTCACGGCGCCCTATTTGGGAAAATTGCACAAACCGGCAGGGGATTGAACGGGGGGCTGGGGCCTGATTGACTGCTCCCCTTCCCAAAGAAAGCCCCGGCAAGGCTGCCCCCCCCACCCCTGAATTTCCCCAAAACTGACCCTTTAAAACCCAAACACTACTTTTAGACCTCAAAACACAAAAAGATGCCCTGATTTAAAAAATTTTTAAACCAACTATCTACTCTCAAACTTTTACGGGCTGTGGTTAAAATTTTAGGGCCCCTGACGTTAGTGCCACCTGGGGTTTTTAAGGTCCCGGGGGGTTTCCACTCGGCTGCAAGGAGGCATTGAATTGTACGGGGGCCTCCCTGGAAAGTAACAATCCGCAGGGGATTGAACGGGCGGGGGCCCTATTGACTGTCCCCTTTCCCAAGAAAGGGGCCGGAAAGGCTCCCGGGAACCCCCCTTTTAAACCTCCACCCCTGTGTTTAAAAAAACCATTAAAAACCACACAAAAAAATGACCTATCTATAAAGCACAAAAAAACCTACCCCCAAACAAAACTAGTAGTAGTTAGCCATAGATTACGCTTTCCAACTTTCCTAAACAAATTCCAGGGCATTTTTTCTTTTATTGAAAGGGGTATCACTTTTTTTTCCCGGGCCCACCCTTCCCCGGGAGGGATGGGGGGGTGGAGGGGGGCCTTTTTTATTTCCCCTATCCTTTCTCTCTTATTATCTAGTTAGTGAAAGTTAGTTACAGCAAACATTTCTTGTAAGGACCTATCGGTCGGGTTGCGTTTGTGTTTCCTTTGTTTTCCCTTTTTGAAATTCCTCCTCCCCCCTGTTTCTCCGCCTCTTTTCCCCCCGGGAAGGATTTGGGGTTTTTAATAAAACCACTGAAAAGATCAAATCGTTAATCTACGTTAGGTTTAAAAGGGTTTAAAATTTTTAACTGTACATTATAGCGTGTGTGTGTGTGTGTGTGTGTGTTTTGTGTGTGTGTTTGTGTGTGTGTGTTTGGTGTGTGGTGTGTGTGTGTGTTTTTTTCTGGCATAAATAACCAGGATGTGTGTGTGTTATGTTCAAAATTAAAACTCCAACATATCTAAAATTATGGGGTTTACAGATGCATATTTTTCGAAGGGCACGCTCTTCCGCCGCATTAAAACTCGTGCTCTGGGTGAAAAAAGGCAAGGGTTTTTGGCTGTTGTTTTCGGAAAGCTTTAAATCACCCCCACTCCTGTAAACTCATAACCTGCATTGGGAAAAATTAAGGAAAATAAGGGAAAAAAACAAAAGTATTTTCTATTCCTGAAAAATATTTTGCAACCTCCTCGTGTTCTCTCTCTCTCTCTCTCCTCTTCTCTCTTCCCCTCATTCTCTCTTTTCTCTCGTCTCTCCCCTCTTCTCCACTCTCTTCTCTCTCTTCCCCTTTTCTCTTTTCCCTCTCTCCCCTCTCCCCCTCTCTTCTCCCCCCTCTCTCTCTCTCTCCTCTCTCTCTCTCTCCCCTCTCCTCCTCTCCCCTTTCCCCCTCTCTCTCTCCTCTCTCTCTCTCTCTCTCTCTCTCTCTCTCACTCCCTTCTTCCTCCTCTTCTCTCCCCAAAATTTTCTCTTCTCTCTTCTCTCCTTTTATTATCATTATTGTCGCCCTCAAATTCTCATATTCTTGGTTAACTCATTTACTTGTTTTAATCACAAACCTTTCCATGTTTTAAAAAGTCTACTTTAAGGGAAGCCCCTGGCATAAATTTTCCAAAAGCTTGGAAAAAATCGCCTACTTTCCCAGTGAAGACGCTTGGGTGTAGATCCGAAAAATAACCCATAGGGTTCCCCTCGAAAATAACCCTTTATTGGGGCTCACACACTAAGTTCTTGAAATTACTGAGGGATTCTAACCTAACCTTAAAACCCAAATTAACCTAACCTTTGCCAAATAAGCCTAACCTAGCCCAAACCACCTAACCTAGGCCCAAAAGACACCTAACCCCAGCCCCAAAAAAATACAAACCCAACCTAGCCAAAATGAAAACCCAACCTAGCCCCAAATGAACCTAACTTAAACCACCGTAAACCCCAACACAAAAGTAACAGACGTGTTCAAGAAATGAGCGCGAGCACTTTTCTAACGTGGAAAGAAAGCAACCCGGCTTTGCCTCCCGCTCCCTCCATGCCAGCGTGAAAGGGTGTCCCCTTTCCTGGGTGTAAAGGGGGTGTAACGCAGGCCCTTTCCCCCTTCATCAGGGCATATCTTGTTTTTTTTTCATTAGAAAACAAGAAAAGGGCGGGCATAAAATTTTGTCTTAAGAGGGAAAAAAATACTTTGGGGAGAGCGGGGGGAGGTTGCATCGGGGGGTAGGTTTTCATCATTGCCTCTAATCGCAAATTTAAATTTTTTTATTTTATTATTGTTTTATTTGGGAGTAGTAGTTTTTAAATAGTATTTGTAGTATTTTTTGTATTTTGTATAGTTATAGCAGTATTAAAAAATGTACGTGTTTATAACATGCAGTTGGGGGCAATGATGCAACCCACCCTCCCATGCAACCTGCCCCCCCCTCCCCTATATTTTTGGTTTTTTTCCCATTTCCCTTTAAAAGTCCCCTTTTATGGGTGCATTTACAAGATAGACACATATAGGGAAAAGCCCTATATTTTGTATTTTTTATAGCTAATGTATAATTTCCCCTCTTTGTGTAAAGTGCATTTAAAGATAGAAAACATATAGGAATGCTTAAATATATTGTGTATCTCCTATAGCTAATGTAAATGTCTCTCTTTGTTTCTATTTTTCTGTGTACTTTGTGCTTTAAGTGTTTAAGGGAAAATTTCCCGTAGTGTTTTTCCATGGGTTGTTGGGGGTGTTATGTAATAAATTGAATATTTTATTGTAATAATTTATTGCAAAAAGAGTAAACCGTTTCGGGGTATAGGTGTTTCGTGGTTTTTCACTTTTTAGGGGGAAATGCTTAAACCCGGAATGAAAAAATAAATTTTTTTTTAGATACGAAAGGGTAAACTAGCGATAGCATGCGTGTTTCCCTACCTGTAGAAAAATGTTAGTGAGCCCTCGAGTTTTCCTTTTTATGTATGAGGCGTTGGCGCTTGAGGGGGGCCCGCAGGGGGAGGCGAAAGCTTGAGGGGGGGGCAGCAGGGGCAGGTGACCTTGAGGGGGGGCGCAGGGCAGGTACGCTTGAGGGGAAACAGCAGGGGGAGGTTTAGCTTGAGGGGAACAGCAGGGCAGGTGCGCTTTTAAAGGGGGGCAGCAAAGGGGGGAGGTGACGCTTGAGGGGAAAGGGAGCAGGGGCAGGGGTTTTCTTGAGGGGGGGCAGCATGGGGGAAGGGGAAGCTTGAGGGGAGGGGCCCGGGGCAAGGGGGCCCCTTGAGGGGAGGGGAGCAGGGGCCCGGTTTATGCTTGAGGGGGGGCACAGGGGAAGGGGACCCCTTGAGGGAGGGAGCAGGGCAGGTTTACGCTTGGGGGGGGAGGCAGCAGGGGCCCGGTGACGCTTTTGGGGGGGCAGCAGGGGCGGCGACGCTTGGGGGAGGGAGCAGGGGCAAGGGGACGCTTTAGGGGAGGCGCAGGGGGGAGGCGAAAGGGGTTGAGGGGAGGGAGCAAGGGGGAGGGGACGCTTGAGGGAAGAAAGCAGGGGCAGGGGGACCCCTTGAGGGGAAAACGCAGGGGCAGGTGAAAGCTTGAAGGGAGGGGCAGGGGCAGGTGACGCTTTTAGGGAAACAGCAGGGGCAAGGGGAGGGTTGAGGGGGACAGCAGGGGGGAGGTGACGCTTAGGGGAGGCAGCAGGGGGAGTGATGCTTGAGGGGAGAACAGGGGCAGGCGACGCTTGGGGAAGACCAAAAGGGGGAGGTGGCCCCTTTAGGGGAGACGCAGGGGCAGGTGACGCTTGAGGGGGGCAGCAGGGCAGTTTTTGCCCTTTAGGGGAGACGGCAGGGGAAGGGGACACTTGGGGGGGGAGGCAGAGGGGGAGGTGACGCTTGAGGGGGGGCAGCAGGGGGAGGTTTCGCTTGGGGGGGAGGCAGCAGGGGCAGGCGACGCTTGGGGGGAAAACCCGCAGGGGCAGGGGGACCTTAGGGGAGAGCAGGAGGGGAGGTGACGCTTGAGGGAAGACAAACAGGGGCAAAATGACGCCCTTTAGGGGGGAAAAGGGAGGGGCAAAATGACCTTTTAGGGGGGACACAGGGGCAGATGACCCCTTGAGGGAAGACACAGGGGGGGGTGAGCTTTTAAAAGGGGGGGGAAACAGGAGGGAGGTGACGCTTGAGGGGGACGCAGGGGCAGGTGACGCTTAAGGGGGGGCAGCAGGGGGAGGTGATGCTTGAGGGGGGGCAGCAGGGGGGAGGGGACGCTTGAAGGACAACAGGGGGGAGGTGACGCTTAGGGGCAGCAAGGGGGAGGTGACGCTTTAGGGGAGGCAGCAGGGGGTACGCTTTAGGGGAGACAGCAGGGGGAGGTGAAGCTTTAGGGGAGGCAGCAGGGCGGGGGCGCTTGAGGGGAGCAGCAGGGGCAGGGGACGCCCTTTAGGGAGGCAGCGGGGGAGGTTGGGGCTTGAGGGGAGGCAGCAGGGGCAGGTGATGCTTGAAGGGGGGGCACAGGGGCAGGTGACCCCTTGAGGGGGGGCAGCAGGGGGAGGGGAAAGCTTGAGGGGAGGCAGGGAGGGGCAAAGGGGACCTTGAAGGGAGGGGGCCCGGGGCAGGGGACGCTTTTTAGGGGAGGCAGCAGGGGGGTGACGCTTAGGGGAGGCACCAGGGGGAGGTGAAAGCTTGAAAGGGGGGGCAGCAGGGGGAGGGGGACGCTTGAGGGGGGAGGCGCAGGGGCGGGGACGCCCTTAGGAAAGGGAGCAGGGGCCCGGGGAGCTTGAGGGGAGACCGCCGGGGGAGGTGAAAGCTTTAGGGGAGGCAGGGATGGGGAGGTGACGCTTGAAGGGAGACGCCGGGGCAGGGGACGCTTTGAGGGGGGCAGGGAGGGCAGGTGACGCTTGAAGGGGGCAGCAGGGGCGGTGACGCTTGAGGGGGGCAGCAGGGGCAGGTGACGCTTGAGGGGAGGGAGCAGGGGGGGTGCAGCCCGAGGGGGAAGGTTCAAGGGGCCCCGTCCTTGCTCCTCAAAAGGCGGGGGTGTTTATGGGGAATAACCCAGCACTCCAAATTTCCCTCGCCACTCTCACACTTTACAAAAACCCTTTTTTGCTTTTTCTTCACTGGGGGAACGAATACCTTACGAAAAATATCATTGAATATTCTTTTTTTTGATTATTTTTAAAAATTTGACAGTAACCTCATCGTTTTAAAAAACATAAGAACCCTAAAGAATCCCGCAAAAGGCCCCTTTTACCTAGAGAGGGGGAGCTCGTGCCCACCCACTTCTATTTCTGCCCCGCCCGCTAAACCCTCTCCTAGTGGAAACAACTACCCAAAATCCGGGAATAACTTGTTTCTTGTCCCCATGTTTCGGGGGTAAAGCAAACCAGAACGAGAAAATTTGTACTACCGATTCCCCTCCAAACCCCCCTAAACCCCGGGGGACTCAGCACAGGGGACTTCTTGGTGAGCCCTTTTTTGTTACTGACCTTTCCCCCGCTGCACGGTGTCAAAGCATCGGGTTTGCATCAGTGTCTTTAAACAAGTTTTTTTTAAACCTGCCTTCTATTTTCTTCATGGTGCTCTGTTATTTTGATATTTTTATTTAGTGTTACGCTGTAAAGGGCGATGTTTTCCCTTTACAACCCCCGGGGGTGGGAAACGTAAAATGAAAATCTGGTTTTTTTAAGGGTTTTTTTGTGTAGGGAAAGTGTCGGGCCCCGAAAGGTCGCTGCAGTGTCGGCGCCCTTTAGAGCCACGCCGCCCCCTGGCAGGCCCGGCAGACTGTCGTAATCTTACACGTTTGATAAACTGGTTTTCCTAAGATGTTCCCTTTTAAACTCTTTTCCCGGGAAACTTCTTTTTTTTCAAAGTGAATGCGCTTAAAGTATAATTATGTTGTAGTATAGTTAAGCCGGGAAGGGTTCTGTATTCTTGTATTCCTCTCCCGCGCTCTCCCGCCTCGTCCCGGAAGGATTTGTGGTTTTAATAATACCACTGTAAAGATACATATCGTTAATCTACGTTGAGGTATTCCAAAGGTTAAATTTACTGTACATTATAGCGTGTGTGTGTGTGTGTGTGTGTGTGTGTGTTTTGGTGTTTTGTGTGTGTGTGTGTGTGTGTGTGTGTGTGTGTGTGTGTTTTCTGGAGCATAATAACCAGGATGTGTGTGTGTATATGTTCTATTATACTCCTAACATATACTATAATTATAAGGTTTACAGATGCATATTTTTCGAAGGTCACGCTCTTCCGCCGCATTATACTCGTGCTCGGCTGAAAATGGCAGGTTTGTGGCTGTTGTTGCGATGCTTTAAATCACCGCACTCCTGTATCTCATAACCTGCATTGAAATATGAAAAGGAAAAATAAGGGAAAAAGCAAATTGTATTTTCTATTCATGAAAAGTAATTCGCAACACTCTCTCGTGTTCTCTCTCTCTCTCTCTCTCGTCTCTCCTCTCTCCCTCTCTCTCTCTCTCTCTCTCTTCTCTCTCTCTCCTCCTCTCTCTCTCTCTCTCCTCTCTCTCTCTCTCTCTCTTCTCTCTCTCTCTCTCTCTCTCTCTTCCTCTCTCTCTTCCCCTCTCTCTCTCTCTCTCTCTCTCTCTCTCTCTCTCCTCTCTCTCTCTCTCTCTCTCTCTCTCTCTCTCTCTCTCTCTCTCTCTCTCTCTCTCTCTCTCTCTCTCTCTCTGCTACTCTTTCATTATCAGTTATTGTCGCCATCAAATTCATCATATTCTTGGTTACAGTCATTTACTTGTTTAATACACAAACCTTTCCATGTGTAAAAACGTCTACTGAAGGGAGAGCCCGGTGGCATATTCTCCAAGCTTGGAAAAGATCGCCTACTCCGAGTGAAGACGCTTGGCTGTAGATCCGAAACTAACCATAGGATTCTCTCGAAAATACCTTCATTGGGACTCACACACTAAGTTACTTGAAATTACTGAGGGATTCTAACCTAACCTAACCAAACTTAACCTAACCTAGCCAAATATAGCCTAACCTAGCCAAACTACACCTAACCTAGCCAAACTACACCTAACCTAGCCAAACTACACCTAACCTAGCCAAACTGAACCTAACCTAGCCAAACTGAACCTAACTTAGCCACCGTAACCTAACACAATGTAACATGACGTGTTCAAGAGTGAGCGCGATGCACTTTTCTAGACGTGGAGAAGATGCAACCCGGCTCGCCTCTGCTCCCTCCATGCCAGCGTGAAAGGCCTGTCGTTACCTGGGTGATAAAGGTGTGTAACGCAGGCCTTCCTCCTTCATCATGGGCTATATCTTGCTTTTTTATCATTAGAAAACAAGAACAGGACGGACATAAATTTAGTCTTAAGAGGGAAAAAGATACGTAGGGGAGAGCGGGGCAGGTTGCATCGAGGGTAGGTTGCATCATTGCCTCTAACTCGCATTAACTTTTTGTATTATTATTATTGTTGTAGTTGTAGTAGTAGTAGTTTATAGTAGTAGTAGTAGTAGTTTATAGTAGTAGTAGTAGTAGTAGTAGCAGTATTAAGACGATGTACGTGTGATAACATGCGAGTTAGAGGCAATGATGCAACCTACCCTCGATGCAACCTGCCCCGCTCTCCCCTATATTTGGTTTTCCGATTCACTTCACGTACTTATATGATGCATTTACAAGATAGACACATATAGGAATGCTAACTATATTGTGTATCTCTTATAGCTAATGTATAATGTCTCTCTTTGTGTAATGATGCATTTACAAGATAGACACATATAGGAATGCTAACTATATTGTGTATCTCCTATAGCTAATGTATAATGTCTCTCTTTGTTTCTATTTACTGTGTACTTTGTGCTTTAAGTGTACAGTACGATGCTGTAGTGTTCTCCATGGGTTGTTGGGCTGTTATGTACTACTTGAATATTCTATTGTAATAATTTATTGCACAAGAGTACCTGTTTCGGTGTATAGGTGTGCGTGGTTTACACTTTTCATGGAAAACTGCTTACCAGGAATGAGAATATTTATTTTAGATACGAAAGATAAACTAGCGATAGCATGCGTGTACACATACCTGTAGAATATGTGTAGTGATGCCCTCGAGTTACCTTCATATGTAGTGAGGCGTTGGCGCTTGAGGGGAGGCAGCAGGGGCAGGCGACGCTTGAGGGGAGGCAGCAGGGGCAGGTGACGCTTGAGGGGAGGCAGCAGGGGCAGGTGACGCTTGAGGGAAGACAGCAGGGGCAGGTGACGCTTGAGGGGAGACAGCAGGGGCAGGTGACGCTTGAGGGGAGACAGCAGGGCAGGTGACGCTTGAGGGGAGGCAGCAGGGGCAGGTGATGCTTGAGGGTAGGCAGCAGGGCAGGTGACGCTTGAGGGGAGCAGCAGGGGCAAGTTGGCGCTTGAGGGGAGGCAGCAGGGGCAGGTGATGCTTGAGGGAGGCAGCAGGGGCGGTGACGCTTGAGGGGAGGCAGCAGGGCAGTGACGCTTGAGGGGAGGCAGCAGGGCAGGTGACGCTTGAGGGGAGCAGCAGGGGCAGCGACGCTTGAGGGAGGCAGCAGGGCAGGTGACGCTTGAGGGAGGCAGCAGGGGCAGGCGACGCTTGAGGGGAGGCAGCAGGGGCAGGTGACGCTTGAGGGAAGACAGCAGGGCAGGTGACGCTTAGGGAAGACAGCAGGGGCAGGTGACGCTTGAGGGGATGGCAGCAGGGGCAGGGTGACGCTTGAGGGAAGACAGCAGGGGCAGGTGACGCTTGAGGGAGACAGCAGGGGCAGGTGACGCTTGAGGGGAGGCAGCAGGGGCAGGTGATGCTTGAGGGGATACAGCAGGGGCAGGCGACGCTTGAGGAAGACAGCAGGGGCAGGTGACGCTTGAGGGGAGACAGCAGGGCAGGTGACGCTTGAGGGAGGCAGCAGGGGCAGGTGACGCTTGAGGGAGACGGCAGGGGCAGGTGACACTTGAGGGGAGCAGCAGGGGCAGGTGACGCTTGAGGGGAGGCAGCAGGGGCAGGTGACGCTTGAGGGGAGGCAGCAGGGCAGGCGACGCTTGAGGAAGACAGCAGGGGCAGGTGACGCTTGAGGGGAGACAGCAGGAGCAGGTGACGCTTGAGGGAAGACAGCAGGGCAGATGACGCTTGAGGGGAGACAGCAGGGGCGGTGACGCTTGAGGGGAACAGCAGGGGCAGATGACGCTTGAGGGAAGACAGCAGGGGCAGGTGACGCTTGAGGGGAGGCAGCAGAGCAGGTGACGCTTGAGGGGAGACAGCAGGGGCAGGTGACGCTTGAGGGGAGGCAGCAGGGGCAGGTGATGCTTGAGGGGAGGCAGCAGGGGCAGGTGACGCTTGAGAGGAGGCAACAGGGGCAGGTGACGCTTGAGGGGAGGCAGCAGGGGCAGGTGACGCTTGAGGGGAGGCAGCAGGGCAGGTGACGCTTGAGGGGAGACAGCAGGGGCAGGTGAAGCTTGAGGGGAGGCGCAGGGGCAGGTGGCGCTTGAGGGGAGGCAGCAGGGGCAGGTGACGCTTGAGGGGAGGCAGCAGGGCAGGTGGCGCTTGAGGGGAGGCAGCAGGGGCAGGTGATGCTTGAGGGGAGGCAGCAGGGGCAGGTGACGCTTGAGGGGAGGCAGCAGGGGCAGGCGACGCTTGAGGGGAGGCAGCAGGGGCAGGTGACGCTTGAAGGGAGGCAGCAGGGCAGGTGACGCTTGAGGGGAGGCAGCAGGGGCAGGTGACGCTTGAGGGGAGGCACCAGGGGCAGGTGACGCTTGAGGGGAGGCAGCAGGGGCAGGTGACGCTTGAGGGGAGGCAGCAGGGGCAGGTGACGCTTGAGGGGAGGCAGCAGGGGCAGGTGACGCTTGAGGGGAGACAGCAGGGGCAGGTGACGCTTGAGGGGAGGCAGCAGGGGCAGGTGACGCTTGAAGGGAGACAGCAGGGGCAGGTGACGCTTGAGGGGAGGCAGCAGGGGCAGGTGACGCTTGAAGGGAGGCAGCAGGGGCAGGTGACGCTTGAGGGGAGGCAGCAGGGGCAGGTGACGCTTGAGGGGAGGCAGCAGGGGCAGGTGACAGGCTGAGGCGGAAGGTAACAAGGCCGCGTCCTTGCTCCTCAACAGGCGGACGAGGTGTGATGGTGAATAACGAGCACTCAATTATACGTCGCCACTCTCACACTTGACAATACACTTGTTTTGCTTTACTTCACTGGTGTAACGAATACCTTACGAATATATCATTGAATATTCTTTATTTTGATTATTTTCAAAAGTTTGACAGTAACACTCATCGTTAAAATACATAAGAACATAAAGAATCTGCAAAAGGCCTTTGAGCCTAGAGAGGGCAGCTCGTGCCCACCCACTTCTATTTCTGCTCGCCCGCTACCATCTCCTAGTGAGAAACAACTACCCAAAATCGCAATAACTTGTTTCATTGTCTCATGTTTCGGAATAATGCAGCTCAGAACGAGAACATTTGTACTACCGATTCCCCTCCAACCCGCTACCCGGGCCACTCAGCACAGGCACTTCTTGGTGAGCCTTGTTGTGACGTGACCTCCACGACTGCACGGTGTCAGAAGCATCAGGGTAGCATCAGTGTCTTCAAACAAGTTTTTTTTTATCCTGCCTTCTATTTACTTCATGGTGCTCTGTTATT
Organism: Chionoecetes opilio; assembly: GCA_016584305.1. Classification (NCBI taxonomy): domain Eukaryota; kingdom Metazoa; phylum Arthropoda; class Malacostraca; order Decapoda; family Majidae; genus Chionoecetes; species Chionoecetes opilio. The sequence continues at coordinate 414,241 of JACEEZ010000722.1, read as the reverse complement.
TAGATATTTCATTGAGTGTGACGCTGTACGGACGATGTTCCTTCACACACAGGTGTGGAGCGTACATGAAAATCTGGTTTTTTAAGGGTTTGTGTGTAGGTATGTGTCGGCCCTGAATGGTCGCTGCAGTGTCGGCGCCTTGAGAGCCACGCCGCGCCTGGCAGGACTGGCAGACTGTCGATAATCTTACACGTTTGATATAAGCTGGATTGCATAAGATGTTCTTTAAGCTCTTCCTGGAAGCTTCTTTTATACAGACGTGAATGCCGCTTACGTATAATTATGTGTGGTGTTGATGATGATGATAAGATGAGTATAGCTCTGATTTCACTGAATGCTGTGAAGATGTACGCAAGAGGCACTAAGGAGACAGGCTGCGTGGCCTGCAGACCGACTAGGAAATTATTCATCTCATTAATAAACGAGGAGTGTGTACAAAAAAAGTCTGTTCAGCTCATATTTTCCAGCTGTGCATGATGACTGTGTGTTCATACATAATGTTTGAATGTGGTTATTCATACTATACTCATTTTCTTATTCCTTCATGACAATCATTATTTGTATAGCTTGTCCTACCTTTGGTGCTGCGTTATTACATAAAGCAAAGGAACATTCCGTCAAGAACCATATGAGAGATAGGCCATTCTATAATACACAAAGCATTCTGCATCTTTATTCAATACATGTAAGCTATTTAAAGATTATATAAAAAGCATCATAACCACAAGTGTTACGTAGTTCCTTTGAATATCTACAAAAACATCTTTAAAACATGTTCCCAGAATCCCCATCCTTCCCAGCTACTTTCCGCGCCACATCTTGTCTCCAGCGCCTTCAATTTTCCCTCCCTATTCCCTCCCTTTTCCTTCCCTTCATCTTCTCAAACTTTTCACCCTCGCCATCCCAGCGCCTGCTCCTCGAGGGATGAAGGGTGACAGGTGCTCAGAGAACCTTACCACGCTGAACCATCAGCTAACCTTGGACACACGCCGCCCCCACTAACCTTGGACATCCGCCGGTAAATGTCCAGATGAACACCGATCTTCCTTTGGTGGACGAAACAATTTTTTTCTGGTAAATTTTGATGTGTTTTGAATTAATCTCCTAACCGTTTATGACACAAGTCACTTTTTGTGTGTGTGTGATTTGCAACAAAAATGACACACAAAAAACAAATTGCACTGAACCGAACCTATACCTAACCTAACCTTTACCTGACATAACCTATACCTAACCTTTACCTACCATAACCTGTACCTAACCTAATTTAACCTATACCTAACCTTTACCTAACTATAAAAAATATAAAATTATTTGCGACAAAAACGGTTAGCAGATTAATTAAAAACACATCAAAATTCACCAGAATTTTTTTTTTCTTTCACCAAAATGAATCCAGTGTTCATCTGGAATAATACCCACCGCCGCCCCCACCCACCCACACGCCCCATACAGGGTGACACACGGACGCCACCTGAGGCCACCTGGCAAATCATACGTCGAGGATATCACGTCATCCTTAAAATATCAGTGCACGTGTTAAGTCTGTAATTTCCTGGCTTTCTCGTTCGAGCTGATGTCTGGCACTCCGTCGCTGTTGTTCGTTAGTGTGTCAACTGTCGTGCATTACTTGATTAACAGTCGTCTCTTTGTGAAGTTTTGTGTTGCGAACATTGCCATAATTTCGAGAGTTTGTTTGTGTAAAGATAGAGAGATAGATCAACTCGTTCCTCCTCGTTTAATGCATCAGCTCGTTGTCATTCTATTTTATGTTACGAAACTACATAGGCTACTATTGACAGTTTTGATGGAAATCGCCACTATTAAAAAAAATCATTAATTCTAAGTTATTTTTGATACTTGTAGGAAAACTATTCATATTCAGCCCACCGTCATGTCATCCTTCACCTCCGCCCTGCACCGCCACGCCCACCCACGCCCTCACCCACGGGAAAAACACAAACACAAATAAACATTACAGAAATAAAATAAAAAATTCGAAATACAAAAAAAATTCGAAAAAATTAATCGAAATACAAAAAAAATAAAAATGAAAATATACGTAGCGAAAGGAAACTAGTGGCTGGTCATCAAACTGTCGTCCAATAACACACGTATGAAAAATAGCATATTAAAACCTTATACATTTATTTACATACCTATCAAGCATTTGTTTGTTATATTTGTTATTTGTTTCACTAAAGTGTTGCAAATGAGTTAGCTTCGCCATCATAGTATAATGCCAATGACAGTCATCCTTATAAGTGTATAAATGGGTATCACGTACTTACAGTTTAAAGGCATTAACTCCACACCAGTAGTATTTTTTCTGATGATAAAAATACTAATTAAGTTTTAAATTAGTACCAAACAGTTATTTCATTCAATTACATCGGTCGGATAATTCAATCAATGAACAGATATCCAATTCAGCGGAAACTCACAACCATGGCTTGATTACTGACCATTGAGATCCGTGATATTATCCATAATACACACACACACACACACACACACACACACACACACACACACACACACACACACATACATACACACACACACACACACCTCACCTCCCAAGCTTCCCTTCATCACCTTCACTCAAAAACCCATCATCCCCCATCAGCCCGCCCATCATCTCATCCCCAGTCAACCCATTAACTTAACCCTCATTGCGCCTCGAGGTACATCAAAAGCCGCCAGGAACCACATGCTTAACCCCTTCACGCCCAGATCTTTCCTTTGTTATAAAAAGATTGTCTGTTGTCGAGGCATAAAATTACGAAAAGTAACTGAATATACCAAATTAGTTCGTCGACAAGGTTACTAAACAGGTCATTTCTATAAAATAATGCTTATATTCACTAAAAATTGTCTTATGGTAGCCAAATTACAATGGAAATTACGTTCTGGGCCTCATGGGGTTAATATTACTATGTCGCTGTGGTGTTCTTGGCGACCTTGGTGCTTTGTTGTGCCTCCCGCGTCTCATCGTCACAACCCATTGAGTCATCGTCACGTTCACGTATCAGACACACATTTACTATGTCGAATTTTAGGTATATCGCTCATACGTATTGTCTACTCTCTTTGTATAAGGTGTTAGGTGTGTGTGTGTGTGTGTGTGTGTGTGTGTCGCGTGGTGATTAAAATATATTGGTGTATAAGAAATAAACTTTGATCAATAAAGAGATGATCGTGGTTTTCTTTCTCCCACATCTTATGAGAGAAAGTGAAATACTGGACACACACACACACACCACACACACACACACACACACACACACACACACACACACACACACCACATACACATACAGTTATCCTAATAACTGTATTATCTTATTTATAGAACAATAAATCAGTGAAATGTTCTATCAGAGAAAGTAGTGTGTGCAACCATTATACATAAATCTAAAGAATAGTATGATAATTAGGTAGTAAAATACGAGACATTTTGAGCTTGACTCAAAAGTGTGAATATGCAAATAGGTATTGACATATTGGATAAAATAGGTATTGGAAAATAAGTAAATATAGATAGGTAAATACACATACCAACCCTTTCACACACACACACACACACACACAAACCACGAGAGGGGGTGATGTAAGAGCTCTGAAATAGGGATGGGGTGGGATAGAATGTGAGAGAGATAAGGACCAGTAGCGAATGTCTCTACAAATACAGTCTCTCCCCCCTTCCCCTCCCCAAAAAAACTTATGATGAATTGAGCATCACTCCGCAAAACACTTTCATCCCCTTACAAACATACGATTTTTTCTTTTCTATTTTTTCTTCCTCTTCTTTAAGTAAACGCATCATGAATTTAGTTTCCCGAGGTATATATGTGTTCAGGAAGTAATATGTAACTCTCCCGTTATTAAGGCTATCTAAATACGCTTTGCATAATATTCTCTCCAGTCACAGCAGAAAGAGGCTTATTTGCATCTCCCTTCATTCATAAACGCGGGTTCGCCTTTGTAGTGTGATGATAACATAGTACACAAAGCAACCCTGCCCTCTTACTAAACTCAAAAACGTGCGTACTATCATTTACATAACAGAAATATATGCACCTCATCTATTTCTACTTTCAGTTCAGATGAGGCATAACTTCTACCTATTATTCTTCCTAACTCGATAAACTGTAAATTTATTTCCTCTCGTTTTCCTATTCATTTCCTAACTTCCTTCATTTAAACCCTCTCTTCACTTTCCTTCTTTTTCTCTCATCTGGTCTCTTCCCTTCTCCCATGTCCTAAATCCTCTCATCTCTCCTCTTTTCCTCTCTCTATTCCTCTCATCTCATTTTCCTCTTCTTTCCTGAATTCCTCTTCTCATAACCTCTCTTCACCCTTCATTTTATCTCGTCTGGCTCTCCTCTCCCCTTTACTCTTGTGTCCCTTTCTCTCCTTTCTCTCCCCTCGTACCCTCTCCCTCCTTGCCATCCACCCACACGCTGCTAGATCTGCTGTTTACCTCTGGACTAGTGCCAAGGAGGAAAACACTCCACACGGTTTCATTCGTCTCTAGCCGGATAAAAGAACCACGATTTACGATATAGTGAGGTGACTTAGAAGTAATACGAGAACAGAGAGAGAGAGAGAGAGAGAGAGAGAGAGAGAGAGAGAGAGAGAGAGAGAGAGAGAGAGAGAGAGAGAGAGAGAGAGAGAGAGAGAGAGAGAGAGAGAGAGAAAGACAGAGAGAGAGAGAGAGACAAAGACACAGAGAGAGAGAGAGAGAGAGAGAGGAGAGAGAGAGAGAGAGAGAGACAGAGACAGAGACAGAGACAGAGACAGAGACTGAGAGAGACAGAGAGAGAGAGTCAACAAGCGTACAGAAGGACAAACAAACGAAGAGACGGGCACAGAGTCAGCATAAATAAGGAAAGAGTGGAAAGGAGATACCACAGTTGAGAAAATTAGGTCTTAAAATCTTTGGTGTGTGTTTAATTGACGGTTTAAAAGAGATCGTTGGTCGAGTGAGACGTAAGATTTCAATTTGTTATCGCTTTCGTGTGAAGAACGACAAAACAACACGTACACACACACACACACACACACACACACACACACACACACACACACAGTGAACAATGATTTTGGCTTCACGATTAGCTTGGTGTATTACAGCTTCCCACTGGAGATGATGTTGATTTGAGTGTGAATTGTAGGCACTTCCATCCACTCTTTTATCGTGTGTGTGTGTGTGTGTGTGTGTGTGTGTGTTGTGACCAGTGAAACAAAAGAGGTTGAATTTTCCGCTACATATCAAGTAATAGCTTTTCATGTTAATGCATGTGTCCTTTTCACTCATATATTCCTCTAATCAACAAACACACAACAACTATTTTGTGCCCGCGATAATTGTAAAGGAAACCTGACTGCGTTTCCGAATATGAATGCCAAATAGATTACCTAGATATATTTAAAAAGCTGACATAAATGGAAAAATGAGTAAAGATCTGGGCTAGAGTTACTACTGCTCATGTTATCTGAGGACCCATGTGTTAGTGAAATACATCCGAGGGGGAAAAATAGGAAAAGGGGCATGTTGGCTACCTTGTGTGTATGTGTGTGTGTGTGTGTGTGTGTGTGCGTGTGTGCGCGTGTATGTGTGTGTGTGTGTGTGTGTGTGTGTGTGTGTGTGTGTGTGTGTGTGTGTGTGTGTGTGGATAGCAGTGACTAGGTTTTTACAGTTTTATCCATTATTTTTTATGGATCTCTTTTTTTCTGCCCTCACAGTTTTCGCGAACCTCTACAACATGGAGTCACGATCAAAGTAAAAGAAGTAATGATGATAACAAAACAAGGAAACATGGTAAGACAAGCGCATTACAAGTTCCATCCGTGTAGAGGCATATTTACACCGTGCCAGGTATACGAGACTTTCATTATGTGATAAGTAATAATATTAGCATAATCAACAATGGTAGCTATAAACAGCAAGCGACTTGACTTTTAGGACTGGGAACCAGTTGAAACATACAACATTAAAAGGACTGTGACTCTCACTGTGGAGCAGCGGTTCTTAACCTGGGCGACGCGCTCCCTTAAGGGACGTGGGTATAATTACCTAGGGGGGCGTGAGTCAAGATAGAAAAAGGAAGAACTGTCAAGTATTTAACTTGAAGCTCGGACTTCGCTTTAACATGAAGCTTGCTCGCGAGGGTGAGCGAAGAAAGTCGACACAGAGAAGCAGGTATGGGTGAAAAACTCTGCGGTGACGCCGTGCCAAGTTTCGTGCCAAGTTTTCAAGTAAAGCCCGGTTCCCACCTTCCCACTTGTACGGCCGCCGTACAACAACAAAAACGTAACAATGACGTCACAACAAAGTCTACCGCACCGCCGTACCGCTGTACGGCCGCCGTACAAAGTTAAATTCAAGTCATCTCTCCCGCTCGGCGGTGTCCGCTCGAGCGGAGTTGCCAACTGTGCCCAATTACCACAAATACCACTCAAGCGGTGATGATGGTGACGTCATTGTTGTTGTATGGCGGCCGTACAAGGGGGATGGTGGGAACCGGGCTTAACTCCGTTGACTTTTATGCAATATTAATGTTTTCATTATTATTACTATTTTTATTGTATTATCATTATCATCATCGTTATCATCATTATTTTTGTTGTTATTATTGTTATTGTTATTAATGTAATCATTATTATCATTTTTATTACTATTATTATTATTTTATCAAAATTACCATTAATGCTATCATGATTATAATTATCATTATTATTGTCATTATTATCATCATTATTATATCATTTCTATTACTATTACTATTATTACCATTATTAGTATTGCTGTTATTAATATCATTATCAGTTGTTAATATTATTTTTTATTATATATATATATTTATATATAGGCTAGCTATTATTCATATAATTAGTGTTATTATATATAGCTGAGCTGTGTAAGCAACCTAATTATTTCCCGGTCGTGGGGACACAATTTCTTATGGGCATTAAAATCCCCCTCAGTCACTATTCTTATAATCAGAAATGATCTTACCTTGATGGATACTTTCATCACAATACTCCGTTGCTGTGCTGCATATCAATTTCCTGCTGTGGTTAGTGTCCCACATGAGGGAGGTGTATTAATGGAATGACTCAGCCGGTTTTGTACGTAGGAGCTTTTTGAAAGGATTACGCATAATAGTACCGCGTGTGACATAAGAATCCTCTTCATCATTATTATTTATTCCCCTACTCACATCCCTACTCTCCCTACTACTGCTGCTACTTCCACTATGAGAGCCCCTACTATAGAAATATCTATTTTTGTTACTATTATTTGTCTGCTTCCTCTTCTTCTTCGTCTTCTTAAGAACATAAGAAAATAAGGAAGCTACAAAAGACCGTGAGACCTACACGAGGTAGTTCCTGGAAAGTTTTTTTCTTCCTCTTCTCCCTCTTCTTCTTTTATTCGCTCCATACAAAGGAGCCTCGACGTTATCTGGCTGGGCGCCTCACAGCCTGCAGACTTTAGGAGAAAAGTGAAGGGGAGGATTTACGGGGAATAGCGAGATAAGTCGAGAAAGTCTTATCTACGCCTTCAGCTCTATCTCGAATCCGTCCTTCGCCGCCTGACAGCCTAGACTTTTCTTTTTGTTATCTGTTAATTAAAATGTCTCCACCAATGTTGACTTATTTTGACGTAGACCTACTGGATGCTTACTTCCAGTTTTTTTTTATTTACACGATTTTTTTCTTTAGTAACTCCTCAAGAATATCACTCGTGTCATAATTTTGGCAAGAGTCAGCAGATCTCAAACCTGAGGACTGAAAAAAAAGGGAGTTAAAGGGAGAGAAATCACCACAGATGAAGGCAAGAAGGGAGAGGTGAAGGGCAGGGCTGAGGTGGAGGGAAGGGCTGAGGTGGAGGGCAGGGCTGAGGTGGAGGGCAGGGCTGAGGTGAAGGGCAGGGCTGAGGTGGAGGGCAGGGCTGAGGTGAAGGGCAGGGCTGAGGTGGAGGGAAGGGCTGAGGTGGAGGGAAGGGCTGAGGTGAAGGGCAGGGCTGAGGTGGAGGGAAGGGCTGAGGTGGAGGGAAGGGCTGAGGTGAAGGGCAGGGCTGAGGTGGAGGGAAGGGCTGAGGTGGAGGGAAGGGCTGAGGTGAAAGAGCGAAGGAGTAATTGAGCACTTTTGTTTGTTCTGCCTCGCTCATCCACTAAAGTTCATACTAGAGTGCTTGTTTCACCTCCTTTGTCTTGACCTCATTTTGGTTCAGTTTACATATACTTTATTCTCATTTTGTACTAAATCGTTTTGTTTTGTCTTGGAATGAGTTATGCTATACTACTACGAAGACACATTTAGCACCAAAGCCATATGTCCAATTCTTGATTAACTTGGCAACCTTCGAGGCGCGTCAACAGCCTGTCCGAGACTCGAGCCTGTGGTCGAGTCTTGCGCTGAGCCAATCATCTTCCATTATTCAAAGGGGAGAACTTTCCAACCAATAGAAAAACATTGGCGTATCCTTCCGCCTCTTTCCTGTTCACTTTGTCATGGTGTAAGGATGTTGAAAGATTTGTGGGCATCATTGCAAGATTTCGACGTTATTAGAATTAGGAAGCTGTGCTGAAGATGCCTCGCACATGCATTGTTCATCAAGACTACGGAAATGTAAGTAGGCTATATTGCACCTAGGGGCGCAACCAGAAGGAGGGGCTTAGATAGCTAAGCCCTAAGCCCTACTAAGAGGAAGCTCCCTTAGTAGCTAAGGGACTGCATCTGGGAGGACACAGCTGTATATGGGGGCACTAGACAAGCGGAGCTTAGGGGCATCCTGATGTAACATAGATGGGTGTAAGGACATATTACATGATCAGGTCAGTGATGGGCATTAGAGCATTATACAGAATACGGCAGCCATGGCCAGTGCAGGGGGGGGGGCGCTGGATTATCATGGGGAGGCACGTGGTCCACCCCCCTCAGCTAGGTTAAATTACGTAACGAATGTCCCGGTTAGTGGTTAGTGAACTAGCGGGGGGGGGGGGATTATGGGGGTGCACAGCCCTTCCAGTTAGGTCACAAAATTGTATTGATAAATAGGGAGTATTGTATCAAACTGCAGTTTTACCGATAGAGTACTTCAAAGAGGTGGAAAAAGCTTAGCGACACAATGCTACCGCGGTGCAGAAGTGACTGTATTTTGTTCCTACTATTCTCTACTCCTTATCGCCTTCACCTCATGAGACATATCATGGAGAGGTAAGCGAAATAAATGTTAGCTACATAGGATTTAATTACGGTGTGCTGTGGTGTCTTCGGACTGTTGCAATGGACTATGTGTGTGCGTCAGTGTGCTTACTAACGATACATATACACTAAGGAGGTTGCGTTTGAAAGCTGGCAATATCACAAAGAAAGAATTATAATGCTTACGTACAGAAAGTCACAGCATGAGAGAACATTTTTACTGTTGACCTTACCTGGCCGGAAGTAACTCTTTGTCTTTATGGAATTTATTCTTAAACTGTTACACACACAAAAAAGACTAAAGACTAATCAAGCATGTCCTATACAGACCAACGGTGTATATATAAGTAATGAAAAGAAAAGCAGTGATACATCTACCGAAGTCATGTCTCAATACACAAAATTACAGAATAACAGAAAACGTCGCGGTTTGTTTACTGTGGGATCAGCTGAGTCGGCGAGGCAGGAGTGATGCCAGGTGAGGCTGTGAGGCTCATTACGCTACTGTTACGCCTTCTAGTGATGAGAAAAGTGACTGACATGTAGATCAATAGTACATGCACCACCCTAGAGATAGAGAGACTCAATACTCGAGGATAACAAGACGTGGTGTGTTATACCTGCAGCGCTGTGTCGACCTGTGCACCACTCGTCCTTATAAAGCGTCAACGAGAGGTTTGTGAGTATAGGGAGTTATGAGTCTTGAGTAACGGGTCTTATTATACCAGGCGTTGCGGTATTATTATTGAGTAATTAGTACTATGAATTACATTGCGTGAGGGGGGATCTCCTGTTCTTTCTCCCCGGTGTAGCGATCTCACCAGCTACCCTTTGCCCGAGTAGCTACACTGCACAAATACGCTCTGAAATACTGCTCCCTGGGTGAATATTTGTTTGACAATGTATACCAATTCTGATCCTGGGTAAAACATGGAAGCATTGAATGTAGAGTAGCAATTAAAGTAGAACATAGAACATTTCGAGCGAATGTGCCTTTGCCTAGAATACTACCCTACCCGTATACTGAAACACTGCTATCTGGGTGAATAGTTGTTTGACAATGTATACCAATTCTGATTTTGGGTAAAACATGGTGGAAACATTGAATGTAGACATTGTAGAATAGTAATTAAAGTAGAACATGGAACATTTCAAGCGAATGTGCCCTTGCCTAGAACACTACGTAGTACGTACCCTACCCTTATACTGAAACACTGATCCGTGGGTGAATAGTTGTTTGACAATATATACGTTTTACCCAAGATCAGAATTGGTATAGTACGTGTACTATATTGTCAAACAACTATTCATCCAGGGAGCAGTGTTTCAGTATATGGGTAGGGTAGTATTCTAGGCAACTTACTTGATACTTGATACTTGATCAAGTAATAGGCAAAGGCACATTCGCTTGAAATGTTCTATGTTCTACTTTAATTGCTACTCTACATTCGATGTTTCCACCATGTTTTACCCAAAATCAGAATTGGTATACATTGCCAAACAAGTATTCACCCAGGGAGCAGTGTTTCAGTGCATATTTGTGCAGTGTAGCTACTCAGGCAAAGGGTAGCTGGTGAGATCGCTACACCGGCGGCATAACATCAGCGGGGTTTCAACGGTTTACTTGTCATAATCTGAATCTGTAAGGCTTACTTCCTATCGTCAGGGATTTAAAGATATATTTATGATAGGAGTCTTAAAGGTTTACTTCCCGTCGGTGGCGTATTAATGGTTTACTCCCCATCGGCCGACCCACAAAATAGTATGGGTTGTCTTTTATTACTTTCATCATTGTATTGGATTGTAATGTGAAAGCTAAATGGATTGATTATGTAGCATTTTAGTAATACAGTGTAATCGGTAATTTGCAGTTTCACCCAAGCAAGGAATTTCTGTTTCACCTTAAGTTAATCTAATTCTTGTGGCTAAAATTTATAGTATAATAAAAAAATTCTGTAGCATTTTCATCACAAGCTCATTCATCCCCCTCCCACCCACCCACCCCCAAAAAAAACGAGTGCAAGAGTTCAACTTATGCCCATAAATAACATAAAAGTTTAGTCAAGTGATAGAAGTTACTGTACTTAAAAATGGGGTTGCCACACATCATAAATCGGATCTCTTAATCAATTTTCCTTTCCCTACAATTACAGTTAAAACAATTCACTATTTGAATGTCAAAAAATTATTTAATTTGTAGGAGAGTTTGCACCTTAGTAATGCTGAATACAATGATGTTCTTTTTTGTTTGTGTGCACAACAGTAAACCCTCACTAACGAACCAATTGGGGGGAAGGGGGTGACGTTATATCCGAAAATCCATTATATCCAAGGGATCAGAACTTTTCACATATAACAAGCTTTGTTCATTATATGAGGTGAAAGTTCACTATTTCCGACCATTTCTGTGTCAGGCAACGTGGTGAGAATGTGAGAGGTGTTTACAATCAGGCGGACAGAGCTAGACGGATCGGTGCACAGCCGCACACCGCACACTTGGCTTTGTTTTCACAGCCACCAACAGACCTGCATGTACATGTTCAGCCGGCCCACCACCAAACCAAACCCCGCATTTGCCGAACTTATTCGGTAAATAACCACATATACTGGACTGGCAGAAAAAGTTTGTTAAAAGCCGAAATTTGTAATATAGAGGTCCGTAAAAGCGAGGATTTACTGAATTGACATATCATATGAGAAGAAAGCTATGGCATCACAAACATTCCTCGGCGTTTATACTATGTGGCGGACTTTCCAAGGCTCCAAAAACCCTGTGAATTCTCAGCTTGTAAACTGGAGCTTGCTGTTCGTCTGGAGAGGCTGGGGTACACCCTGGAAATAGAAGTTATGATAGAATTAACATATAGTGGCAACAAAAGTCTCGTCCTAGTGACGATCTACTACTACAGGCCAGCCAGAAAGTTTATTGGCAACACCTAGGAAGTCTTTCCCAGCCACACTGAAGAAGTTGGCTGACACAGGCTCACAGGGCATGGTGGGGTTATTGTCATGCAGCAGGGCTTCCTGTCATTACCTGGACTGCTTTGTCTGGCATAACTCACATGCGCAAATTATTGTTGATGTCCGTTTCAAGTAAATAGCCTCCCTCGCACGGCATTTAGTGGCGTCTGCTCCACAAAAGGTGTCATGTATGCCAGCCATCATATGGCATAAGGCATTGTGGAGGTCATAGCAGTCAGGAGGGAATCGATGACTTGCACTATAGAGTGCAAGTAGAGTCGTAGCTGCTGAGAGTAGGAGAGGGCGTCTTAGGCTGCAGTTGATAGCACTTCAAGTGCCAGATCTCTCTTTGTGGGGGGAGGAAAGTGCAGAGTTCTTCATTGCTGCACTTTTTTTTTTATTAAACCTATTGGCTTCATTGATCAATATAAAATATTTTATAGTCCAATATTCCATAATCTGCTTCAGCTTTTCTCGATTCTTTTATGATTATTCCATAATCTGCTCTCAGCTTTTAATTTCTTCAAAATGTTTTGAACATTTGTTTATCTTTTATTGATTATGGATTAGAGTAACTGCTTAAATTCTGCAAATACACTGAAGGCATGGGAAACATTTATTTGACCTAGTTGTGTGCTTTCAAAACTTTACTGACCTTTCTAGGCCTAAGAGGCATATTTCTTCTGTGTCAAGAGACCCATTAATTGCACATGTGCCCGTCACATGACTATTGAATGTACACACTTACCAAAGCTGTCAAAAGTAATTTATTTCCTATAGGAATTCATGTGAATATGCATGAATCTTTGATTTGATTATAATTAGCACAGAATAAAAACATGCTAGATACGTGGCTACTGGTTGGCAGCTGCAAACTGTTACCTGCTTGATTACACTTCATTTGTGCAGATTTTAATGACTTTTCTCTTTTGTTACTTTAATATTCTTTGTAACATAGCTTCAAAAAAGAATAACTACCAGACATCCATACCTAATGAAAACTTAAGTAGATTTATATGTCAGTAACTAGCAATCATTGTTTTAGAAATCTTTAAAAAGGCTGTATTAAAAACAGGGATAAAATTCAGCGGCTTATGAATGCAGTACATAGTTAGGCCTTGTAGTAATTTTCATAAAAAAATAAAAATATTTGTCACACATATGTCCTCAGGTATGTATGGGCCCAGCAGATCACCATATGGCGACTATGGCGATTATTGGGGTGGTTACAATCGTCCTCCCCACCCTCCCCCTCCTCCTCCTATTCCGCCTCATGAACCATCACCCTTCCATCCACCACCCCCACCACCACCACCCCCACCACCTCCCCCTCACTACCACCGACCCATGAGACCTCCTCCACACAGTCTTCATCCACCCCCTCCTCCACCACCAATACGGCCGCCCCGCCACCACCAGCAACCCTACCACCACCCGTACCCACCGTCCCGCCACCCACACTACCGACAAGACAGGAAGATGTCCATGCATTCTTCTCACCGTGGCCCACCTTCAGAGTACCCACCAAACCCTCCACACTCACGTCCAAGGCACAGCAATGGTGGTTTGCCCCCTAGAAGAAGCAGTGAGTTTGGGCATCAGTCAGAGAAACCAGAGTCTGAGTCTCCTTCCAATAAGCCAGCGGAACCCGCCACTGGCACTCCCTTGGTACCCAGACACAAAGAGGACTCTCCTCCACCTCCTGTCAACAAATCTAGTGTGCCCAACAATAAAAGACCATGTGAGTATTCTAGTGTTGTAAGTTGGCATTCTTCTCTCATTTGTTTGGCAATACTGATACTGCGTGCAATTGTAAAAGGTTTCGTTGTTCTATTTTGTTGCTTACCATAAATTGCGGCGTACAAGTCGACCAGGCGTACAAGTCTACCTCAAGATTACGGATTAGGCCTATACTTGCCGTATAAGTCGGCCCCAAAAATACGGTAGGCTACTGGTAGGCCAAAGCTTGAATGTGGATAGGCTACGGTACGGTATACGGTAACCTGTCGCAAAAACACATACCACACCACTTATATGAAGATATGAATCTTTACTATAGGTCCGCCTCTTGTTTTCACTTGAAAAACACCATAGTCCCCTGATAGTACCGCTACATACTGTATGTTATAGTAAAAACACGGTAGTATGACTGGACTGCACTTACCGGTGCCCTCCGCCATTTGCATATGTGAAAAACACCTAGCCCGTGCAGCTGTCTGATTGGCCGCTTGGGCTCAGTGGCATTCCGATCAGTGTTTACAATCCGTGTCTCAGCTGTTGGAAACAGCCTATGGTTTTGTGTTGATATAAACTGAATTTTTATTATTATTTTATTATGTACAGGAGAACCTCGTTTAACCGGCATTCAAAACAACGGCAGCCTCAAAACAACGGCACTAATCGACCCAGGCTTTTTTTTTTTTTTTTTTTTTTTTTTTTTTTTTTTTTTTTTTTTGTTTTCTTTTTTTCTACTGATACACTCTGGAACTCTCTTCCTGTTTCTATTTTTCCACTTTCCTATGACTTACATCTTTTCAAAAGAAGAGTAACAAGACACCTCCCGAACTAAATTGGCTCACCCCACTTTTTTATTTTATTCTCTGACTGTCTTCTTTATAGGGACTGCCAACTAAGCGGCCTTTGTGTTACCCATTTTTGTTGTGCCCTTGGCCGGTTCCTTGTGATGAGAAAAAAAAAAAAAAAAAAAAAAAAAAAAAAAAAAAAAAAAAAAAAAAAAGGGATTTTGGGCGATTCCATAAGAGTAACTCTCAAAACAACGGCAAAATGAGTTATCCGGTATGCGCTCCCCCCCGTGGGTGCCGGATAAACGAGGTTCTCCTGTATATAGTATTAATCTGTGTGTTGAATATGTTAAATAAGTTCACCGAACACAAGGTTTAGTTTGAAATATTTGTGGTAACCTGCTGGAGTTACGGCAAGTGGTGTACAGCGATTGTTAGTAGTGCTGATCCACTTGTTTGTCACTCGGTGGTAAAGGTTCGCATTTTATCCTAGCCATATAAGTCGACCCCTAGTTTTGGAGAGATTTTTTCAGGCTCAAAGAGTCGACTTGTACGCCACCATTTACGGTATATTATTCACCAAGACAATTCTTTGACATAGTGGAAAATAAATACATCTACAATCTAGGCGGATGATAAGATTATTAAAATGAAATCTTTCTATTCAATTATTCGAGTTGACAGCACCTTCCGAGACTTGTCAACTTCCAAAAATCTTGTAATGCTGGAAAAGTTCACACATAATTCTATGGCTGAATTGTGTATAGTTATAATAAATTCATATGTATATGCACCTTGAGTTATAGCCCAAGAATATTTGCAGATTATCCTTCATAACTAAATTGCTGCAGTGTGTAATCTAATATGTTCAATCTATTATATTCAGTCCACAGTTTCTTTATCCTTCATGTTTTCATCTACACATTCTCCCCCACACTCTTCTCTCTCTCTCCTCTCGTCTTCTCTCTCTTTCTTCTCTCCTCTCTCCTCTCTCTCTCTCTCTCTCTCTCTCTCTCTCTCTCCTCTCTCTTCTCTCTCTCTCTCTCTCTCTCTCTCTCTCTCTCTCTCTCTCTCTCTCTCTCTCTCTCTCTCTCTCTCTCTCTCTCTCTCTCTCTCTCTCTCTCTCTCTCTCTTTTCTCTCTCTCTCTCTCTCTCTCTCTCTCTCTCTCTCCTCTCTCTCTCTCTCTCTCTCTCTCTTCTCTCTCTCTCTCTCTCTCTCTCTCTCTCTCTCTCTCTCTCTCTCTCTCTCTCTCTCTCTCTCTCTTCTCTCTCTCTCTCTCTCTCTCTCTCTCTCTCTCTCTCTCTCTCTCTCTCTCTCTCTCTCTCTCTCTCTCTCTCTCTCTCTCTCTCTCTCTCTCTCTCTCCTCTCTCTCTCTCCCCTCTCTCTCTCTCTCTCTCTCTCTCTCTCTCTCTCTCTCTCTCTCTCTCTCTCTTATATAGTGTTCAAACATTAGTATATCCTCCCATTTCAACATTCTTTTTACAAAGGATCATTCTCTACAGTCAGTAGTATATGCCAACCCTGTATACCTTTTTCATCGTATCATTCTCAGTTTCCAGGATTGTCCTCAGTTGGCCAAACCATCTCAGGATGCTTTACTTCATACACACTTTCATTACTTTCACCATCCACTAGTTTCCCTCTTCAGGCATCTGATTTCCACTTCTCTGATTCTATTCTTGGGTTTCCATTCAATATCCAGGAATCAATTCAACATATTTGTGTCAGAACCATCATGCCATCTGGAAGTCTCATTTGCACTTGCCTACCAACTCTCTTTCTTATTCTCCTTTATGCACGGTGACAACAACAAAGCATGGTCAGTAAAGAACCAGAGTTCAGTAATTGCCTTCCGGACAAGGCAATCAATAACTCCTGTATCCATTTGTTTGGAAAATCACTTCCATTTTTATGAAATTTGTGTTTGGTAATAACCTGATGATTCCAATCTAGTATGAGTCTTAAGGACTTTAGTATTTAAAAAGTATTTAGTACTTTACATGTATATTTTTGCAGTTCAAAGTGTCGTATATGCAAGATATATTTTGCTTTTTGCGTAAATTTTATAAATTTTGCTCATATTTAGGTTTTTGATGTTCCAGTTAAATTCTCGAATCCAAGCCAAAAATCATTATGAAGGCAAGCAGCACAAGAAAAAAGTAAAAAACCACATTGTGGAGAGTGCCAAGAAGGATGGTCAACCTCCAGCAAAAATAACAAAAACTGAATCGTCAACATCAAAAAAGGTTTGTTTCAGCTCACGTAGTGAAGGGGTAGATGCAGTGGCGTACCGAGGGGAGGGGGGGGCATGCGGCCATGCCCCTCCCCCTTTGCAAAAAATAAATAATAATAAAATATATTTATTATAAATAAATAAATATATATATATATCACAGACCACTATATCTACAGTGATCTATGATATATATATATATATATATATTTTATATATATATATATATATATTTTTTTTTTAATTTTGCCCCCCCCCCCTTTTCAATTTTCTGGGTACGCCACTGGGTAGATGTATATGTGCCAATGTGATAATGAATGTGAGTGAAAGGAGGGTGTGTGAAAAAATATTGCAGAGGATTTTTTATATGTACACATTTTATTCTATAAAATGTGTACGTTTTTGTTATAAGATCCAATTATTTTGAAATCTAATCACTTCTGTAAAATTATGATTTTGATAAAAATTCTATTATCGTAAAAAGAAATAAAAAATTTACCATGGATCAGTTTATTTATTTAAGGGAAGTCCTTATGTATGAAAATTATGGACAAAGTGTTTCTTCATTTCATTGATTGATGTTTCATACATTTCAGCCTCCTAGGCTTCATAAACTCCTTAAGCAGTGTACAGGATATGTTTTGTTAGGTCAATGATATAACATTAGATTAAAGTTGTTATTTTTTGTGTGCTGAAAATTGAGTTACATTTTGTTGTTCCTTTTTTTTTTTACCACTGGTTAATACATATCAGGAAGTGAAGTGACTTAGTGAACTGTGCTGAATAAGGTTGTATGAAAACGACAACATTTGGTATTGTATTATAATTTGCCATTTCAGAAAGTGGAACCCTTGGATGTCAGTCAGCTGTACTGCAAATGCTGTGACTTGAGCTTCACCTCGGAGCAGCACGCACAGCAGCACTACATGGGACGCAACCATCAGCGTGTGTTGCATGGGCTTAAACCACTCAAGGCAGGATACTATAATAAAGACACTGGAAAATGGCAGAGAATGTAAGTTTTGTTCATATTTCGTCATGCATCCTAATTATAAATGCTTTTGTGTTCAACTAGAAAAAATTAATCTGTTTTCCGAGTCTGCTAAAAGTATGATTTTTTATACAAGACTGTCTCATGTAGGTGATGTAACTCTTTAGATATCAGACTGCAGTGAGTGTCTTCTTCCATGCACCAAACACCAAGAAGTGTAATTTGCCGCTTGCTGGGCTCATAGAAGGTTACTGGCTGCGTGCTACACCATCCTGTGCTGTTACATTACAAATTTTTCATGTTTTGAGTATTTCTTTTTTTTCTCAATTTTTGTGACGTTTTGAACAACACCTTAGTATGTTACAGTAGTAATGCATTGTATTATTATACAATATTGTTTTGCATGTTTAGATTCTGTAAATTGCAAATATGTAGTTTTCTATTTTTTTTCTCCAGCTGCTCTGTGTTTGATGCCACTTTGTATGTTTGGGAGAAGCCTTATGTATGAAACTAAGAAAATGAAAGAAATGTTATTATGTATCTGATGTTTACACATTTTTGCAGGCCTCCAGACCCTCGAGTGTCAGTGGAGAGACTGGGGCTTAACCTTGAACTTCCATCCGACGATGAAGAAGATGGAGACGAAGACTCGCCCAAGAAACCACTGGATCCAGATTGTGTCAAAGCGAGAGGAAGGTTAGTCACAAATGTTTTATGTAAAGAAGTGAGGAAATACATCAAATCAGATTGTGATGATGAATATACAACAGCCAGTCAAGGATTATGGAAATTTAAATTCTGATGCTATATTTTTTCCAAAGTATGTATACCAGTAGTCTAAACTCTTTATAGATGCAACACAGATTTTGTTGCTACTGTGGAAATATGGCAGTTTAGTTTCTGCAGAATCAGCATCTCATGACAGCATTATTTACACATACCATAAATGGCGGCGTATAAGTCGACCAGGCGTACAAGTCGACCCCAAGATTATTAGCTCAAGATTACGGGTTAGGCCTATACTTGCCGTATAAGTCGGTCCCAAAAATACGGTAGGCAACTGGTAGGCCAAAGCTTGAATGTGGATAGGCTACGGTACGGTATACGGTAACTGTCGCAAAAACACATAACACAACACCACTTATATGAAAATATGAATCTTTACTTTAGGTCCGCCTCTTGTTTTCACTTGAAAAACACCATAGTCCCCTGATAGTACCACTACATACTGTATGTCATAGTAAAACACGATAGTACCTATGACTGGACTGCACTCACCGGTGCCCTCCGCCATTTGCATTCGCCACTGTTTACAATCTGTGTATCAGCTGTTGGAAACAGCTGTGGGTGGAACTGCCGCTAAACGTCTTCTCCAGTTGTCGCTGTTGCTCTGAAAGTGGCGCATATTGTAGTTGTCTGACTGGAGTTACGGTAAGTGGTGTACAGCGATTGTTAGTAGTCCTGATCCACTTGTTTGCCACTCAGTAGTACTGGTTCGCATTTTATCCTTGCCATATAAGTCGACCCCGAGTTATGGAGAGATTTATTTCAGGCTCAAAGAGTCGACTTTTACGCCGCCATTTACGGTAAAAGGATTTGAATGTAAACCTTATTACTAGGAATTTAGTTACAACTAACCACTCTTTTAATTCAGGTTTTTCTGTGAGCTGTGCAATGTGTCGGCCACGTCCCAGGACCAGCTGGACGGTCACACCACGGGCCAGCGGCACCTCAAGGCTGTGAGACTCCATGCTAAAAAGGCTTCACCATCAACAGGTGGGTAGTGCCAATCTTTTTATTATCCTGTAATTGTTGGTATTACTATATGCTATGAGTGGGGATGTTGGTGAGGAAACACAGAAAGAAGTACAGGTTTGCGAGTCTGGCCAGAGCAGAATTCAGTCATCAATGTGGCAGGACAGGCGGGACGCAGGCCAATCAATGGACGAGTTTCCCGGCGACCTGGTGGTTGAGCTGCTTTAGGGGGATGAAAGATGCTGTATGTACTTCTTAGTCTTACCATTCCCTGCAGAAGACAACAGTTGAAACCTAAGAAAAATAGTTACTTACCATTCCCTGCAGAAGACAATAGTTGAAGCATAAGATAAATAAAGTGTGTACTGCTTCTTTCTGTGTTTTCTCACTATCGTCCAGTCTTATCCATCATTTGTCTTATTTTTACACTATTGCTAGTTTTGTCTATACTTCTATGACACCGCTTTAAGTGCTTTCACTGCTTCACTGCTTTGTAGTAATTATATGGAATGTCTATCACTTTGTTGTTTTGTGGCAAGCAATAAACTTATTTTTCTCCCTCATCATCCTTTCCTGAGACAAACTCATGCCTAAGCTCAAAATCACAGGTTACTTCATCAATACATGTATTTTCCTACTATAGTCGGACTGACTTAAACTGTCAGTCTGGGTGGGGCAGCTCAGGAATGCACTATTGCCAGTTGCCACATAGTGAAACTAATTGAGCTTAACTTTTGTGACATTTGCAAAAGACGTCACAAAAGAGACAGACACGTGTTGATACAATTTTAACGTAAATATTATACACTATGGAAGAACAGTGAACTTAATTGACAGTTGACAAAACTGCCAGTTTAAGCCAGTCTGACTATATGCATGTTTATACGATATCCTGGATGACAGCAATCTCATCATAGTAGCAGATGTATCATCTACTGTATTGCATTTTTTTTTTTATTATGGTGAATCGCTCCTAAGGCATTACAGCACTAGCTATTGATAGGATTCTGATGTTTCAGTTCCAAAATGGCTTAGTTATAAGAAATCCCTGTCATTTGATTTATTATTACATGATTATATATTATTATATTTTCATTTATGTACATATTTTGACATGAAATTTCTTTTTAACTGATGAAAAATCAGATGTTATGTATAATATCTGGGACAAACATACACAATACTTGACCTGTATAATGAAGGCTGGTGGTACTGCTACATTTCACATGCACTTAAATGTATATTATGATGATAAGCTCACTATTTTTTAGTAGTGTATTAGCATTTCCTGTCACTAATATTGTAAAACCTTCAACATATCCTAGAAAATGCACATGTTTTGAAATGTCAATTTTCTCTCGCATGGAAAAGTGAAGGAAGGCACTGTTAGATACTCAGTTCCTTCAGTAATCACCATCATTATCATCGTCATCAGCATTTTGAAAGGCAGGCTCCAAGTTTAGATGGGTCAGCATTTGTCATCTGGTCGCAGCTCAAATATAACTTCTACATGCAGTTTGTCTGTCCTTCGCTTAATATGTCTTTTTCAAGGCCTCATTCCATGCCTTCTTTTGCCAGCTTACTAACACAACAAAACTTAATATGCCTCACCTAAACAATCTCATCCTTTGTCTTCATATGACCAAGCCAGTACAATCTGCTTGTCTTTATTTCATCACTGATGCATTCATTTTTAATCCTGCTTCTCAGCTCTACATTCATTGGCCTTTCTAAGAGCACTGATGAACTGTTAGCTGTGTAAAATTATCTAAATTGGCTCAATCACTTATACATTACTTACTGTAGCTTGATATCAATCTCCTGGTTTTCTTTTTTATTTGCTTTGACCATTCCTACTTTACCTTTGATCAAATGCAATTCACACATATAAGCAAAAGCCGTGGTTCCTTCATGGAGTGCTTTTTAAATCAATTGAGCGTAAGCTGGAACAAGCTGGAAAAGCGTAGATTTAAAAAAGAAATAGGGAAAAACTGGTTCACAAATAGGGTGGTAAATGATTGGAATGGACTCAGTAGACAGGTAGTTAGTGCGGAGTCATTAGAGAGCTTTAAAGGGAGGCTAGATAAATTCATGGATGGAGATGAAAGGTGGATGTAGGTAGTGTTAAGTAACAGGAACTACCTCGTGTAGGATTCACGGCCTCTTGTAGCTTCCTTATTTTCTTATGTTCTTGTGTTCTTATGTTCATTTATTGCAATGTTATCACTCAGATTCCCATTCCTGTCAAGTGTTATTCAAATTCCCATCCCACATGACTCACTTCATATGGAATCTAGCAGCCCTCCGCTTATACTTTTTTGCAACATCCCACAATGTATTCCATTCAGTCTCCATGATATACCTTTTCTAAGTTCGGAACATTGTACTACAACTTATCTTCTATATATCAGCATTGTTCCACTCACTGGATTCAAGGACTTCAGCACTTTCCATTGTTGCTCCAAGTAATTAATCTTTCATCATCAGTTACCTACCACATTTTGCATAACCTTACTGCAAAATGCTTCACACCCCAAATATCTTAATTTCCGATTCTTTCTTGAAGTTTTTTGTGCATTTCTTTATTTTGTACTCTTTCATTACCGCTGTCTTACCTGTTCTTTCTCACTAGTTTCAAAACAATCTAGGATACCCAATGAGCAGTAATATTTTAATTTTACACCCTATCCACTGCTGTCTCCAATTTCACTCACGTTAATATCACCCTCACTAAGGCCACGCGTTCCATGACTGTGTACATAGCTAGATGGCACTGAAGATGCCACCTGTGTTGTTGCAGATCATTGACAATCTCATGATTGCTCATTCTTGGGCAATAATGCTTGCTACTATCATCAGACATAATCAGAATTAATGGCAGAATATGGTGAAAGTAAATTGTTCATTAAAATATAGAAAGTAAAATTGGTTGAAATCACTTCAACAAAGATATCAGCCACTGCCCATCTACTTTAACTACTCACCAAGCACCAAAATTGTTGAGTTGCTTTCCAAAATATACACACATTTGCTTAACCTCTCCAGCTACATTATGACATTGCACAGTTTGCCATCAGATACATATCAGGATCAGTGTGTATTAGGTCTGATGTGTTGCATTTTCAAGGTCTTTGGTCACTGAGTAGCTGGGAGTCATGCAGATGTATGTCTTAGTTGGTCTGTTCAGGTTGGTTTGGCCCAATTCTCTGGGTAAGATGTCATAATGTTAATACCCATATAAATTTTAGTTTGTTATAGTGAATATCCACAAAATATGGTCAATCTCGTGGATGATTTAAATTATTTGATGATATCCTTATAAGTATGAAGTCCTAGAGATGAGACAAAGGAGTCAAGTTAGATATGACAACAAAAGCGGAAGTGATATTATGGTATATTAGAAATCAAGCACCTGGATTTATAAGTAGTAGTATATACAAAGATTTTAAAAGATACATTTACTATCTCACAGTACCATTCACATAGTATGGTGGGGAAGATCAAAGGATCATTAGAGAAAAAAGAAGAAAAGAGTAAGAACATATTCTTTAGCGAACACTAAATTGATACCAATTAATAATTGATATGAATAACAACCACGACATGAGGACGGGGATCTTACTTGGCTTGCACATGGAAAATATAAGGGGAAGAAATGTTTATTGTACAAAATAGGATGCTGATGGGAACAGTATAGGATAGGTCAAAGATAGGTAGACAGATAAGTGATATGGGCTGTAATGACTAGGAGATAAGCAGCCACAATGCTGATATTTTGCATTAACTTTTAATGAATTATATGCCAAATTTATTCATAAGCACGTCTTAAAAGCTGTTTACAATTAATCACTTCCAGTGCAGTATAACTAAATATGACTCAATATGAGAATTTACTGTTTTCAATGTTATATTAAAAACTATAGTCGACCCATTTTATCCTGGCCCCTGGGGTGGAGTGGTGGGATTCCCGCAGTGTTGTCACTCACGTTCACCGTTGTCACTCACGTTCACCGTTGACAGGCTGATGTTGACCTCTCTCTCATACTGTTAGCTATTACATTAACTATTTTCTAATGATATAGTTTTAGAATACGGGTGCATGGTTTTATGAGTGGCTTGTGATTTGACGGTAAAACAACGAGTCTGTATACCTTCCATTACACTTGGCATGGTAGCTCATGCGACGTTGCCGGCCGAGTGTCCTTGACACAGCCTCACCCACCCGGTCATTTCTGGTCACTCCTCCGCCATGGAAAGTTCCCCCGCATCGCCCTCTTGTGTTCTACACAGCCAAGCAAAAGAACCTTTACTTTTACCCCAGTGGTGGTGTGGAAAAAAGTCAAAATATGAGAAAAAATAAACTATATTGAGAGCTAGTCCGAGAGAATGAGGTGAGGCCAACACTGCGGACCGGTGGCCTGGCGGAGAAAGAGGCAACACTGCGGACTTGACCCACCTCACCCCAGGTGCCAAGATAAAATGGGTTGACTATAGCAGTCCTATGTATACATGCTTAAAATTTTATTTCAGAATGTTATTATAGCAGCACAATTAATTTTGCTTTATCTCACATTATTCACAGTAATGCAAGATTGCACCATTAAGTGTGAAGAGATGCTTAAAGTGTTGACATACTGAACCAAATACTAATAATTATAATAGATAAATAATGATGTTCAATTTATGAGAAGAAAAAAATTGTGAACTTCATATGAAACATGTAAATATTTAGAAGAAAAAACTAAACCCAACACCAGCACTATGCAGCCAGAGAGGCACAGTAGTCACAGCGTTGCAGTGATGGCAGGGGGTGTGGCGATGTCATGGCATGGATAGTTTTAGAGCTAGATTTTCAATTTTTTTCAGTTGGGAAAACCACGGACCCGTAGAAGACGATGATGCCTCGTGGCTGGCCTTTGGGAGCGTCGTAGAGTCACCAGTGACATAGCGGGGTAGAGTGTGATAGAGGAATGACACGGACCAACATTATTTTAGGAACTAACGAATCACTTTTTTTCTTTTCTTTTTCACACAAAAAAAAAACATGGAAATGGGTGTTATACAAATACCAATTATTTACTACAGTATGAATAGTAATGTGTTGCAAAACATTCAGATTTGATACAAATTAAAAATTTATTTCAGTCTGGCAAAACCCCAAGCTTTTCATTATTAGGTATAGTTAAAGTCAATTGTTTCTTCATGGTTTGATAATGAATAAGATGAAATTGATATAAATGTTATTAATGTAAATGTTGCTTCTCTCACCTTGAGTATATCCATTACTGTTCCCTCCCATCATACAGAGTTGTTGCCACATCAGTGTCTTGTTAATCTGCCTTTGGATTCCTGCCTAATGAATTTCACATGCCTTCCCTCTAAGTTTGCATTCCTGTGATGCGAATGACTATAGTCTATTTTCTTTATTATGGTCAAAATGCACTAAGGAAGCCACGCCCCCTGCCTCCCCTTCTATTCTATGGGGCAGCTGATTGGTGCATTACTCGTATCATCACTACCAATCACAATATCTTCACTACTTAACAGCGCGTGACAACTGGATAGAGCAATCTTCACTACAGAGGGATTTTTTATTTTGTCACCCTCTGTAGTGAAGATTGCTCTGTCCAGTGGTCACGCCGCTGTTAAGTAGTGAAGATATTGTGATTGGTAGTGATGATACGAGGAATGCACCAATCAGCTGCCCCGTAGAATAGAAGGGGAGGCAGGGGGCGTGGCT
Source organism: Chionoecetes opilio (assembly GCA_016584305.1). Lineage (NCBI taxonomy): Eukaryota > Metazoa > Arthropoda > Malacostraca > Decapoda > Majidae > Chionoecetes > Chionoecetes opilio. The sequence continues at coordinate 388,822 of JACEEZ010000722.1, read as the reverse complement.
TCCTTAGTGCATTTTAACCATAATAAAAAAAATAGACTATAGTAGAAATGTATTTGACATGTAGGGTACTGTGTTGCAAGTTACTGTATGGGCTAATGAGTTTTTTTCCAAGGCTCTTTAACCATTTTGTCATTTTAATATAATTTTATATAATTTTCATTTTAATATAAAACTCACATATGTACAGGTTTTCTTCTTCTAAGGTACTGTGCTAACCTCTCAACAGTAAATATTGCAGTCACATTACACATATCGCATTATATATGTACATGTATGTGGTATTATTATGATGATTCTTGCCACTTTACTAAACCTTATGTAGAATCATGAGCATCAAGCATGTAATTATGATTGACCTCTGTGGTGCTGATATCATAACACTCATTTAGAGAAAAACAGACACTAATTGGGTCAATGGCTGTAAATGACTGGCAACCATGAATGACGGATGTACTTAGAAGTTTAAATTCTATCGCAATGCTTTGAAAAAATTGCCTAATGAAATAATACCAGGGAATTCATAATCTCATGCCAGTCAGACTTGGGGTAATCATAATCGATTACAGTTTTTTAAGTAATTGTAATTAATTGATTACAGTCTTAAATTTTATGAAGTAATCGTAATCAATTACATTAGAAATTTAATCGTAATTCGTAACCATGATTACTTTTGCAATTGCATTAATACACGGTCGATAGATGTGATATATTTCTGTCCAGTGAATGTTTGCTGCTTTTTTAGATAATGTCATTTTTATATACACACTATGTCATCTACATGTTAGAAACATCATCACTATTTATTTTTTCTCTAAATTCAGAATATATAAAAGGTATGAAGGACTTACAAGCATTAGTAATCTTCAGCTGATGAAGTATTTAAGAACACAGTACCCCTGCCTGAAGGGAGTCCTTATGTAAATCAATATGATATGAATAATAAACCCTTGTCTTATGTACACCATATTCTGAGAACACCTTTGCCTTATTTCAATCTGTTCTGGACGTGAAGGAATCTTGGGGCAACAAATTTCAAATAGCAAAACAAATTTATTTGATCATAAAAACATAAATATTATGTGTGTGTTAGTTAAGGTATATTGAGGTATATGTATATCTATATGCGAACATACATTCTTTCGTTCTTTCATACATAAGTCTTTCTCCCAAATATGAAGAGCAGCACAAAACCCAGAGCAGCTCATAGAAAATACATAGCCTAAATACACATCCTAAATATACAGAATTATTTTAACACCTCCACAACCATGGTATTGGCGGTGGTTTCCCCCAGCTGTTTCATACTGCTTGAAGTGTCATATCACAGCGGAGTGTCGACCCCCTATAAATTACCTTGCCAGTTCACTCTGTCCCATACATCTAACCATCCTGCTGTAACAATCCGTTCCTTTCCCCTTCCCTCACCGTTTTACTCTTTCTAACCCCTCCCCTTAGTTATGCTTTGCCATAGTGCCATATCGGGTGTCACACTAGCCCTGTGCCCCGGGGTAACGGGTCCTTACCTACCACAGGCTCTAAGGGCTAATGCCACGGAGATGAGCACCGAATGTCACGCGCAGCTTAGCGTATGCTCCCATCTTTACCTTACCTTATAGTGCCAAGTGACCTCTGATGTCTGGCACATTTTCCCTTTTTTTGGCATTAAATAGATTAATCAATCACTCTATCCCATGCGTGCCTTTCACACTCCTGGATGCAGAGGCCTGTGGGAGGCTTTTTCTGCCTCCACAGGGGAAGGTCTGAGGGACAACAAGCATGAGTGGACTGAATATCACAGCACTCAGGTGAAAAGGCAGGTGTCACTGTAGGCAATCAACATACTGCTGTTCCGTCCTACATCCTCCACCCTACACACCCATGCCCATGAGTACCCACGAATAGATCAAAATGGTCATCGCAGTAGTGCATGTCAGTGCTGTTCATCACAACTGTTGGTAGTGGCAGTCTTTTATTAATTACTTTTAGAAAATTTCTCCACTATTCATTATCAAGTTTCTTGTCTGTAACCTTTACAATAACTGGGCACTCTCCTAGTTTTGTCTATGAGAATGTAAGTCAGTTAATGTGATTGAAGTAAATGAGAAAATCGATCTGGACATATTTTTATTTACGTAGTATTTTTAAGGTTTGTGACCTGTACAATTCAGGCATTGTGTATACAAAGCCATCAGGCTGGTAGAAAACAGTGATACATGAATGCATACAAATTATAATGATTGTGTCAATATGCTAATGCTAGGCATGTGAGTGCATGTGTATTTAAATTATTTTTTAAACTATTGGATCAAGAATTCAGATTGATCTATTTGAATTAAATTGCTGTCAATGTCATCAAGAACCACCCTGCATTCTGAAATATAAGGTTTATGTTTGATCTTTTCAGGACCGAGTGACAGCATCTTGGCCAGCGTTATTAAAGCAGATGAAGCCAAGAAGACCAAGTCCAAAGATTTGTCCATTTATCGCACTCCCTCAGGTAAGCAGTGAAGCTATTAAGGTATAGATTTTGAGTTAGTTCAAGCCCAGCAACTAATTATGTTTGCCAGTAGGGGGAGCATTCATAATTAGAAAATATTGAACATTTGTGGTGTATCTTAACTTCCTATTTCATCCTACGGACTTAAGAATAAAGCGTACATAGTCCCATACTCGAGTTATCTGTTTTACAAGTATCTCTTAAGGGGAGCGTCACACGAATATTTCCAAAAAAAAAAAAATATTCGAAAAAAAATTCGTGCGTAGTTGAACACTTGAGCAAGCTTTTGACAAAGTATTATAAAGAATGCAACAAAAAATAAAGAGTTATGGCTTAACCCCCCCCCCCCTCGTTCGTGACTCATGTCAAGCCATATGCATACATCTTGATTTATTTCCGTGTAAAATATCCTTAACCCTTTATCGGGCACTCATAGAAATACTCCAAAATTCAAAATTTCAATACCTGATATCATTAATTGATGATATTTCAAGACTTTTTTACTCATGTGATTTTTTGAAAAATTTCCAATCTTATGTTGCAAATCTAGATCAAAGAAATTACCACAAACAGTTCCTCGCCGGTATAAGGTAACAAAAATTCCAACAAGTGTACATATAAAATTTTTAATTAAGGAAAAATAGAGACATATACAGGGAGGTCCCGAAGATACGAGCAGTTAGGTTCCATCTGACATACTCGTTAAGCGAAATCTCGTATAACGAAACACATAACCAATGATAAAATATAGGTTCGGTTCCAGGACCCCATCAAAAAAAAAAAAAAAAAAAAAAGGACATGTTTTTCAAGTCGTGGCACCAGAATTATCATATTTTCAGATTGATTATCGTACAACCTTAGGTAAAATCATATATCATATACAATAAACCCTTCATGCTCGCGGGGGTTAGGGAACAGAGACACCCGCGAGTATCGTAAATCCGCGATCATGACATTAGTTACCCCTCCCGCCCCGAAAATAGGCTTACGGTATAAAGAAAATGGATTTTGTTGCTTGAATGATAATGAAACAGTTGGGCTGTTTCCTTAAAACCCGAGCCCCTGTCCACCCAGCAGTGAATGGGTACCGGGTGTTAGCCGGGGGTTTGTAACCCGCCTCCCGGGGTGCTGGCTTCGGCCAACACTATAAGCACTGGTAGCAGACAGCTCTCTAGGGGTAGTATGAGAGAGAGCTGTCTGGTTACAGTGGAGATCCATCTCAGCTGCGTCGATAACTGACGAAATTCTTCAAACATCAAACATCAAAGTTCACATCAGGGAGTGCCGATAAAAAAGGCCAGACTACCAACAACTTAAATGAACACTGTCATCATCAGCAACAACCCATAACAGCTGAGGCCGCGACACACGTGTAGCCGCTGCCAGGGTTACATCACAACACTATTCATCCCCGCCACCACCACCACCATGGATAGATAGGCCTATGGCTGAGCCCAGAAGGAGGAGGAAGTGGACGCTGAACCCCCGTGGATCGCTGTGGGCCAACGGTGAGGGTTGTGTTAGGGTGTGTTGTGTTGGGGTGGCTGGCGCAAAGCTATGCCTCTCGCACCACGGCCAGATTGTCCACCACACCAGCTTGCTCCAGTGCTCCTCCCTGTGTTTTAGGGTGATTGGGTTGGCACTGCTTAAATGTTCACTATTGTGTCTGGTCTGGTGGTGGCTTGAGGAAGTTGAGGTGTGCACGCAGCGCTCAGCCCACCAGTGTGTGGCTACCGTAGTCCGTAGATAACACTAGTCGCCAGTCACTCGCCACTGCACTAATGTCGCCAGGCGCCATATATTGCGAATTTTAGCATCACTACAGACTTTTATGTGCCACTGAAGAGGCATGCACAGTAGTTTTTATGAAAAATACTTTTCGTATTTTAAAATTATATTTAATTACCTGTATTTATTATTATTTATCCCAAGAGTAGAAAACCCGCGAGTAATCAAATCCGCGAGCATGAAGGGTTTATTGTAGTCAGTAAATGATTTTATAATTTTAGTAAATAACTTGTAATTTACTTTAGTAAATAACTTGGTAATTTTACTCACCCCAGTTTGAATGTCGAAACATTGGATTTTCGATCTCGTATATTGAAAATAGACCCTAATTTACACATCTCGTATCATCGGATTCTCGTATATCGAATGCTCGTATAACGGGACCTCCCTGTATTGTTAAAGGAACATTTACTGATATAAAAGAAAGTATGCGAATACAAAAAAACAAAAATGCTGATTTTATAAAAATATTTTTGCTGAGGTAGTTATACTGGCACTTGGTCACAAATATCACACACTTATCAAACTCTAGTCCAGTCCAGTCCACTCCAGGCACTTAGGCAACTATCTCATGGTACTTTATGAAGCAGTTGATCTCAGCATTGAGGCACAGGTTGACCTTGCAGACCCTGCAGAGCACGTTTGACTTCAAAATGTGCCCCTTCCTGCTGCAGAACTTGCAGGTCTGGCGGGTAGTGTAGACAGGGGCATGGAACAAGGTCAGGTCAAACCTCACAGAGTTCTCTGGCACATGACTACGGTGTCCCCTGACAGGCATGGGGACATCAACAGTGGTGTTGAGGCTGCCTGGAGCTGCTGAGCTTCTTCGGGGGCGTGATGTGCCTGGCCTTTGGCCGCTGGCACTCCTGAACACCTGGATCCTGAAGTTCTTCAGTGTCAGTCCGGTCTCAGCAAGAGCTATGCAGTCCCGCCTGTACACCTGGATCCAGGCATTGGTGATGCTGAGATCTATGACATATGCTAACATTCGCATGTACCACCTCTTGGCCTTCATGGGGGTGCGGTTGAGGTGGACCAGCATGTCGCAGTTGTCAATGTCCCCCATGTTGGCATTGTAGCTATTGATGTCAGCAGGGCAGCTCACATCCTCCTTCTTGGTGTGACTGTAGTACCGGGAGACAGAGGATATGGGCGGCTCCACCCCCATGTCTGTTGACAGCAGAGTGACAATCCTCTTGTCCTTCCACTGCATGAGGGCCAGGATGCCATCGTCACTAGTGACGTAGTCACAAGTACCAAGAGGGACAGCCTTCTTCTCCATCTCCTTGATGGCCTTGAGTGGAGGCTTGCCTATCCTGTTGTCCCTGTCTGTCCCCGTGTATCTGCAGTTCTGGTCCTTGAGGTAACGAACTATCTCCAGGCTGGTGAAGAAGTTGTCTGCGAAGATGGCTGTGGTGGTGGAGCAGGACATAGTGCTGGCCAGGACAGAAACTATCTGGTTGGTGGAACTCATGACTTCTTGTTCAGGTGTCAGGGGGACACCGGAAGCCTCCACTATAGACTTCCCCTGTTATAGTCCCATGTCCTGATTAGGCCATCCTCAGAAGCCCTGGCAAAAAAACTTGAATCCCCATTTATCTGGCTTGTTTTGAATGTACTGCCTAAGGTTGCCAGCTCTTACCTTTTTAGGCAACCATGACCTCATCCACAGGCTGCTTGGGGTTCTGTGGCTCACTCCTGAAAATAGTATTCATGAAGCTGCGTCGGGCGTATGATCAGATATAGACATACCCTTACTTGCCCTAGTCTTAGGTGAATAGGGCATATGATTAAATATGGTGTCACCATTTTTCACGCAATGAATTAACTAATTTATATAGATCCTAGGTAAATGACACCTATCTCAATATTTAGTACAACTATTCATCTGTATAAGGTGTGTTTCATGAACTTACCATTATTAGTTACGATGTTAGGGCCGTGGGCGTGGGACTGAGTAGAGGTGCAGACCCACACTTCACGAGCTCTGAAGGAAGACTGAAGTTTGAGACGCTCTGGGCCGTAGCTGAGTGGGCAGACACCATGACGTCACTTGCTGTGACGTAGCCTGATCTTTGCTGATTGGCTGGGGAAAATCACCACGTTTCTACTGCTTCACAGAGATGGCGATGGGGGGCCATTTTGGACGCCCATTTTAGTTACCAAATATGGTTCGTTGCCCGATAAAGGGTTAAAAAGATTTTTTTTATGATATTCACTCGCATAGGCAAACTGGCACCTCTCAGTCCCTCTCTGAGACAGAGGGTCGTCACAAGGCCTCAGTAGTGAGGAAGTAGAGGGAGAAGCCGGGTGTCACTGTTCATCTCTCAGCCTTCCACCATTCCTGCTCCCTCCAGACCATTTATTCAGTGCAGGATTGATCTACCTCACGCTCTCTACCTCCTCCACCACCATGCCGAGGACATCAAGGCATAAAGTGGCTCAGAGGCAGAGAATACTTACTGTAGTTCAGCAAACTGTCCATGCGCATCTGACAGCTAGCACCCTCCAGCTGGTCCCCCCTTTTGCAAAAGGGGGGACCAGATACCAGCTGTCATATAACACTTCAAGGGTGATAGAGAGCGTGGTTGCGAGAGTAAACAAAAAAACCAGACTCTGCTCAGACTCACCGAGCCTCGAGGTTTAAAGGGCGTGCGGCTTTTTAAACCGCGCGCCTTTAAACCTCGATACTGAAAACCTTGCTTTTTTCCAGTTTTTCTTTAATAACTTCGCCACTATTGTACCGAATGTAATAAACAATATATCATTGGAAAGAGGAATGAAGATATGATTTTCTAATCTTTCGTTTTTTTTTCAATTGGGGTAAATAATTGCCAAAATTAGCAAATACATCACGAGAACCAAAAAAAGAAAAAGAATTCTAACACTTAAGAAGAATAAAATTCAACATTCTTAAAAGATCAATCGTTTGGATATTTTGTGATGCAAATTTGGTAATTTTTTCATCTGTGCAAGTCATTAGATAAAAACGTTATTAACCCCTTCACTGCGGCTGGTACAAATACGGTCTCTCAGCTATCTAAAGGTTCACTGCAGCTGGTACATATAGGGTTTCTGTATTTAAACCGCGTTCAATGATGTTGTGGGTAAATATTCGATGTGATAGGCTTGTATGGCAACAGTGTCAAGTGTTGCGATACAATAGAACCTCTTTTTCTGCTTGCGTGATTTAGTGTGACTAATAAGGTCAAGCGGTACAGTACGACGTGGTGACGCTGCCGCGCCCTCTACTTCAATGGCGAGGCTAAATAGTCAAGATATTCAACATATTCTTGATGGATATAAAACAGAAGTATGAATGAATGAATGAATGCATGAATGAAGCATTTATGTACCAAAATAAGCTGTATTATGTGGAGTAGTAAGTAGTTTCATTGTGCGTCTGGCAGCACGGTCACGGCCCTGTTGCTGCACTTTGACGTAACTCCTCACTTAGCTGGTAGCCTCCACCATGACGAAACATAGATTTTCTGGTATGGAATGAGCATCCTATTCATTTAGGCACTTCAAATATGATAAGTAATTATTTTATATTTTAATTAAACCTGCCGCACAGGAGGGTAGGCCTATGAATTTGATATCAGCAGTGAAGGGGTTAAGAGTAACATTTCTTTTTAAAAAATAGATTTTTTTTTTTTTTTGCAGTTGTGTATCGAGCTATGAATCTGAAAATGAGCTAGGATTATTTCGACATTAGCATACTTTTGACATAAAAAAAAATGATGACAATACACTGATAATTAAATTAAGAAATGGTATGACGCTCCCCTTAAGCTTGGATTCCTTATATGTACAGGGAGGTCCCGAAGATATGAGCAGTTAGGTTCCACCTGGCATACTCGTAAAGCAAAATCTCGTATAACAAAACACATAACTAATGGTAAAATATAGGTTTGGTTCCAGGACCCCATCAATTTAAAAAAAAAAAAAAAAAAAACATTTTTTTCACGCTAAAATAAACTATAGCAAACACAACAAACACACAGTGTCTATATTACGCACACTGTACTACCTATTCTGTAGAAAAAGCATTCTGAAAGAGAAAATAGCACACAAAATAACATAACTGCACATTAATTAAACATAAAACATGCATAACAAGCAAAAAAGACGTTGTACTGTAGGGGACGCCACGTGATACATGAGAAGATAGTGTAGTGGTCCCAAGGTTGGGGCTGCACACCTGCTAATTACCCCTAAAGGTCGGGCCGCGCCATATGCTTAATTACCCTTCAGGTCACGCCTTGCTAGGGGTGACCTGACTGCAGTCCCAAGGTTGGGGCCGCACACCTGCTAATTACCCCTAAATGTCAGGCCGCGCCATATGCTTAATTACCCTTCAGGTCACGGCTTGCTAGGGGTGACCTCACTGGGGTCAACCAAATCCCCCTTTGTCCAGCCGACTTGCGAGACTCGCAAAAAATACTCCACTTGCGAGACTCACCAGCTGCTGAAAGTCTAACACACTTGTCCTGTCCTTGTCCGTCCTGGACGCAAGAAAAAAGTTTCTAAGACAACTTTGAATATTATCAAAAGACAGCTAGTGAAATCTCCTACCAAAACAGAAAGATAATTAAAGTCAATAAACCCACAGTTACTGGGTACAGTGTGTGTGAGGAGCGTGTCTCGTTACATCCGTAAAGTCTCGCAATTTTTAAACCCGCCGCTTAACCTTTCGTTGAGTAACCCAGTCTCCCTCACAATTTCTTTTGAACTAAAACCGATCTTATATAAGCTGTGAATACAGGTGATCTGGTCTGCAGTCAACTGTGGCTCAGGCCCCATATCCAACTGAGCGAAAACACTTTCCCAAAATGTTTTGGTGACGTTTTGGTTAATCGAGCCGGGAGTGACGATAAGAAGCAATATGTCCTGGTCACTGCCCATTAATGACTAATGATTTGAAAAACTGCAAGCAGGAAGTCAAGGCCGTGAGTGAGATCCCAGACACCCTTTTTTTTTCAATCATTTCCCATAGGAAGCGCCGGGAGAGAATTAAACAAAATTTGTCAAGGAGCGTGACGGATGCAAGACACCGCCAACTTCTCTGTCTTCCACTGTAATCCAATACTGAATTATAAAGAAAATTTTAATTCATTTGCGATGACAACTATTTAAAGTTTCATTGGCAATATATCATACAAGATATTAACCCTTTCACGCCCAGATCTTTCCTTTGCTATATAAAATGGTCTGTTGTTAGCCATAAAATTACGAAAAGTGACTGAATATACCAAATTAGTTAGTGGACAAGGATACTAAACAGGTCATACCTATAAAACATTGCTTGTATTCGCTAAAAATTGTCTAATGGCACCCAAATTACAATGGAAATTACGTTCTGGGTCTCAAGGGGTTAAGGATTTTTTTTTTTTCAGGAAAGTACTACTGCTCCCCTTGTGACCTCACACTGAACTCTGAGAGTCAGTTTGCTCAACACGTAGAGTCCAAAAAGCACAAAACTAGAAGAATCAAGTGATTGCCAAAGGTAAGATAATGTTTAGCCGCCTTGCTCATCAGTGATGGCCAAGAAGCACCAATGCTCATCAGAGGTTTTCTGAGTTCTCAGAGATACTGTAAGTACTTAAATGTGTCTTGTACTTTTGTTGTTGTTGTTGTTGTTGATGGGAGGATGGAACTTTATCGTCATTAGTTTTACATTCATTAGAGTTATACTGTGTTAGAAAAATTCATACACCATGCATACTTTCTGGATTCAGTAAATTCATTAAGTACATAACAAAACTAAAATTGCAGTTAGGATTCTGCACATGAATGATTCTTGGACATTATTTGTAAAAGAAAACTCTTGATGTTCTGCCCGTGAAAATGAAGGAACCATGGTAATACATAATCTTGAGATATTAAGTTTTGGCGACATCTTTTATTTACTGTTCTTTTATTTTTACTTAAAGAATTTTTTGTGTGAGAATATTTCACCATAGGGTCAAGCAATAGTAAAAGCAATAATTTCTACATTCCAAAAAGACCTTAGATTAGAATACATTTTTATAATGCAATGGTCTTGTAAGAAAAGGCAAGGCAAACACCCTGCGAAGTAACAAGTCACCCTTTCAGTACCATATATCACTGAGATGTGATACATGGTAACCTTTTCACTTACCAATGATTCCTTTGCGTGTCATCCAATGCCAAGGCTCAGGTGTATGGAAAACAACTTTGGATGTCGTTGAAACAAAATCTTTGAAGTAACATACATAAAGGACCTTCATGTATTGGCCGAGAGAGAGCAATGATGGCAGATTTTTATTTATTTATTGATTTTATTATTTTTATTTATTTATCTTTATTTTTGTATATATTTTTATTTATTTATCTTTTTTTCTACGTGTGTGCCTATAGCGCCTGTAGGCTGTCACCAGGAGAGCTGGATGTCATGATGGTGCCCAGCCAGTGGGGAGAGCTTAGGCAACCATTGATTCTGCATAGTAGGCCTCCACCCTCAGTCTCGTGGCTGCTGCTCATAGCCAAGATACATATGCTCCCTAGAATTTGTATGCATTATTGTTGTTCAAAATTTGATGAATGATAAAGAGCTGGGGAGGAAATTTATTCAGCTACATTATGAAATGATGAGAATTATTCAATCTTGACTAGTTTCTTTTTTTTCTCTTTTTTTCTAAGTAAAGTAAATACTTGGGCATTTTATTTTGTATATACTGCATTTTTAAGCTTAGTTTGATAAAGTACAACTCCTTAGCTTCAAAATTAGATAAAATTGAGATCTCATAAGATAAACAGTAAATCTGCTGAAATGATCCTCTTGCATTTTGCGTCTGCGTAGCAGATGCAAAACTACGCCAAGGTCCACTAAGCGTTTCAGTGGGCATGACATTCAACAGATAATTTTGAAATTCTCTCTGAAATGGAAGGGTTAAAATTTTGAAGATAACTGATCATTGTAGTCACATGTTTGGCCTTTTGGATAAAACGGAATAAACACCGCAACATCTCTGTAAAATGTCATAAACTGTACCAGTCAAAACTTCAAGTATGGCATGATAATAGAGGGAGCCAGTTATTCAAATAAACTATATGGAAGTTATACAAAAAAAAATTTAATTGTTTGAACGAACATCACAAAAAAATATTCATGCAGTAAAAAATGGGGAGGCGTTGGCCGAGTGGTTAGCGTCTGGGAGTGGTGAGCTCAAGGTCGCTAGTTTGAATCCCGCCGGGGGCAACTCTTTCGGCAGTCTTTGATGCGGTGGCCGGATGATTAGAACCTGGTAGTGGTGAGCACAAGGTCCCGAGTTCAAGTCCAGTCAGGAGCAACTATTTTTTCATCATCGGGTGGCCGAAGATACCCACATGCCACCCATCAACCTCACCTTGGACTGCAAATGCGCCGGAGTGCACCAGGGGGCAACACGAGCCTCAAATCATCACAGGTGTTACTTTAGAAATCCAGCCTGCGCCACCACGGGTGAGGGCCAACCATTACAGCCCTCCAGAGTATGCAGGGTCAACCACCTGAGCCCTCAAATAAGGAAGATAAAAGCCTACAGGCACTATACACAGTGGAAGACAAAGAAGTTGGCGGTGTCTTGCATCCGTCACGCTCTTTGACAAATTTCGTTTAATTTCCTCCCGGCGCTGCCTATGGGGAATGATTGAAGAAAAAAAATTGTCTGGCAATTCACTCACGGCCTTGACTTCCTGCTTGCAGTTTTTGAAATCATTAGTCATCAATCGTCAGTGACCAGGACATATTGCATCTTATCGTCACTCCCGGCTTGATTCCCCAAAAAGTCACAAAAACATTTCGAGAAAGTGGTTTCGCTCAGTTGGATATGGGGCCTGAGCCACAGTTGACTGCAGACCAGATCACCTGTATTCACAGCTTATATAAGATCGGTTTTAGTTCAAAAGAAATTGTGATGGAGACTGGGTTACTCAACGAAAGGTTGAGCGGTGGGTTAAAAAATCGCGAGACTTTACGGATGTAACGAGACACGCTCCTCACACACACTGTACCCAGTAACTGTGGGTTTATTGACTTTAATTATCTTGCCGTTTTGGTAGGAGATTTCACTAGCTGTCTTTTGATAATATTCAAAGTTTTCTTTGAAACTTTTTTCTTGCGTCCAGGACGAGAACAGTGCGTTAGACTTTCAGCCGTTGGCGAGTCTCGTGATTTCTTAACCCACCGCTCAACCTTTCGTTGAGCTAACAGTCTCCCTCACAATTTCTTTTGAACTAAAACCGATCTTATATAAGCTGTGAATACAGGTGATCTGGTCTGCAGTCAACTGTGGCTCAGGCCCCATATCCAACTGAGCGAAACCACTTTCTCGAAATGTTTTTGTGACTTTTTGGGGAATCAAGCCGGGACTGACGATAAGATGCAATATGTCCTGGTCACTGCCCATTGATGACTAATGATTTCAAGAACTGCAAGCAGAAAGTCAAGGTCGTGAGTGAGTTGCCAGACAACTTTTTTTTTCAATCATTCCCCATAGGCAGCACCGGGAAGGAATTAAACTAAATTTGTCAAGGAGTGTGATGGATGCAAGACACCGCCAACTTCTTTGTCTTCCACTGTAGGCTCCCAACGTAAAAATAATATATTTATATATATACAGTAAACCCTCGCTTTAAAGAACCAATTGGGGGAAGGAGGTGACGTTATATCCAAAAATCCGTTATATCCGAGGGATTCGAACTTTTCGCATATAACAAACTTTGTCGTCATATGAGGTGAAAGTTTGCTATTTCCGACCATTTCCGTGTTTAATGAACTTTGTTCATTACATTAGATGAAAGTTTGTATACTTAGGTACATGCAGACATCACAAATACTACACGCATACAGGGAAATTAAAACAATCTGAACCAAACCCCGCATTTACCGAACTTATTCGGAAAATCCCTGCATATACCGGACTGACAGAAAAAGTTTGTTAAAGCCAAAAAAATTATATAGAGGTCCGTGAAATTGAGGGTTTGATGTATATATATATATATATATATATATATATATATATATATATATATATATATATATATATATATATATTATTTATTTATTTATTTATTTATTTATTTATTTATTTATTTTATTTGTTTATTTTATTTATTTTTATTTTTATTTTTTAAGTAGAATACTACTATAAAATTCCTTTTTATCATTCTGCATTTAAGCAATATAGTAAGGCACTGGGGTAATAAATGGGACAAACTTACTGTAGAATAATGACTACAGATTAGTACCATTCATGATTACAATCAACAAGGTACATGAAGAAATGCAGGATATTAAGAGCATGTCATGACAACATCACTTCAAATTTGGGCAGAAGATTAGGAGTTTGCTTACAGTAATACTGTTAGATTGTCAAGCAATACTATTGTATAGGCTAGAGATGAGACTGTAGCATTCTGCAGTCAGAATTTGTAAATTGTTTATGCATTTAAGAAATCTATCTTATTGTGGAGAAATTTGGATATGTTTTCCAGAATGAAGGAGGAATACTTGAATGATATGATATTATTTAGTAACAAAGAGAAAATGAGAGATACAGTGAAGCAGAAGGACTATTTATGGTATTGGGTAATGTACCTTTGATGCACTGCTTAGCCCTCTTTACTGCAACTAAGCTATACAATACATATACATATTGCCAAATTCTAAACACACACACACACACACACACGCTTATGATCACACACACACACACACATACATGCACTGCCCAGCCTGGTAGATAATGTTCTCGTCTGCAATCCAGCAGGTTGTAATTTTGAGATTTGTTCCAGCCTTGAGGGTTTTCCACTAGGGTTCGATCCCGGCCCCGCTCGTTCCCGGGGATGTTTCCACTAAGAAATTAGGGCGATTACTGTTCCCCTTGAGCAAGGGGATGTGAGTGTGTGGTGTTTGAGGTCCCAGCACTAACCAAAGATCGGTAATAATGAGCTCCAAGCTTGCATCGGGAGGGTTAAACTAGCGATTGCGAGCCAGCTAGCGTGGACAAGATCATGGGCGAATTACACACACACACACACACACACACACACACACACACACACACACACACACACACACACACACACACACACACACACACACACACACACTTCCCACCACCACATGCACAAAGTGGTACCCTGATATATGACAAAAAAATATTTTGAAAATTTGTGTGACAGATCAAGGGAAAATTTGTAGATTTTATGTGGCAGATTATTTAGAAAATTTCATGACAAACCGAGAGAAATTTGTAGCTGTTATATGTGGCATAGAATGTTTTTGCCAAATATAACATGCTGCATGTTTAAAACAATGCAAAGTCCAAAGTACATACCATGCATAGTATATAGGCTACTGCAGCGAGGTTTTATACTAAATTCCTGAGGCGCCATCTGAGCAACACCTGATTGTTTGGAGAGAGAGAGAGAGAGACTGCTCTCTCTCACTTGTAATATGCATAGACCTGCTACATTGCATCTTATGAGACTGCTGTACTTTGGACTTGTCACTTTTCTATTGTATGAAACAAGTCTGATGAAGGGCTAGAATATTATCAAACTGATCAGGCATCCACAAATATGTGAGTAAAATATATATCATCATCAGAACATTTTATACATGATTGAAAAGGAAAAAAAATCTCACTTTAGTTAAATATTGAAATATTTTTCTTACCTTGAAATCAATGAAAATTCAACATTTTTGTATGATGTTGCGTATCAGGGTAATACTTATGACTTTCTTTCTAACACCTCATGCTTTAAGCAGCATTGCTATGGAAGGTTTGTAGCGGCTATGTCCCTGTGCTGCATTTAGTGTTTAGTTAGGCATTAGTGGTGTGTGAGGCGAGGAGACGTGACCTTCAGTGTCCTGTGATATGTGTTGCTTTTTGGTATGTGTAGGTAAATAATGTAGTATTTTTTGAGAATTGTGTTGTGTAAAAGGTTTTAGATTTTAACATAACATTTAAGAACATAATATAGCATAATCTATGTGGTTTACAAGAAGATGGAATGTAGTGGTATAGAAATTCCCATACTTGCCAAAGGTGCAGACAGCTTTGTGTTCACGAGGTGCTTAGTTGGCACCAGAAGGCCCAGGTGATGTGATACTACACTTTTATCCATACAATTATTTATTGCATTTTGCAGTTTTCTCTGAGAATTTGTAATTTTTTATACTAGGAAAAAGGCAAGCTTCATGTTGATGTGACCCAACACGGTGTTTGACCCGGTGTGACGGTACAGAAGATCCTACGTGCCAGTTAGTCCAGCGCATGCGCAGAGTTTGGTGTTTTTAAATCTAACCTAACCTAATTTACCTAACATAAAATAACCTAAAATACTGCCCTAGAGCCTGATATTTGGTCCGAGTAACAGCCCGCGTTGTCTGTTTGTTTACATCCACCGAGTCCTGCGAATGCGCTGGACCAACCAGCACGGCGGATCTTCCGTACCGCCTCACCGGTGTGCTCACTGAATGATCTCATGACTGGTTATGGTGCAGCTTATTAGAAAATGGCTTACGTGATTATCATGTACTGTACAGTCTTATATTGTAACTATTTATTATATTTATTTCATGAATAGTTTATACTCTTGACTAAAATGCCTTTTCAAGTTTTCTATTTGTATGTGATACTTACATAATCATGGCTTTAAGAAAACATGTGGTGGGCCAAAGTAGGACATTTCTCCCTGGCATGAATCTATGTGGTATCTTAGAATTCCCTCCTTTAGATTTTATAGACTTGTAGAAGGTTATTGAGGTTGTAAGTATAAAAGCTGTTTCCTACAATGTTGGAGGTTAATATGAGAAGCTTTTGATGGTGAGGATTACTTTGTGGAGGTTGATGGCGAAATAGGTGAGAGTTTTGGTTTGAGGTAGACATTAATCAAGGATAATTATTGTATATATGTTTATAGCACTAATGTATCGGGTTAATCAGAGTTGTTAACAAAGTAAGAACATTGAAAAATTAGACAGGCCATTGTGGTATTTTGTTGTAAAACTAAATGTCATGTAAAAAGGCTTTGCTGAGAATGATCACATAAAAAAGGGAGGAAAATTGAGATTTAATGGTTACATTTGTTGTAAAGGTGTAAGAATCGAGTAGCTTTTGTGTGTGCAAAGAACCAGTAACAGGAAACCTCAAGATGGGTCCAGATTTTGTGATGAGATAATTTTGAGCTCGAAGACCTTTCAAGGGACATTGGGTATTGGAAAAAGAATAGGATACAGTTTTTGCTGGTTGTCCCCTGATGGATAGAAATATGAATAGATTAATTAATTGATTGGTTGGTTTTTCCAAGGTCTTTCTCCTGATTTATGATGGACATGTTGTTCCTGGTTTTGTGCTCACTCAGGCAGTGTCTGACACTTTATTTTACATTTTGAGTGATACACTTTGTCATCAGCACTTACTGTAAGGTGTTTGCCCATCATGATGAATCAATAATCTTAACTGGTGAGAAAACAGATTTGTTACCTCAGCCAAGGAGGTTATGTGATCGGTTTGGTTTGTTTGTCTGTCTGTTTGTTTGTTTGTTAACAGGATTACACAAAACGTTAAGGAGGGATTTGCATGAAAACTTTACCAGAGGTGGGGCTTGCCCTAATTTAGAAGTGATTAACTTTTGTATTCGATCTGGATCCAGGAATATTTTAAGGATATTCTGGGGGCTCTGCGACCGCTGCCGTCAAGGTGGAGCTCAACACCCTTTGAGGCATCTCTATGCACTCTCTAAATGACAGCTCCCTTATCCCCCTTTTCCTCCCCCACACCCTGGAAGTTCCAAGTTAATTTTTGGGACAAATCTCTGGTTTCCAGTGTCTATACTTACTCTTTGCCTCCACCTCCCCCATCCCTTCTCTTCCTACCTGCATAGTTTCCAAGCTTGCATTAACATACTTTCCCAAAAACTTCTTTAATAATACTGCTGTCAACAGTTCTAGAAAGAGAGAAAACACATGAAGAAGCTAGTAAAAGATACCAATTATGCCATGATCCAAGTCAAGAAGTGCAGATGTGAGAAGAAAGCAGTAGCGAATGCATGAAACTAACTTAACTTTAGTGTGTGTAAAGGCGGTATTACACGGGGTCAACTTTGCTCAGTGAGTAGACTTTCGCTGAGCAACTTTCACTGAGCTGCTCAGGTAAATGATCACATGGTGATGCTTGTTTCGATGAGCAATCTTGTTCAAAACAATAACAAAGCAGATTGCGGCGATGCTATACTCCATGATGCAGTCCAGTAGCAGGCATGGAATAGGCTTTGCCTGCAGCTCCCACTGGTTTTTATACCGGTTGATTTTTTTGTCCTGCATATTTGTTCAAGTATATTTGGAAACAATTTTTTCCAGAGAACGTATAATTTGAAGTATAAATGAATGTTAGTTATTTGTGTCAGGCTTATTATGTCTTAATTTGCTTGTTTTCACATATATTTCAGTATTTAAAGAGTTTTGGAACAAAATACGTTTACAATAGATAATAATATCGGTTATTTATATAACATGCATCACTTTGCTCAATGAGCAGAAATGTTGAGCAGAGCTGATTTCGCTGAGCAGAAATAGCTTCCGAGTAGTTCCCCGTTTGCTCACGACAGTCTGCTTACTGAACAAAATCATCCCCGTGTAATAGTGCCTTAAGAGCATCAATAATGCAAGAAATTTTGTGTTTATTAGAAATTGTATTCTAATTCCTCGTTCAGCCTTCGCAGAGCTCTTGTTACCACTTAATTTTATGTAGTACGTATTCTAAAAAAAAAAAAAAAAAATTATTCAACAATACCTTATCAACTCTTAACTCAGCTAAATATTTCAGACGACTGAACATCTGCAGAAACAATTTGTATGGATAATATAAAAACTTCATTATATTTCTTTATTCATTAGCATTTTTTTACGTCTCACAAGTCCAAACAAGTTTTAATAGACTTTGTTAAGGAAGCACCATCATCAGATACAAAGGAGGACTTTTGTATGAAATTCCGAACAAGTAATGCATGTATATCGTCTTCAGAAGAAAGGATTTTATCACACTGCGTGAAAAAATATACCATGTTTTTCTAGTCTGCATGCGCTTTGGATATCTAGTAATCTAGCATTATTACTTGGTTTATTATGGGACTAGTGATCTCTTTATTATATACATTTCATATATATAAACATACGTAGCTTTAAATACTACATACATGTTATTTTTGTTTAGTGTTGACATCTGGTTGATATTATAGGAGCATTACCTTCTAGTGACAAGTTTTATTTGTAAGACTGTGTGAAGAGATTAACTTTGTTTTATCATTAATGCTTTGCAGTTTTGATACAAATCTTTTGCAATTTTTAAATCAAATATATCTAGTCTTTCTTGACTCAATAGCACATTACCCGTCCAGAAGCATTGCATCATAGATAAATAAATTTTACATTAAGTAATCATTCAATCATACAATCCCTTCACTCACCTCATCCTCTTGTTCGGGAGATCCAAGACTGGTTATTCCGCCTATCCGTACGCCACAAAACAATATGCTTCTGCTGGGTGCCAAGTCACGTGGGTTTCTCGGGCAACGAACGCGTTAATTCTTTAGCGCGTTCAGCCACTGTGTCCCAATGCCCTCGTTTCTCATACTTACCAGTCTCCAACTACTATGCTCTCTTTAAATCTTTCCTTTTCGACCGTTGGCAGTCCTCCTGGACTAACTTTTCTACCAATAAGCTTCGCATGATTAAACCCTCCATATCTCCGTGGTCGGATCCTTACCACAAGAATAGACGTTGGGAGACTGCTCTCGCACGCTTACGCATCAGCCATACTAACCTCACACACTCCCATCTCATTTTGCTCTCTCCTCTGACCCTCTGCCCGCCCTGTAGAAATGCTTTTAGTGTCCAACATCTCCTACTGTCCTGACCCTATCTTGCTACTGCATGTTCCAGTTCTTTCTCTCCTCTGTCCTCCCTCTCCCGAACTCCTTGTCTTGTGGAAATCCTCACGGAATCCCTCTGCTTCTCCCTGGGTAGTTTAATCTCCTTCCAACAAATACACATCCTTCATTTGATATAACCATCCTGCTGTAACATCCCGTTCCTTTCCCCTTCCCTCACCGTTTCACAATTTCTCTCTAACCCCTCCCTTTTTTATGCTTTGCCATAGTGCCATATGACCTCTAATGGCTGGCACATTTCCCCCCTTTTTTTTTGGCATTACAATCAATCTTCATAAAGATAGCCTGCATAGTCTGTGGAAGGGCAATTTTTTATATATTTGTCATCCACATTTTTTTGTGGGAAAAATCCAGTGGTTGTAAACTCTAGTCAATTCCTGAAAAAACATCTGTAAAAACAAGTCACCCTGTAGTTGTGCTTCATGCCAGTTTAAATTCATCTGCAGAAATGTTTGCCTCCTGTGCTTGTCTTTTCTGTGACAGTTCTGAATAGAAGGTGCAAACTTACATACAATATCAGGAGAGCAATGCAAGGTCTTTCTCAGAGATTCGGTGAGCCACTCTAGATTTTTCACTGGAATTTTGTTTTCCAGTGGCTTACCATAATTTGAAATTAGGACATTAAGCTAGTTACACTTATTATTCACAGTTGATGAGACATTCAAATTTAAATTCAATTGAGTAAACAGTTGTCAGACTTTAATTACAGGCTACCTCTTTTTACAAATAAGCTTCATCCCTAAAACTAATTTTTGCATAAGATTTTGTTGATACAAAATTAACTTATGGAATCTTTATTACACAACTTTGCAGACTCACTTTTGTAAGCAAGATGCATTTTTGCAAACCAAAATCATGACCTTTATTTGCCTTCCTTTTATAGAATTTATTTAGTACATCAAACTTTATTTCTAAGTCAAATTCATTGTTGGCCTTTACAGGCTTGTCAACACCTGACCTTGAACTTTCCTATTGTTTGAGGTATTATGCACTGTAATATTCACTTAAAGCTGCACAGTCAAAGCATTACTGTGAAGTAATTTTGAATCTCAGAAGCAGCTGTGTGGATGTGAGTGTAAACAATGTTGGGGGTAAAATGGAAAGTGACAGCCACTGCCACTGTCACTGCCACATCCTCCTCTGCACGCCCTGCCATTTGATCAAAATTGTCAAAATCAGGGTTTTTTTTCCCTCCAATTATAATCCATTATCTGTATCTGTGTTCTCAAGAAATTTTCATGGCCTTTCATTGGTCGTTTGAGCTGCAACGGGGCTTAGATGGCCTTCTGCCACCCAGGCAAGTTTCTCCACTTCCCTCTTACCCGAGTGGCATATTTTTTGCCCGTATAGTAATACGTAATTCATAATTCAAGGTGAGCCCATATGATTTTATGTTAGGGTGTCCTAAAAACTATGGCATTGTTTGTGAAATAATGAAATTTGTATCATGATGATCACCAGTGATGCACCTAGTGGGGGTCAAGGGGGCCATGGCCCCCTC
>JACEEZ010000722.1:208072-360572 GCA_016584305.1 Chionoecetes opilio | reverse complement strand
AGTGCGTCACTGCGAGGCCGCCGGACACACCCAGCCCATCCACAAGGTGCACTGCATCATCCACCAAGAGTCCCTGTGCTCCAAGTCTGCCAACCTTACTGATGTCATGTTTGTAGTCGTGAAGGTTGTCAACTCCATCCTCTCCCGCAGCCTTAACCACCGCCAGTTCCTGGCACTAACGGACGAAGTCAACGCACACTATGGTGACCTGCTTTACTTCTGTGAGGTCCGCTGGTTGAGTCATGGAGCCATGCTGTCCCGCGTGTGCGACCTGCAGCAGGAGATCGCCACCTTCCTCCGTCAAAAGAACCTCCCCGGTGCTGATCATTTTTCCAACCCGCAATGGCTTGCTCGTCTGGCCCTGCTCACAGGTATCAATATGCACCTAAATGACCTCAATCTGAAGCTGCAAGGCAAAAACATTCTAGTCACAGACATGTATTCGCACATCACCGCCTTCGAGGTAAAGCTGCGCTTGTGGGAGGCTCAACTGGCTGCTGGTCAGTTTATGCATTTTCCTCGTATTGTGGCTTGTGCACCTGATGACATGGACCTGAACACTTGTGTTGGTGTTGTCACCTCTTTGCGGGAGGAATTTGCCTCCCGTTTCACAGGTGTCAGGCCACTGGCTCCGGGCTTCAAGCTGTTCACCTCCCCCTTTGACTTCCCTGTGGACGAAGCCCCTGCCCCCCTGCAGATGGAGTTGGTGGAGCTTCAGTGTAATGACGAACTGAAGGCAAAGTACCGTACCGCTTCTCCACTGTCCTTCTTCCGTGACCTCGTCCTCCCTTCTAACAAATTTCCAAATTACATTGAGCATGTAAAACGCATCGTTGCCATGTTTGGCAGCACTTATTGTTGTGAACAGCTCTTTTCAAAAATGAAATATACAAAGTCTCGCATTCGCTCCCAGCTAAGTGACCGCCACCTCAATGACATTCTGCTCTTGTCTACCTCATCAATCGATCCAGACATTGAATCACTTCTCCATGGCAAACAGCACCAACCATCCCACTAATTTCCATGTCTCTTAAAATTGATAAAACTGTTTTCTGCAGTCACTGATTTACATGTTTTTCAATAAATTTCTTGTAATCTAGTCACTGGTTTGCCTGCTTTTCTATAAAAATTTTGTACACTGTCACTTTTGGGTTCTCTTTGGCACTCCGGCCCGCAGGCTACTCCTAGAAGCTTTCTCTGGCCCTCGCACTGAAAAGGTTGCCGACCCCTGCTCTATAGGGTACAAGAAAAAATTTCTCAGCTATGTTGTTGATTCAAGCACATACTTAATGTATTTGCATACTGTAGGTTTTTTATTCCTCTTGACTTTTTTCAGTCACTTAAGACGTTGTCACGTAACTCACGTTGCAGCGTGCAGACAGTCTTAGTGTCAATAACAGCAGCATACATTATCACTTTGATTACTAATCGTTATGGAAAGTGATGACTTGTTCTGCCTGAGGATGTTACAGCGAACATCCTCAGTGTTTCAGCGACGTCAACTATTTTTGTTAGCGGATTAGCAGGTATTGAAGCTAACCTTTAAATTAGCTGTGCCCTTCACTTCCCATTTCTCAAAGCATGAAAAGCAATACAGGACAATGTTTAAAAATATGATTTCCCTGTTACAGTCGTCTAGTGTTAGTAAAGACAAGTGCTTGTGGGCCCTTCGGACCCATGTATTGATGTTTGTAGTAGTAGTATATATTAGACAACATGTGATTGCAAACTCCAATCGTGTTGTTGCTGTCGTTGGTCACTGGTCAAAGTGCCTCGGGGTAGACCACGTTCCGTGTGATTCCAACCCTTTGTGTTCCGTGTGATTCCAACACACACTCACACAAACGTTTAAATCCATGAGTTTGTGGAATGCGGCAAGACGTTACCGCAGAGTTTTTCCTGTAATCTAATATACTCCTAAAAGTGTTTTTAGCCCAAAACCCCACTTCAAAATTATTCAATCGACATGGGACCAAGCTGCTTACCACCTACGATTTATTTGCGATTTTTTGAGACTACTCATCAAAATTGAATTTACAGTTTCGGCTACTCAAAACAGACACACACACACACGGCTGCTCCTATAGTATATTAGATGTACATACTCAGAAGGCAAGAATACATACAGCGTTCACAATAGTGCATTTAAATATGTTGGTAATCACACCTCCAGGAAACAAAGATGAGTCACTTTATTCTACTCCATACAACTTTACCAGCTTACACACTTATTAAGGTGGCCAGTTGACGCACTTATGGTAAAAGTCATCTATGCCGATATACATAAAGAAAACTTACATTTATTCTATACTACTATATTTGGTAAAGCATAATTCTTAAGGGTTACCTAGATAAATAAATAGATAAGTACAAATCATATGGAGAAGGATTTTTTGCTATACGTAGATGTAAAGATCATTCATGCCGAGTAAAACAATAGGAATCCCTGATTATTGCTCACATAACAAATAGCTCTTTATTCTTTCCAATGCAATTCATTAACCTAAAGAGGAATCTTAAAACGATTCATCTTTTTAGTTCTATTGTGATTCTTGATTCAGTTGCTTAATGCCTACCATATCAGTCACATGATTATATATTTCTTTCTTATGTTAAGTCAGACTATTGATTTCAATGATATTCAAAATGTTGTGTGAAGCATTTGAGGAATCTAATCAAATATTTCATACGATTACCTTGAGAGACAGCCAAAAATATGTACAAGGTTATAAAGTAGAACTCTCTTTATCCAGCATCCTGGTATTCGGCACCTCCCCATGTCCTGCATATTTTAGAAAAATATACGATTGATAATGAAATAGTAAAAATAATAGAAAAAGTTGTATACAGTGGTTCAGCGCATTTCGCGGGATCTCTTATCATGGACACAAGGTTTAGCGGTACCTCCAAATATTCCTAATTTCATGTTTCATGCATCTAGACATGAAGTTTCTTGGTTGAGTGGTTTGGATTTTTGCCACCAAGACACCAGCGCCGAGCGTTTGTTTACATGTATACAATGCCAAGTGATGATGCTTGTCTCCCATACGTTCAATGCACATAGATTTGCGGATTTGAGTTTCGCGTCGATTACAGCGGTCCCGATTAAGAGCGATACTCGGTGCACCATTGTTTATACAATTCAAAATTCCTGCACGTGGTTGTATTTGCTCTCACGGCCGCCAGAGCGCACACCTAGTCAGCCCACACGACTTGTTTGTGCAGCACAAATGAAACAATGAATTAGGATATTAGCATAGGGACCGAAAACTAACCAAAATGTTTTAGTATCCCAGGTGAAATAGCCAAGGGAAGAGTTGACAAGTTCGTTAACTAAGGAGATAAAGTTGAAGAGGACCTATGAAGCAATACTAAGTGTCAGAGGTCACAAGAAGAAGAAGTCGTGCCTCCTCTGAGCCAAGGATGGAAAAAGAAGAATTTTAATTGTAATAATAACTTTTAGAAATTTCTTTTAATCGGATTTTTTTTAATTTCAACTACAGTAGAACCTCGATTTACTGGAACTCTATTTACCAGGAAGCTCGATTTGGCAGAAAAATATAAATTCTGTTATTCTATTTTTCAATGCTAAATATAGCAACAAATTCTGCTAAATGTATATATAAATGTATATTTGGTGTGGTTTCACTAACAGCCGCTGACCAAGCGTTTGGGTAGGCTTAAGGGGCCATACAGACAACTGCAGAACAGGATTTACCAGAAACGCTCTCTATTTTACGGAAAATTCCGTTATATATAGTTATATCAGGACCCAATAACTGAATTCAAATTACCGGAAAATTTTATTTACCAGAATCAGCCTTGGCTGAATTATTCCGTTATATTGAGCTTCTACTGTATGGGATTTATTTTTTGCTTTTATTGACCACAATCATCAATTGGGGGCATACGCCAGGGGGTGCATCCAGCCAACCCTACGACGCCACTCCCTGGGATCGCCACGCGCGAATCCCTATGCAGGCTCCCTTCCCATACCAAGCAACTCTAGGCAGAAAACACCAACTTACACCAGCCACTAGCCTTGTGGGCATCCCCTTGGCCTCCTCCATGCAGGATTGTCGCTTACAGATACAACCCGATGGGAAGGATCGGTTGCAGGGTAATGTGGCACATGCCCCCTATATTTTTCTGAACTTTTTTTCTTATGTTTTTTATTATAAAAACATTAAAAAAAAACCACATGCCCATATTACCGAAGTTGGCGCTGACAGACTATGCAGGTAATAGACCTTAATTCAGTCTCACGGTGCAATCGCTGATTTGACACATAGTCATCCCAGCAATATCCTATGATTCTGCAAAGACACCATTACCAAAGGCATCAATTCACCTCTTAAAATCTCTCGCATCCATAGAGTAAGATAGGGATCACAAGGGACTTGACGATCCAGCCGGATCTTTGTCCTTCTGATAAACATCCTGGATAAAGCTTTTCTCATTATCAAGGAGTTACATACCTATGGTGGTATGGCTATACCTATACCCATAGGTGGGCGCGATAACAAAAAAATTGATCACGATAATCGATAATCGATAACTGGCAATAAATTTATTGCCCGATAAGGCGATAACCGATAAATCCAAAATTCCGATACTAGCGATAACGATATTGATATTTTAAGTAAAAAATCTTAAATGCTATCAGTAAACTGTTAGAAAACCCTTCATTTACCTTTTGCACACTAATATCTTCACAGTCTCTTGCGACGCCATCACTAATTCAATACTATAATACTATAAAATAGTAAAGCACTACTAAATTACAATAAAAATAGGATCAGTTTAGAATAAGGGCGTAAGTGTTCAAAACGTTAATAAACGGATATTAAAGAATAGCACCGAATAGTACATACATTCATATACACGTGCACAAAAAATTAGAACGGAAGAAGCACGGGAACATAGGGGGAAAAATCATCAAAGAACGCGTAAAACCGGGAGCACGCAGGAGCAACACCTCCCCGTCCGACAGCTGGTGAGAGACTGAAGCTGAGCGAACGTTTTGAGAAGACATCAAGACGGTTAGCTGGGTTTAGACCGTTGTTCGGTTCCCAGCTCGGACCTACCTATTTCTGCCTCCAAGGCATGCGCGGCTTGCCCCTGTGCTATACTGGAACCAAAAAATAAAATTATCAATTATCGCTAGTTTGGAACCAAAAGTATCTGCGATACCGATGAATCGATAACGCGGGAATTTTTTTTATCGGATAACCGATAACCCGATATCGTTATCGCGATAATTTATCGCGATAACGCCCACCTATGCCTATACCTACCTAAGTTCGTATACAGGGAGGTCCCGTTATACGAGCATTCGCTATACGAGAAATCAATGATACGAGCTGAGTAAATTAGGGTATTTTCAATATACGAGATCGAAAATCCAATGCTACGACATTCAAACGGGTGAGTAAAATTACCAAGTTCAAAATGCGCGCCCTACCACGTATGCATCTGGGCTGTATGATGATGTACAATGATTCAGATGCACAGAGACGAGTTTGTGGGCAGTGGAAGAGGTCTGCGCACCCCTCCCTTGTCCCTTACCTACCCTACCCTCTCTTGTATCATGCAGCGTCCCCTACAGTACAAAGTCTTTTTTGCTTGTATTGTGCCTTGTGAGTCGATTTTAGTGATTTGCTGATTTACTTAATGTGCTTATTGTGACTTATTTGTGCTCTGTCCTACTGTGCTGTCACACTCTTAATTCACTTTGTTTTGTGTGGTGGTGCGGTGGTGTGGTGGAGTGGTGTATTTTGTGTGCTATTTTCTCTTTCAGAATGCTTTTTCTACAGAATAGGTAGTACAGTGTGGGTAATATAGACGCTGTGTGTTTGTTGTGTTTGGTAGAGTTTATTTTAGCTTGAAAAACATGTCTTTGATGGGGTCCTGGAACCAAACCTATATTTTACCATTAGTTATGTATTTCGCTATACGAGATTTCGCTTTACGAGTATACCAGGTGGAACCTAACTGCTCGTATCTTCGGGACCTCCCTGTACTTACATACATGCAGCCATCTCAAATTGCCTCTTCCGAGGCACAGGAGAACGCGAAAGAAGGTGTTTTCAATTGGGCGGACAAAGCTAGACTGATCGGCATGCATATGCCCGCTCGGCTTTGTTTCCACTGCCGCTGACCGACCTGCGTGTACATGTTCAGCCGGCCTACCACCGATCCGAACCCTGCATTTACCAAACATTCGGTAAATCCCCGCATATACCGGACTGGCAGAAAAAGTTTGTTACAAGCCAAAATTCGTTATACAGTAAACCCTCTCTAATTTGAACCTGTATGATTTGAACTTCGGATAATTCGACCTATTTCAGGTCCAGTTCAAATTTTTCAAAAACTTTCCATAATCAAAACTGAAATTCGAATTGTGCGCTTCCTGCGCACATTGTCGGAGTTTTCTGCTGCATCTTCCACCTCCTCTGTGCCATCCACTTCCTCAGCCAGCCTCCACATCGCCTCTTGACACATTAAGCACCTCAAGCACTGAAGACCTTACCTTACAAATCTCCAGAGTGACACCTGCCAGGGCTGTGTTCAGTAGCGGTCACCCCCCCCGCACCCTCCCTACTGAACGCTTCATAATTTACATTGGTACCAAGATAGCAGCTGCCTAAATTTATTTCTGTGGCTATTCTTATTGTCGCAGAATAACTTATTAATGACCCTGTATTTAATGCAGCAAAAGTTATAGCAGCAGGAAATGAAATATTAAGGAGGCAAGAAGAGGAGAGAGAAGAGCAGAAGCTTTCTTTGCCCTTTGTTTACATACCCTTATTGTGGCGCAAGCTGGCAACTCGGTGGCGATTCACCTCCTCGGGCTGTAGTGCGAGGTTAGCTTGCGCTAAGCACACTGTATGCCTACATCACCGAGCGCCTGCGTGTGCACGCGTGCGCTTTGCCCTACTAAATGCATCTCTGGCAGACTTGCCTGAAGACGCTATCAGTGACGCCTGAGTGCTCAGTGTACAGTAATACTGCATTTCAAGACTTCAGTATCAGCCATGTTTTGGTGAGTACAAGTACTACAGTCTGTGCTGTTTTGGCATGTTTTAGTGAGTTCTTATTGTGTGGAGGGACTAAATAGAAGTAATCATCGGATAATTCGGACTTTCGGCTAATTCGACCCAGGTCTCCCCCAAATTAGTTCGAATTAGAAAGGGTTTACTGTATAGAGGTTCGTAAAAGCGAGGGTTTACTGTATTGATTACTGAAAGAAATAATTATATAATTAATTGATTTGTACAAGTTTAGCATTTACTTTTTTTCAATATTAACTATAGAAAACAATATACAGTTACCCCTCTTAATCCGTATGATTCGAACTTCGGATAATTCGACCTGTTTCAGGCCAAGTTCAAATTTTTCAACAACTTTTCAACTTTCCATATATAATCAGAACTGAAGTTCGAATTTTCAGAGTTTTCTGCAGCATCTTCAATCTCCTCTGTGCCATCCACTTCGTCAGCCAGCTTCCGCATCGCCTCCAACACATTAAGCACCTTAAGCACTGAAGACCTTACCTTACAAATCCCTAGTGACACCTGCCAGGACTGCGTCCAGTAGCGATCCCCCCCCCCCCCCCATTCTCCTTACTGAACGATACTGAACGCTTCACAATTTACATTGCTACCAAGATAGCAGCTGCCGAAATTTATCTGTGGCTATTCTTATTGTTGAAGAATAACTTGCTGATGACCCTGTATTTGATGCAGCAGAAGTTATAGCAGCAGGAAATTAAATATTAAGTAGGCAAGAAAAGGAGAGCGAAGAGCAGAAGCTTTCTTTTCCCTTTGTTTACATACCCTAATTGTGGCATGAGCTGGCAACTCAGTAGGGATCCACCTCCCAGGGCTGTAGTGCGAGGGTAGCTTGCGCTAGGCATACTGTATACTGACGACACCTGCACGTTACCTTACTGAACGCAGCCTTTGCCTAAAGACGCTATTAGTGACGCCTGAGTGCTCAGTGTAGGGTGAGATGGCTATATATCGTACACGGGGGTGTAACATACAGTGGCTATAATTTCTTTACTATTGAAAAATAAATTAGTTTGCCATTGATGTTAAAAGAAAAAAAAGGAACTCATCGGCTAGGCGGGAGAGGCTTGTTTAAATCGCGAAGGACGGGACACTCTGGTAATTTTTTTTTTTTTTTCGGTGCTCGATGTAATATTTCGCACTCCTGATATAATGTTTCCTGACTATGAATATGTGCTGATTCTGATGGTTGATGTTTAATAGTGAAAACAACATTACTTCGAAGATATCTGATGACTAAGGTCTCCAACCAGACGTTTCAGTCGGCATCATGAATGTGGTAAAAAAAAATAATGGCATTGGGGGCCGAGCGTACGGGGGTGTATCGTACTGTACGGCTCACCCCCTATTTAAATCCCAGTTAAAGACCTCCTCCATAAAACAAACAAACAACAAAACAACAACAAAAATGCTTGGTTGCGTACAAGCTTTTACTGTTAAGCATCCTAGGTACATGAACTTGTGAGTTTATTGTGTACAGTTATATTGTTTATTGTGTTTAGTGAGATACATTCAGTAGAACATAGAATAAATAGCTGTGTGTGATTATGGGGATTTTTCATTATATAAATATACATTATATTTACTGGAAGACGTGTATATTACACTTGAGGCTGTTAAGTGCCTTCCATAGGTTGCAGCTCAACCTAAAAGCATGACAAGAAAAATAAGATACAGCATTGCAAAAGGAAGTAAACTGAAGTTGAAGAGAGCTCTGACGAGGCAGACTCTGAAAAACTACTTTTCAACGATTCATCTGATGAGTACTCTGATGAGGAAGACGAGGAAAAATTTACAGAGCCAAACCTTTTCCAGGCTAAGGCCCCAGCAGAAGGTGATTTCGTTTTAGTTGAGCTACAACTGGAGTCAGGCAGGAAGGTGGGAGGCAAGGCTCATTATGTCAGTAAAGTATTAAATCTTGAGGACAATTCTGAATACAATATTTCCTTCCTGAGAATGAGATCCAAAGTAGGTTTTTATGACACATTCTACTTTCCTGAAAATATTGATGTCACCAAAGTTAATAGGGATATGGTGAAAGGGGTCTAGGTGAACCTGTGAGAGCTCAAACTAAGAGGCTAGCTAGATTTGTGAAATTTAATAAATGTCTCAAGAAATTCAATATGAGGTACACAGAACAGCCAGAACAGGTGTGTCTTTCAGTCTGATTATAAATGTGGGACTTTGTGAGTTTCTTGCAAATCCACTGTTGTTTTTTTGGATTGGACAAGTTATGGAAACAACTTAAGTTATAAATATGTGCTTATTTGCTAGTTAAAAGGTAAACAAGTCTGTGTATTCTTCTTGAATCAATTTATTACGGAATAATCTTTTTTACTGTGTAAGTACACATTTTTGTTATGACAGATATGCTGTATGGATCACCCCCATGCCTTGTACAGATCACCCCCATGGTGGGGGTGATCTGTACAGATCGTACCCCTTTGAAAAATGGTGAATTGTGGCCCTCCACGATTTCGTACCTGATTCAAAATAATCACCAAGGTAACTCTGTACCTGGGGTATATTTTGCTGCCAATAATTTTCAATTTAATTGTTAACCTGATTTTTAGTGAATATTATTCCACTAGTAGTACGTTACACCCCTATCTCACCCTACAGTAGTACTGCATTTCAAGACTTCAGTATTAGCCATGTTTTGGTGAGTACAAGTAATACAATCTGTGCTGTTTTGGCATGTTTGAGCGAGTTCTTATTGTGTGGGGGCCCGTGGGGGGGGGGGAGGTAACCATCGGATTATTCAGACTTTCGGCTAATTTGAGCCAGGCCTCCCCCCAATTAGATCGAATTATAGAGGGTTTACTGTACTACATAAGTACGAGATTATATTCAATGTTTTCTTTAGACTGAAGTGAATTAAATTAGAAATTCATGATTCATTCTAACATATATTCAGCATTCTCTATTCTCTAGTTGTCTATGGTGATTGGAAAAGATGGTTTATCTAAACAAATCATTTTATTGTCTAGAAATTACTGTCACACAATGATACCCATACTCCAACACGCTAGGTGGTTGTAATCATACACAATACATAATAGTGAAGGAAATACAAAGGAAAGAAGAGAATGCATTGCATTATGATTTAAATAAATAATCCTTGTATTCACTTTCGTGAATTGAATTGGAGCCTCTTTAATCCTGTCATCAAGGCATACTCGTACATATTTACAATTACACCTTCCTACGGTCAAACACCAAAAAACCTAAACACGACACACCTATACAATTCTTGCACTAACATGTGAACTGTTCATGGCAAGTTACATATGGAACTGATCTCTCCTGCAGTAAACATATCATGGAAAAATACTTTCATCTAGGAATATATTTTCTTTGGGGTGCAAAAAATTTAAGTATGCTTTCTTATTTTTTGCTTATATAGATTTCACTGACTCTAATTTTCAATCTGATAGTTGCTAAAACAATTTTCCATGATATAAATTACATTTTCATATATACAAGAATGCTTCAAATGTTTTCATTGTTAAATTAATCTAAAAAGCAACACTTTCCCATGATCTAAAAGATTACGTAGGCAACGGGCATTAGTGTAATAAAAATTAATGGACTAGGTAAAAGTAGTGAAATACACTTCCACACAGTGGAAAGAAAGATCACACCGGCTCACCAGCAATGACACAGTGCTTTAGAAAGATGCTTTGTTCATAATGTCCTTGCTTGAAAATAATCCAGTATCACAAAAGCAAGGTATCGAGCATAAAGACTACTAAGACCAGAAGATTCACATTCAAAATGACTGTCAAATAAAATCGCGGTCTCATGATTTGCGGAAATTATCAAACCTTCCTCCTTCAATTATCTATAAGATGTTCCTGCCCTAATTCACGCTATGAAAGTGTCCCGACGCCATGCAAGTCTTACAAGGAATAACTTACGTATATTGAGTAAGTCATAAACTGCCATCATTTTTTTTCAAACAAGAGGTTTCCATTAACACTGTATTCATATTTGTAAAATATTTATACATAAATGTATCATGGTAGTCATTAATAGATCTGATGGAGGGATGTCAGATTAAGCCGTCAAAACTTTTGAGTTTTAAATTTTCTTTTGTCATTTTCAATACACTTATAAAGATAGACAATCACTGCAAAAAGTTTTCAGACCTGTTGCAGAAAATGTTAATATCCTTAATAAAAAGCAACAACGAAAAATAAACCTAATCAAAAGTGTGACGAAAGGACTGACTCATGACACAGAGTCCACGCAGCATGTTTGTTTGCCTCCCAACAGCTGATATTATGCCAGATCTTGCCTGACACTTCTCACTTCATGTATGAAAGTATGTTGCACCTAAAATGCAAATTAATTATGGACTGACTTATAATTAAACTTTGAGGTCAATTTTGTTTTGTCTAGTTGAGCTTATATCCTATTTGTTTCATGTAATGCAAAAAATGCAACATAAAACCTATAAAAGACAAAATAATTAGAACCACTTCATTCTTACTTTGCTAATCTGTTTAAGTCATGATAAAAAGGTTTATAAAAAAATAAAAAAATAAAAAAATAAAATAAAAAAAAGTGTCCTACACAAAAAACGAACTGTAAGTCTTCTGGAATGTCACACATATGTATTATCTTTTACATGGTCTGGTTCAATTGTTAAGAGTGATATAGTATACAGCAAGATCTCGCATTTGGCGTGTTCGTATTTGGCGAATTCGTATTTGGTCATACTATTTAGATTTTACCGATCAATTGCTACCCCAATTCTCATTTGGCGACCATATTTTCCCAAATGGCGATAACATAACCCTCCCAGGAAACACTAAATCATATTTGGTGACTATATTCTTGCATTTGGCAAAATTAATGCATTCTCCCCTAGGAAACAATTTCTAATTGTTCTCAATGTATTTCCCTGCCAAAGAGAAACTGTTAATCAGCTCGCCTTTATTTATCTCTTTGTATCCAATGATGACTGATAGAAAACATAAGGCTTTAGGCCACCAAATAAACAAAAAAAAGGTTTACTCTGAGGGCTCTGGTACCAATTAACATTTTTCATTTTGTTCTGCGCGTTCAAATATGGCGAGCTATCACTGGCACCAATCACTCGCATACTAATGTAATGTGAAACCTTGCTGTAAAATGTTTTATCACCCATTATTTAAAAAAAATTCTCAAATTGGCATTCATTTTCTTTTATAATGATAAATGCTGTGCTACCAATAGTCATATATGAGAGTAGTGTTTTTTGGGGTTGGATCAGCCAAAGACTACTGTATACCACTGTATACCACTGTATACTACTGTATACAGTAGTCTTTGGATCAGCACTTGCCGGTCATCCCTGAGTGTGACCTTGATTTTTTGTTACTTACTCTACACCTACATTTGTTCTTTATATGAGAGAACACAAGAACATACAAGAGACGAGTTCTACTCCACCAAATAGTACACACGATCTCTTCCCCGAACATGTCTGCATGCACACCCATAAGTTACTCACACTATCATTACAAAACTCTAAGTATAGAAAAGTTGGTATAAAATTTGAGTATCACTTTTGTGAGACTTCAATCAGTCTTTGAAACAAATTCTCAAATCTAAGCCTCTTAAATATTCATGCTCCCTACTTTCCCGTGTAAATTAATGATGAAAAAGCATAAACTACATGCATAAAACTTATTCATTATGAGCAACCTTAATCTTGACCCACTAAATTAAGGCCTGAGTACATAAAAATCTTCCATGACAAATCTATTACAAATTGTAGCGCAAGATGTGTAATGACAATTCAGCATTTACAGTCATGAATCATAGACGAGTTTTAAAATCTTGATACTTTTCTTAAAAACACATGATATTGCTGAACATTTAAGAGCATGGATGAAATAAACCAGGTTACTATAACATTGTAATTGATAAGCCCATATTTGAACCCAACTTCTGACTTATAAAATGTACAGGACCTGAAACATTTTCAGTTCCTGATCTATTTTGTTATTTGCTTCTCACAGTACATTACCAATTTTGCCAATTACATTGTATGATTGAAGTGATTACAGTTTAAATGTTTTTTCTAATCATCCATAGATCAAAAGAAAAATGGTGTGCTCAAAAAACACAGGCCCATACTTATACCGAGTACTTAAGGCTTATGCATGAATAAATCAAGCTTTATTATGCAACGTTTATGTTATTGATTGATCTATTCGTTTTTGGGTTTTTTTTTATCGTTAAGAATAATTCATGTTCATACCCAACCAGTGTGTTCAGCCAACAACTGAGAGGATCAGGGTTCGAATCCCTGACTAGGTGGAAACATTTTAGGCTTGTCTTTCAAACATTGTAACCCCTTTTCACCTATCAGAAAACAGATACAGGATATAAGCTGAGGAGCTACGACCCTGCTATCTGACAAGACCAGATCCTATCCTCTTGAGTGTGTATGTGATTTGTAAGATCAGTAATAATCAATGCCATGCCAAGGAAGGAAACAGGATTTTTTTTTTTTTTTTAAATCACTTAATTTTTCTATGCTAAATACAGTAAACCCTCACAATAACGAAACAATTGGGGGGAAGGGGGTGACGTTATATACGAGGGATTCAAACTTTTCGCATATGACAAACTTGTTCGTTATACGAGGTTAAAGTTTGCTATTTCCGACCATTTCTGTGTATAATGAACTTTGTTACATTAGATGACTTTGTATACTTACGTACATGCAGCCATCACAAATACTACACGCATACAAAGAAATTAAAACAATACGTGGCGAGGCACGGGAGGCAGGCAACGTAGTGAGGCACGGGAGGACATGAGGAGGTTTTACACTCGGGCTGCTGAAGCCAGACTGACCGGTGCACAGCCGCGCACCGGTCAGTTGGCTTTGTTTTCACTGCCACCTCTGACCTGCGTGTACATGTTTGGCCGGCCCACCACCAAACCAAAACCCATTTACCGAATTTATTCGGTATATCCCCGCATATATCGGACTGGCAGAAAAAGTTAATTAAAGCCGAAATTTGTTATATCGAGATACATAAAAGCAAGGGTTTACTGTATTCACTTTGCTTGTTAAAGGATGATGTAACTAATTTTGATTAATTAACTGATGGTGAGAGGTTTATACATGCACTTTCAAAACAAAATTTTATTTCAGAACCACCCCTCTCCCTCCCTCTCTCTACTGATCCCCTTTAATTTACATATTTCCTGTTACATTAAAAATGTACATGTTCTTTTACATATATAGCATGACAGCTTAGGAACCCAGAAAACTTTCAGTTTTTGTCTTACATTTGATAGGTTCTTCTCTGCAACTATTCAAAGTTCCCTTCTAATGAGACATGAGGCGTTTTCAGAAGTGGCACGACAGAGGCAAATGGAACCAAACAAACCCAAACTATATCAAACACATTAAAGCCTTTCGGAAAAGTGTCTGGTTGCATTTGCTTTCATTTGGCAAATTATTTTTAGCCAATCATTGCGTAGCGTCCACAGCAACTGACGTAATCAAGGCCACGAAGGCAGTATACTTTGAGTAAGATTGAGGATTTAAAGGTGTTTAAGGCCATGACAGTTGGTTTTATAAATAGATTAAATTATTGATGTTGTGTTTTATACTGAAGAGAACTAGAAGCAAACGTACAAGGTGAAATTAATTAAAGAACTTACGGCATCTCACGACATGTCGCATCAACTTGACCTTGCCGTGGGTGTTGACCGAGTCAATGTAAAGGTAAAGATGGGGGCATACACTAAGCTGCGCGTGGCCTCGGTGCTCATCTCCGTCGCATTAGCCTTTGAGCCTGTGGTGGGTGACAACTCATTACCCCGGGACACAGGGCTAGTGTGACATCCGGGTTACCACAGTTACCTTCCCCAGGTTTCTCCAGGAACCCATTTATCAACCCCAAAAGGGAGGATGAACAGCTGTTTTGGCTGGTCGCTGACTTGCCCAGGCCCGGATTCGAACCAGGGCTCGCAGATTCGTAGCTAGGTGCACTAGCCACTACATCACGGAGACGACTTGATCACAACGACACCACGTTGTCCGAGTGAATACTTTTAATTGTGACTTCAACACTACAGCAAGGTTGATTTCTCACATAGTAAGTGAATAGATTGATGCACATTCTCATGATCGAAATTAAGAATGGGTGGGCAAGTACATTATCGTGATAACGTTGTTGAAATTAAACCATGAAAGGCTAAGAAAAATTATACATCAGGCATTTAACCAGACAAGTTTTGTAAGCACAGCATGGCTGCCACACACTCAGACTGACATGTCTTAATGCACTTTCCACACTTCCATTTCCACCCTGTTGTGTTACGCTCTCAACACCTTGCCCTGAATATCGAACTCTTCCATCTTGCTGTGTTGTTGACTACATCATTTGTTATGCAGACTAATAATAATAAATAGAATGATCACATTCGTCTGGTAGCGGAGGATGCTTTCAGTAAAGTCACTGGGGCGTTTGAAAGTGTTGGGTTAGAGCGTGCCGCCACTGAAAACGCTAATTATCTAGAATACCTGAGTTACACTATGCAAAAAGTATTACATCATAAGTATTCCCTGCTGTTTTATTTTGGTAGTCTCATTGTTTACTTCAATGGCATTTACAATAAATATATACAGTTATCACACAAATTTTACAGATGCTAATTTTTTAGAATATTTTCTGTCATCCCACAACTTAGAGAGAGACTTGTCATCACACTTTAAAATAACTAAGTCAAGTCAGTGAAAAACAATCGGCAAACTCAAAGAGACTAAAATTAAGAAATTGTCAGTTCTTTACCACACATACAGTAGTTTTAAAGTTGAATAGTAATCTCTATTGTAAACGGTAAACCAGAATACACATGTAGATAGTCATTTCTGTGATTTTGTCGTCAAAAGCAGTACGTGAAAAATATTGGTTGATGGTTGCTGGACATTCAACCTACACAGCAATATTATAATGCCTTACAACAAATGACTGCATATCTAGATGACTTCAAGCAGGCAATACATATGAACGACCCTGTGCCACAAATTAGCTTTATTCACACCAAGGTGGAGAGAAAATCTGTTCTTTCTGGCTCACGAAATGTATCTGCCTCCTGACAACTAATATTGTTCATAGTTTATTTGGCATGTGTTCCACAAGGGATGTACCAGTGACACATCCTCTTGTAGCACAGCACTATGCATTTTGGCAAGCTGTTCAGATTATAAACTACATTACTCTTACATGATGGATGATATGCTGATGATTGTTGCACTCATTCATTTTCTACTACAAAAAGTACTAAAACCTTCATTAAATAGTTCTTGTCAATTTATATAATGATTATTTCAAAACAAAATTTTGCTATTTACACAAGGACAGGTTTCTGTATTGCATGTTTTATATATTAACTTACCTATTTCAATTTTTATACTAATGGCCTTCTCCAAAACACATGAGGTGGCATAACACAAAGCAGATTGTTCATAAACAATAGAAATAAAAAACCGAAATATAATCTTGCACATCTTTCAAATCCAATATCAGGATTGGACTTAGATTTTGCATCAAATTGATCAAATTTATCTATATGGTGACCCCACCATCCACTACAACATGGTCTTAACAGCTCTATGGTGCCAAGGTGGTTCACCATATAGCCAGCCCTGAGAGACAAGGCATAGAGTGCATGTGCCTGTATTCCTTGTGTGTCATAGCAGGCGACCAAAAGTGACAACGGCGAAGAGTTATGGTCCTTCCTCTAGTAGTGTCATTTCTCATGAAAGCATAAAGCAGAGCAATCTGCTTTTTGTTTTGTGCCACCCTACTTTAGAAAGCTAGTGTATGAAACATTATGAAATGAGGCATTAAAATTTTAATTATTTAACTACTATTCACTGAATTGGTAGCTGGAGGCAGATCTAACACGTAAGTAGTATAGTCCTTCCATGTGAATGGCTAGGAAAAAGAAAGTATGCCATTCCCAACACAGTCCTTGCTTTCAATTACATATTCATACTGACACTCTTCTACTTACATACATTCAAGTTACACACTTTCATAGATACATACAAACCTATTTGTAAATCTAAATTCCGAACACCATCCTATTTCAAAGTTCAAAATTCCGAGCCATAGTGAAATGGGTGCAGATAGCTGCCCAGTGTCATAGTGTGACCACTCCATGGCTTTTTTCCAAAATTCTTGGAATCTGATCTTTA
Source organism: Chionoecetes opilio (assembly GCA_016584305.1). NCBI lineage: Eukaryota > Metazoa > Arthropoda > Malacostraca > Decapoda > Majidae > Chionoecetes > Chionoecetes opilio. The sequence goes on along the minus strand of JACEEZ010000722.1, from coordinate 343,280 downwards.
TTGCCCTAGATCTTCAGGTTTTCCCTTTAGGATATTCAGTATGGTGACTAACTCCACACGAATTATCCTTACCTTTATGCGCATGTGGTAAGACAATCCCACTACTCGAATTTGAAGGAACACCCCTGAGTACCTTACAAGTATGTCGGTGTTCAGCCAATAACAGAAGCACCTTCATGTACGTTATACTCCACAGTCATGATTATGGCAACACCTCGCCACTGACAAGTCTCGCTTTGCCCCCAGCAAAGGGGAAGAGGGAGAAGATCCCAACCAGTGGGGGGGACCGCCTCCACATCTCGAGTTGCGGTGAGTATGCTGCATAAAATATAACGCCCTATTTATAAATCACAATGTGTCTTAGGAATCTTTTAATATTTTCATCTTTGATTTTTTTAAGGTATAGTCTTGGGAATTCTCTTTGGCCTGTAATCTTTAACTCTACCATCGCAAGGTCCTCATCAACTGGTGCACACTCTCACATACATGTTGCATGCAAAATTATTGCGCCTGATTGTATTCATACGGTGCATAAGAACTGACATTTACTTAATTTTCTTGAATGTTTGTATTTAGTTCTCCAATCTTCATTGGACAAACTTAAGCTTGAGGAAGACTTTCTGCACTGAAACGCTACTACATTATATTGCTACCATTTCATGCTTTACCGAGGCAAATAAGAAGAAAACCTATAAATATTATACTACTAAGTCTGGAATGTCTTTCACTATTAACTATCAATATTCCAGAATTTCCCAGATTCTGTCCCCAAAACGTTCATCACAGGATCTCACTAGTTAGTACAGTGGCCAGGTGTAGGTGTCTGGAAAATGGTGCCTTTGATCTCTGAATTCAAAATGTTATAAAGTTAATTTTATTCAGTTAATCATTAATGATCATTATTAGTATGATCAATTATTATCATCATAATCATTACTATTACTGCATACTATCTGGGACAAGGGTAGTAGTATGAAAAAAATTACACTTCATTCAATGCAAAGATTTCAAAATTTTGGATAAATATTAAATAATATAAAATAATAGTGATTTTACTGAAATAAATATTATTATTAATATATATATATATATATATATATATATATATATATATATATATATATATATATATATATATATATATATATATATATATATATATATATATATATATAAATAATGTGTGTGTCAGTAAAATCACTGAGGGCCAGTGATGCACTGTAATTACATTCTACCATAAACAGACTGGACTAGAATTCTGGGCATTTTGCTGAAACCGACAAGACCAAAGCCCTAAAGTTTCCACTGCTAAATCCCAGCCCTATTAAGGAGAAAAGAAGAAAAACAAAGACCATTGGTCTTTAAATCATGAAAGATTAATGAAGTACAGTTATTGACAAGAAAACTATTTTTCTCATCTTCAAGTAAGAATTAATATAATAGGTTAAGGCAAACTTCACTTGTGTCTTCCATTACCCCGCTAACATGAAAACATGAGCTAAATATCAATACAATACTGACATCAGGTTGCTTAAAGAAAATCTACTCATATTATAATTTAAGCATAACCCCCGACTGACTTTCAAAAATACTTAAAAGTAGTAAATAAATTAATTGTTCCAACACTATATTTTATATATTTACATTATTAATATTACCATAATTGTATTACAACTTATTCCCTATTTCAAGTTTTTGAAGGGCTTTTCTTTTTCTTTTGTGGAGATTTCTGGCCTTTTGTCCTGTCACTTCCCACTTTCTTTTGTTTATTTTGTTTATTTTGTTTATTTTGTTTATGTTTGGCTACCTTGGCAGACACGCACTTAGATTCTGGGGCAACCTCTGCTCCTGGTTCCAGTTTTATTGGAGGCTTGAAATTAGTTAATTTTACATTTGTGAAAACTATCTCCTCCTCATCTAACTCACTTATGGTACCTTTCAGGTAGTCCCGAAACTTGCGCAGAGCTGAATAGAATGGAACCTTGTCAATTGCTCTCGGAAGCTGGGCACACCTTGCTGAAGATGACGGCATCACCCATATGTGCTGAAAATAATGATATTATAAATTATTATAATTTATTGCAGTTGAGGTACTGAATGTATATTTCCTCCACAGATGCTAAAGCTAATATTTCATTTTACTTGTATGTTTTTGTGTGTATTCATCTAGTTGTAATTTACATTTTACAGGTAAAGAGCTAAACTCGTACTGTCCCGTCTCCAAGACTACTATTATCCAGCTTGGCTTCGAAGTCGTGAATATTCTTGACATGTACGGTACGGTCTCCTTATCCAGGTTATTCCACAGTTCAATAGATTTGTGTGTGAAGCTTTATTTCTTGATATCTCTCTTAAATGTGATCCTTTTCAACCTCTTCCCATGACCTCTCGTATCTCTTGTGTCAACATTCTGCAGTCCCTTGGAAACCCTGAACACATTAATCAGATCACCTCTCCCTTCTTTTCACCAGAGTTGGAAGACTTAATCTTGAAGACTTTCCTCTTATGATTAATCTCTTAAGCTTGGGACCATCTTCGTTGCTCCCCTCTGGATATATTCTTTCAATCTTTATCATATCTTTCTTTTTATGCAGTGACCAAACCACTGCTGCATATTCCATCCTTGGACCAATCATTGATACAATCTGCTTTATCATCATCTCTTCGACCAAATAAGTAAACGGCATCTTTAATTTCTCAAGAGGTTATATATCTCTCCAGTGATCTTATTTCTGTGTCTCTTTGATGAAAGGTTGTGGGTAACCGTTAACCCCAGGTCTTTTTCTTTTGTTTTTCTAATCCACTCATTTCCCATTCAGTAATTCCAGGTTAGTCACCTTGTACTCTTACCAAAGTCCATCACTTTACATTTCCTTGCATTAAACTCCATTTCCCACCTTTGACTCAAATCTGATATCTTATCAAAGTCTGTTTGTAGTTGTTCACAATCTTTCTCCTTTTTCACCTTTCAAGGCAACTTGGCATCATCTGTGAATAAACTTACATAGCGATCAATTCCTTCCATCATATCTATAATAATATAAGCGAAAGTGTGTGTGTGTGTGTGTGTGTGGTATAGGTTCCGCCCCCCGTGGCGGAATCCCATCATATACCACATTTTTGGAATCAGGTTGACCAGGGGAAGGTTTTAAGCCCACTTATGAGAGGATCCGATCACCTTTTTTTTTTTTTTTTTTTAGCAGCCTATTAGCGATAATTGTGAAAAAAAAAGTGGGTTGCGAGAATTGAGGAAACCTTGATGTAGGGTGATGGGTAATGGGTGAGTGAATGGGTGGGGTGATGGGTAATGGGTGAGTGAATGGGTGGGGGGTGATGGGTAATGGGTGAGTGAATGGGTGTGTGGTGATGGGTAATGGGTGAGTGAATGGGTGGGGGGTGATGGGTAATGGTTGAGTGAATGGGTGGGGGGTGATGGGTAATGGGTGAGTGAATGGGTGGGTTGGCGTTAATACATACATCTCTACATCCATGATTTCAGGAAAGTTAGAAGGGGCTATCTGGAGAGTCTGTGTTTGGTGGGCCGAAGGCCCACCAATAGCCCTCCACAGGAGCTAGCCAAAAAGTCCGCCCGGAGGGCGGCTTTACGGCTAGTCATATATATAAACCATCAATATCACTGGTGCCAGCACTCACCCTTCAAAAACTCAGCTTATTACTCTGCACCACTCCGATTGTTGGTCCTTTATGACTGTTCTCATCTCCCTATCCTTCAAGTAATCTTTTAGCCATTTCAGTAAAGCACCTTTCACACCTCCTGTGTGTTTAAGTTTCCATAAAAATAATTTCCGTGACATAAATGTTTGGTTAATACTAAATCCACCCTTGATCGTTCTTAATTTCCTCTAAATCTGGCATTTTCCTTAATCCATTGTGTCATGGCGTTTCCCATTACCATGTTTAACCTTCTGTGTGCCAGTCTTCCATGCATACTTCCTTGCAGATGTAGTCACCCATCACCATTATGTTGCTACTTTTGCTGATTAATCTTTTGAGACACTTGTTATAGAACATTCCTTAATTTTCTTATTTAGACCATGTGTTGGTCTTAGGTGGAACACATGCGACGACAGTGTCACTCTTCCCACCATCACTTTCCTTAATTGTTATTTTCAGCACCTCTGCCATGCCATCAACAATTTTCACACAATCTACAACCACATCCTTCTCTACAAGCAGCATCACACACCCTCCTTGCTTCACATTTCTGTTTCTTTTCCATACATTATAAAGGCCTTAACAACGCAGCCCTGTAATCTCTTATGAATCTCTCAATTTAGTATCAACCAAACACGTGGGTGGGTGGGTGTATTTTTCAGGGCCTGAGCATCGCTCGTATGGCCCCGTCTCCATATCAACATTTTTATCATTCATCCTTAGTGCTTAGTTTTGGCCAAAGCCAGCACCCCGGAGAGCAGGTCACAAACCCCGGCTAACACCCGGTCCACTGCTGGGTGGACAGGGGCTCGGGTTCTAAGGAAACAGCCCATCTGTTTCCGCTCCGCCCGGGGATCGAACGTGTGTGTGTGTGTGTATTTACCTAGTTGTAACATACAGGAAAAGAGCTATGCTCGTACTGTCCCGTCTCCAAATCTACTATTATCCAGTTTGCCTTTGAAGTCCTGAATACTTCTTGCATTAATCACTTTTGCATCAAGGTTGTTCCAGGCTTCTATGCTTCTATACGGGAAGCTGTATTTTTGTATGTCCCTCTTGCATGTTGTCCTTTTCAATTTCTTCTCATGACCTCTTGCACTTCTATCGTCCCACACAAACAGATCTTCTCTATCAATTTTTTCCAGACCCATTGATGCTCTATATACTGCTATAAAATCTCCTGTGTGTGTGTGTGTGTGTGTGTGTGTGTGAGTGTGTGTGTTTCATAATTCATAAGACTAATCGTTAAGGTATCAACAAGGTATCAACAAGGTATTAACTCACCGTTCTGGTTCCTTCTACCATTTCTGGCTGTCTTCCAAAGCAGAATTCCTTTTTCCCCGAGAATATTTCATAAATTCCTTTGCCATTAAACACTGCTATAAGGGGTTTGTATCTCTTCAACTTTAATCGTAGCAGTTCCCCTCCTGCAATTGTGGTAAATTTTTATATTACATTTGTACCAATTACAAGAAACAAATATCATTCCAGCATTGAAATCAAAGAAGAAAATGTAATATTGCATATACATAGCACTTAGCTGGTCTGGACCAGTTACGAAGAATGGTACAACATTTAAACTTTGTGCCCCCGTGCACCACTTGTGTTACCATGCTGCGCCAACAGGCGGCAGCACCTCCACCCTCCGCCAGCCATCTTGTTTCCTGCTTGATGAACAGCACCCCCAGTGCCACATGATGTGGGGAGGATGTGTGGGTAGCTTATGTATATGATACAGGTAATTTATTCAAAAATTTATTCTATTTTAAAAATTACATTTGTTGAAGAAACAGTTACCTGTATCATATACATAGTACGACTCCAACATTAATTGGAGGAGGGATCAAGAGGGCACCAGGTGGAGTGTAACGCAGTGGCCTAGTCTACAAGGGGTAGAAGCATATGATCACAGGCACAGCTGGATGAGAGACCATATGCACTCCGAGACTGAACACGACATGTCAAGGCCGGCAGTAATGTGTGAGGCCTGCACACGGGTGAGGGAGAGCAGCCAGTCAGTCGGCCAGGTCTCCAAGTATCTCATAGGAGAGTGCCAAGGTCAAATGCACCTTACTGTGATGCAGAGCGGTCCGTGCATTTACCGTGAGACATACAACAACCATTTGCAAGAGATCAAGCTTTAATGTCCTAACTGGACACGGAAGCCTCTCCTCATCATCGGAGGAGGATGAGGAGCCTCTCCTCCATCATCAAGGGTCGGAGAGACCCTTGAGAAGGAACCCCCGAGGCAACACGTTGGAGATTGATTCAGTCTTAACCAGGAGCACTGGTAGGTGAGGCAGCCTTGTATGACCCCTTTGGAAGCCTACCACCAAGGAGACTGCCCGGAGCTCAACCCCTCCCATGGCCGTAGCCGAGGCGACCAGGAAGAGTCTTCTTGGTGAGGCTCCGGCGAGTTGTGATGGACAGAGGCTCACACGGAGGTTGACACAAGAGCCTTACGGACCACATCAAGTTTCCAATTCAGTACCAGCAGGGACCCCTCAGGAACCTCTATCTGGAAGGACCGGTGATCTCGAAGGTCCGGATTCGAGGTGATGGCCAGGTTTCCAGGTCGACCAACTGGTATTGATACCAGTGTTGGTGAAGCCGGAACGGAAGGGAGTTCAACCTCTCCTGACCACCCGGCACCATGGCGGCCAGAAATGACAGGCCCAAAAGAGTCCCAAACGCGGAGTCAAACCAGAGCCGGGGCTGCTGACTGCGACAGAACAGGCTTCCCATAATTGACGACTATTCTTAAGTCGGAACACGGCCGCAGAAGTGTGTACCACGACTTGAACGCCTCCACCCATGTAGGGGAGAGGATCAGCCAGTCGGCTAGATTCGAAGCAGTCTGAACCCCATGGAATGCATCGATGGGAGCCATGGCCCGGGGGAAGACCCGTGGAGCCGTGGAAAGCCCGAAGCAGACCACACCGAAACTGATACGAGTGTGTCCTCCTCACGAAACGAAGATATCTTCGTGACAAAGGGTGGAAAGGGATCTGGGAAAAACCGTCCTGCAGACCCAGAGACACCATGCAACTGTCCTACCTGATGGAGAGTAGGACAGATCCGCACGTCTCCATCGGGAATGGTGTCCTGCAAAAGAACTTGCAAAGCAGCAACAAGTCGATTACAGAGCGCCCTGCCCCCGGGGCCTTCGGCACCACAAGCAACCAGTTGCAGAATCCTGGATCTCGAGGAGCCAGTTCAACAGCTCCCTTGAAGAGAACCTGGAGCTCTTGAACTAAAGCTAGGCCCTTCGTACAGTTGGAGGAGTAGCTTACAAAAGAAACAGGGACATTGCTAAGAGGTGGCCGAGTCTCGAACACCCGCCACCCAAGCCTCTGCTCCCAGCGACAGCCACCCGCTAAATCTCCGAGGTAGACAGCCAGCTGTACGAGGGGACGAGGGACACGACTCCAACCTCCGAAAACAATTGTCCCCTACCACTTCCATGGGAGGGTGGAACAAAGGTCTCAGAACTCATAACCTGACGCTGACCTGCACCTGAAACATTGGAGGGAGGAGGACGAGACAGATACGCCGACTGCACTCGTATCGGAGTCGCGTAGGACTTCTACAATCGATGGGTCAGAAAGGCAGAGGTCACCTTTAGTTTAGACCACGGCATAAGTGTCTCGATCTAAACTCTGTACGAGCACCGCCTGGAGAACATCTCCGGAGAAGACATGCTCGGAGTCCAAAGGCGAAGACAGCAGGTGCTGCTTATCCTCAGGTAGGAATGATAGCAGGAGGAAAAAGCAGAAAAGCCTTCCGATGGCAGGGGACGGCACTTAGTGGCCTTGCCCTACCACACTTTCTCGCCCTCGGCCAGGAGGAAGAAAGGGTAGGGGACTCTCAAAGCCTGGCCATTCACCAAAGCATCTGCCACTTGGCAAGGTCACACCTTCCTCGGCAGCAGAACGAATGTGCAGTCTCCCCTCCACCTCCATCATGATGGCATAGAGGTTGTCCACCCACTTCAAAAAGAGGCTAGGGGACGCCATAGGTGTCCTGGAGCCAAGAACCTTCACAAAGGAGGCCCGAGCCCCCAGACACCAAACGCCATTCAAACTCCGTAACTTGTCAAATGTTTTGGAAATTTCAAATAAAGCACAGAACTCCTTCGGGACGTCTGCAGCCAAGAAAAACAAAATCAAGATGGTGATGGCAGAGGGTGGAGGTGTTGCCGCTCCATGGTAACAAGGGGCCCAAAGTTTAAATGTTGTAACGTTCTTCGTAACTGGGCCAGACCAGCTAAGTGCTATGTATATGATACAGGTAACTATTTCTTTAACAAAAAAAATATCATAATACAAAAAGTAGAAAATTAAATCATTACATTTAATATATCTTGATATTACTCTCATCTACTTTTCATATTACTTTATTTTACTATCGATGCAGATGGAACTTAAGTTCTTCCCTTGCTTTCTTCAAGGGACCGAGCACAAAACTAGCAACAATGATAAGATAACATAGATGCTTGTAATGAGGCTGACTATCTTTCTACTTTTATCCTGCTAACCGCTTAATTAAATCCTGAAATTATTTGTTATTTCATGGTGGTGAACAATTGCCGCCGATGGTATCATCTATGGTACAGAAGTACCCCTCTAACTCAAGACTATATGAGGGTTGAGGCTGTCCAAGTTATAACAAAAATATATATAATTCCATCAGAAAAGATTTTGTACCCTTAGAGTTCATTCTTATCTTATTATTAACCTTTTGATACAGATTAAGGCAAAATAGTTTTAAAAGAATTGGTTAAATCAAGCTACAATATGCCTCCCCGATGAGCAGCAATGTTGACGCCACGCTAGCACAAGGCAGACTGACGCAGCAGTGACGCTGGTCCTCCTGGTGGCTCTCCATGTGGCACACCAGAGGTTTCCTATTACTCAGACATGTCGGATATTATGAAATTTATCCGCCCAGATTTGTCCGGGAAATGAGAAGTTCGAGTTAGAGGAGTTCCAATGCGTCACCCAAAATGGTGGTGTTGACAGCGCTGGGAGAGGATCTCGTGACTTATTGTGGCATAAAAGTATTTATAAAAATTGTATCTATGTATCCCACCTTATAGGTACAGTGTTCGCAAAAAGTATAGAGCGTTTGCCATATAAATCAGTGGCAAAAAGCACCCACAAGTATGTGGGCTTGGCAGCCAAGTCGTGTTGCCAACAGGAACCAACTTTTATCTGGCAACTCAGACATATATAGTAGGGAAACTGGAGAGTCACAGTTTCCCGTTCAGTGCTCACTGAGCTGCCTTTGAGAGGGGTTCTGTGATGCTTGCTCCCATACCATGACCCTCTAATTTGGCTTGTTAGTTTGTTGGTACTGCAACTTTTGTACCCACACATCCAGATGGCTCCAACCAACCTTAGTACTGAGGAAAAGGCTCGTATTTTGGCCTGGAAGGTGGAAAATGTGTCAACAAAAGAAATAGCCAGACGCACAGGCCGTGGGAAACAGGCCATGATGATGTCACCATCATGTCACCATTACCATCATGTCATCACCATCATGTCATGGACGTGGGGACAGGCCGCCTGAAGATGGTCATACAAGCAAAGGGGAACATGACAAAATACTAAAAATATAGAATAGTCTCATTTCCATGTGTTATTAATGAATACCTTAATATATACCATGATGTTTATATTGAGGAGGAGGGGGCGCTCTATACTTTTTGCAGACACTGTAATTCATTGGCAGCTTGATACTAAAAGACTGGAAAAAAAATTATAGTTATGATGAAATACAAGTGGTACCAGACTGCTTGTACCACATTGCTCTCTAATGGAATATATATACATATATATATATATATATATATATATAATATATATAATATATATATATATATATATATATATATATATATATATATATATATATATATATATATATATATAATATATATATATATATATATTATTAACAACAGAAAGATAATGATGTATTAAATCTAACATGTTAAAGTTACTGATGCACAAAAATTAGTTGGCATAGTAACACATTGCTATTCATCCTCCTTTTCGGGGTTGATAAATGGGTACCTGGGGAAACCTAGGGAAGGTAACAAGTCTCATAATATGAGACTTGTCGCCTCCGCGGTGTAGTGGCTAGCGCACCTAGCTACGAATCTGCGGGCCCTGGTTCGAATCCAGGCCAGGGCAAGTCGGCGGCCAGCCAACCCATCTGTTCTTCCTCCCTTTCAGGGTTGATAAATGGGTACCTGGGGAAACCTGGGGAAGGTAACTGTGGTAACCCGGATGTCACACTAGCCCTGTGTCCCGGGGTAACGGGTTCTCACCCACCACAGGCTCAAGGGCTAATGTGACGGAGATGAGCACCGAGCCCACGCGCAGCAGCGTATGCCCCCATCTTTACCTTTATAGTAACACACACACAAAAAATGATACGATAAATAAAACAAGTGGCGTTATTGTTGTGTACAACATGCGCCAAGTCACTGCTATTATGGTAAAAGGTAAAGATGGGAAGAATACGCTGCCGCGCATGGGCTCGGTGCTCATCTCCATCACATTAGCCCTTGAGCCTGTGGTGGGTGAGAACCCGTTACCCTGGGACACAGGGCTAGTGTGATATCTGGGTTACCAGTTACCTTCCCCAGGTTTCCCCAGGTACCCATTTATCAACCCCGAAAGGGAGGAAGAACAGATGCTTTGGCTGGCCACCAACTTGCCCTGGCCTGGATTCGAACCAGGGCCCGCAGATTCGTAGCTAGGCGCGCTAGCCACTACACCGCGGAGGCGACAAGTCTCATATTATGACAAGTCTCATAATGACGTTCACCTCTCTAACACACGTCAATTCTTTCTTTTCTGAGACAGGAACTGGTATATGTGCATGCTTCAAATTGATTGATTTAATGCCCAAAAAAAGGGGAATGTGCCAGACATCAGAGGTCATATGGCACTATGGCAAAGTATATAAAAGGGAGGGGTTAAAGAATAATAGTGAAACGATGAGGGAAGGGGAAAGAACGGGGATTACAGCAGGATGGTTAGATCAGATGTAGGATGTGGATTTGTTAGAGGAAGGAGGTTAAATTTTCCAGGGAGGAGGGGGATTCCGGGAGAATGTCCGCAAGACAGGGAGGTCGGGAAAGGGAAGGAACTGGAACGGGCAGGAGTAAGATGGAGGCAGGATATTAGGACATGTTGGACAGTGAGAGGAACTTGACAGGATGTGCAGAGGGTTGGGGAGGAGCGTGACATGAGATAGGAGTGTGTGAGGTTGGTATGGCCTATGCGTAAGCGTGCGAGAGCAGTCTCCAATCGTCTATTAGAGTGGTAAGGATTTGACCATGGAGATATAGAGGGTTTGATCAGGCGAAGTTTATTGGCAGAGAAAGTGGTCCAGGAGGATTGCCAGCGGTCGAATAATAAAGATTTAAAGGAAGGGTAGTAGTCGGAGGCTGGCAAGTTCGAGAAACAGGGGCAATGGGACATAGTGGCCGAGCGCGCCAAAGAATCAACGCGCTCGTTGCCCGAGATACCCAAGTGACTCGGTACCCAGCAGAAGAAAATTGTTTTGTGGCGTATGGATAGTCGGAATAACCAGTCTTGGATCTCCCGAACAAGAGGGTGAAGTGAGCGAAGAGATTTTATAAGAGAAAGGGAATTACGGGAATCAGTGAAGATAGTGAAGGAACAGGATGGGTAGAAAAGTATGCGTTTCAAGGCGAAGAGGATGGCGTACAATTCGTTTGTAAGAACAGTGGATTCTGTAGGTAGTCGGTATTGATAATGAAGAGAGGGGAAGAGGACAGCAAAGCCAGAACCAGAGTGGGATTTAGAACCGTCAGTGTAAAAGTGGGTGCTAGAGGAATGAGTAGAAAGGTGTTCAAGAAAGTGAGAGCGGAGGACAATAGGAGGAATGGTAGACTTGGGAGAGGTAGTGGGGACAGAAGAACAGATATGGGGGGAAGGTATAAGCCATGGAGGGAAGGAATGAACGTAGAAAGGGAGAAGATTAAGGGTAGGAAAGGAGGAGTGGAAGAGAAGGGTGCGCATGCGAACAGGGAAGGGCGGTGGCAAACGAGGGGAGGAGGTGATCACTGTGAGGAGAGATTGGGAGACTGCAATCTTAGAAGTAGGAAATTGATGAAGGCGAGCATAGCACCAAAGTGATAGGAGGGCTCGACGGCGAGAGAGGGACGGGAGGCCCGACTCAGCATAGAGGCTCTCAACAGGGGAGGAGCGAAAGGCACCTAGAGCCAGACGGAGGCCTAGGTGGTGAACAGGGTCCAGGAGGCCGAGGAGAGAGGCAGAGGCAGAGGCAGAGGAATAAATATGACATCCATAGTCATGAGTGGAGAGGACCAGGACAGTGTGGAGATGGAGGAGGGTCTTGCGGTCAGCACCCCAAGACACATATGAGATAGTTTGTAGGAGGCGGAGGCGACAAAGGGCATTTACGTTTAGAGATAGGATATGTGCCTTCCAGGTAAGGCGAGAGTCGAAAGTGAGGCCAAAGAATTTTCCAGAGGAGCAATACTTGAGAGGTATGTCATATAGAGAAAGTGGAGGTGGGAGTGGTACACGACAGCGAGAGAAAAGGATGGAGAAGGATTTTGTGGGAGAGAAACAAAAGCCATGATTTGTAGCCCAGGAAGAAGCAGCAGAAATTGCAGATTGGAGGAGACAGCGGAGGGGTGCCAGGGAAGGGCCCGAAGCGTAGATGGCTAGGTCATCCGCGTAAAGGGAGGACCGGACGCCAGGTGGTAAGGTGGAGACGAGTCCATTTACTGCAATGAGGAACAAGGAAGTGCTGAGGACACTTCCTTGGGGGACACCTTCATATTGTGGGAAGAACGAAGAAGTGGAGGAAGATACTTTGACTCTGAAGGAGCGATCATACAGAAAGGACTTGAGAAAGACCCCAAAAAATTTAACTGTCCCCCATGTTACATAAGCTGAGGCAATGCTGGAACTTGCTGGATACTATGACAGAAGTTGGTACTTTTGAATGCTTTGGGGATGAAGCAATGTTGAAAATTTACAGCACGCTTAGGAGTCATTATGATTAGATCAAACTATGTATTGTTGCGAACTGTATTGAAGGACCGAGGCTGAGAGAAATGCCAAAGGACAACTGTACAGCAGCTGAGCCACAGCTGCCACATCGCCAACACGTCTGAAGTTACCATGAAACTCGAGAATCACCGAACTTGGACTGCACAAAACTCAAGACCCATCTGTATTGATTTTCACATAACTAGTTTGTCTTCTAAATAAATCTCATTTAGCTTATCAAATTTAACAGTGAAATTAGCTTTGTGTCCTATTACCTGTATAATGATGATAAACAAATGGAATTCATGTCTACATACAGGCACACACAAACACATGCACCCACACATGAAAAAATATCAATGCAAAAGACAGACTATTTGCTTATACAACTTACTCAAAATTAATTTCCTTTCCAAGCTAATGTATCATGCAACTGTATAATAGACAAATTAAGTAACCTGACTGTATTTCCAACCAAGCAAAGGGTGTTGAGATCCTAAAATTACTGTAAGAAAAAAATAATAAAACGCCAAGCAACTGTCTTGATAAAATGAGAATGCATGCATTTGATACAAACCTTCTTTGATCTCCTTCTTGGTGAGGTCGCTGGAACCCTTTGTGGTGCGAGAGACCATGTTGGTGAATCCGATGCCGTACTCCATCAACCGGAAGTCATCAAAGGCAGTGAAGGGTTTATGGATGAGGCCAGACAAGTACATACATTTCCCTGTCAAAAACACTTGCTCATTCCTGCACTTTTTAGCAGTTCATCAGCTTATAGTCCATTTCAAGCATGGTAGACAATAAACAACGTGACAAGTGGTGCCATAAAAGATGTTCGGGACTAGGAAGCCTGAATAGGGTGGTAGATTTTTGCTATCCAGTGTGTATAAGAAGAAGCAACAGAGGGGGCCCGCCAGAAGAGGAAGTGGCAGAAACTATAAAAGTGAATGGTGATGTAATAGAAAAAGTTAAACAGTTTTGTTATTAAAACATTATCATGTTTTGTGACATGTTAGATAGCGAGGGTGGAGTGGAGAGAGAAGTAAGAACATGAGTAGCAACTATATGGATGAAGTGGAGAGAGATAGCGGGACTGCTGATATACAAGAGTATTCCACTGAAAAGCAGAGGAAGAGTATTTGAAGCATGTATACGATCAGTTCTCCTGTATGGTTCTGAGACATGGGCTTTGACGAAGAAGTTGGAGGATGTGTTGGTTGGTTGTGATAGGAGAATGTTGAGATATATGGCTGGGATCACATGGAGAGATGAAGTGTCCAGTGAAGAAATGTGGATTGAAGGAGCCGAGTACAGTGTGTATCATGTTTCGATACACACTATTTCGTTATCATTCGAGTAAGGCGAATGAAGTGGTTTGGGCACGTGAAGAGGAGAGAAGGTGGTGAGGCATTGGAGAGAGCTGTTAGAGTGGAAGTTTCAGGTCACCGTCCACCGGGCAGGCCAAGGAAGACATGGAGGCAGTGTGTTAAAGAGGATCTGGCAGCATTGGGCTTTGAAGAAGTTGAGACAATGGATAGAGAATGTTGGAAGCATATCATCGGCTGTCTAACCTTATACAATATTATGGGAAAAACTGACGTTAAACAGAAAGAAGAAGTGTACAAATACTACAAGTAAGCAAAAAAATATTCTGACTTGAAGTTAAGTTATAAAAGAAAAGTAAGTACCCATCCTTTGGAATTCAAGACAAGCAATCCTACACCTACTCTGCTAATTTCAGAATAGTATAAATATCTAGATCTATTCTATATCTAACCTATGAGATTTCCACACAACTCACATAAAACATTAATAAATTCAATGTGGTAATAAAGAAAATTAATGTAATATCATACAACGCGGAGCAAAACTTCAAAGTGATATGTCCTTAACAAAAATCTTAAAAGCCATCTGCAAAGCTGTGGTAATGGGAAAAGGTTACACAAGCTTAACTCACAGAAATGGTTGCCAGGTCCAGCATAATGATGTCCTTTATGAGCTGCTGTAAGTCCAGGATTGATACCAATCTGTAATGCAAATGAATGTGTGATACAGTGGTGGGTAAATAAAGGCACATTATCTTTTATAAGGCACAGACCCTTTTTGGCATTAAATTAATTATAATTATCTTTTATAATTCCATGTTACATTTTTGTCTTTCATCTAGATTACATTTCCACTGAGCCCGGAGACATAAAGAATTACAATAAATTTGTCTATTTCAAGCATATCTAGTCTAGTCTAGCCTTTGATTCCTTGGAACTCCCTCAAGAGGGTGGCCAAGACAGAAGAGTTTCCATTTGCAACTGTCCATGCACTTCATTCTCACAACTTTCAGCCCTCGAACTATTATATCCCCCATCTCTCTCTCTTAAATGGTCCAGCTTATTGCTAGTCTTGATCATGCATCGGACTTGTGATCACTAGCTATTACCAGCCAGGATAGAGCTTAAGAGGTCATAGAGATCAACCTATGGGTAAAGCTGGGACCTCACATGCCTCATCACCATTACTTAAGGGGACAGTAACTGCCCACTTTGTTAGTGCAAAACTCTAAAGGCTTGAATTAGCTTAAAACCTACAACCTGCTGAGTGTGTGTCATTTCTACAAGTGAGTAATGGTCTACAACAAACCCTAAAAGAAAGAAAACAGGTAGCTTGTAGAAAATAGATATATGACCACAGGAAAAGAAAAAAAACCAGGAGATGCACTAAAAACTTACCTAAAACCTAATTATACAAAGCTTATAGAAAACAGATATATGACCACAGGAGGAGAACAAACCCAGGAGATGCACTAAATTTGAACTACTTACAATAAGAATCTCCATATTCGGTCCTAAATGGTCTGGTAGTGTCTTCATGGCAACTTCTTCTTCAGTTTTTCCATTGAATCTGTCAGGCTTTTTCTTTTGTTTAGAAGGCGATGGTAAAGGAGCTCCATCTGCATCATTAACTGGTGCAGATCTCTTGCATTTTTCTGAGACTGATTTTGGAGAAATGACCCTGAAAATACATGTTGAATTAATAAGTATGTCATTTACATAATGAACATTCAGTATAAACAATAACAAGTAAAAAAGATGAAGCAGTAAACTGTATTTATCATCTACAACAGAGACTACGATTGTAAAAAAAATAAATATTGTGACACTTCCACTCTCAAAAGGCAGTTATAGATTACAGAATATCCTTAGCATACAGTTACAGCATATACTTACTCTCCTTCCTCCAACTTCACTTTGGGTTTCCGTACTCGTCTTGTGGGCTTGACAGGCTCAGTGTTTTCTTGGAGAGAAGTTCTGCTCATGTTGTCTATACAAGGGTTTCCTGCATTCCAGCTGGTGTTGCCATTCATGGTGTCATAGTTTTGGTTGAGTAGATTAATACCAAGTTGATCTCCCATGGTCACAGCGGTGAAGTAGGGACTAGTGTGTAGGGCTATGTCATCCATTTGCTCTGGTTGAAGGTAATATTCTCTTTTGATGCTTATTTTTTGAAAAAGCTGAGCCTCTTGACTTTCTCCATCTTGCCAATCACATTTTTCCTGCTTCACGCTGTTCGTTGAAAAATTGACAAAAAGAAAAACATTATTTTAGAGGTATGACTGAAACACAGTTCAAATAACAACCTCTGGAAACCACTCAACTTCCAGTCATGTAATAAAAATTTCAGAAACATGAGATACCGTCAGTGGCGTAGCTAGGTATCTATCAAGAGGGGGGGGGGAGGGGAGAGGGGGGGGGCACCTGGGGGGGCACTATGGCAAGCGAAGCTCAGGGGCATTCTGATGTTACATTGAAGGATATTAGGGCATATCGTCAGTCACAGGTCCAAGCATATTACAGAAGCCATGGTCAGGGGGGGGGGGCACCTGGGGGTCTCCGGATTTTCAAGGGGGAGACGTGCCCCCCCGTAGCTACACCACTAGCTATTGCTGATCTGACGATATACGTATAAGATAGAAAAATAACGAGGCAATAACCATTACTTTGCAGGGACTAAACAACCTCAAATCACACGTAAGCTCTCCCTCCCTCCCTCTCACAGTAGCGCCGCCAGGAAATTTTGACTGGGGAGGCCAAGGTTGGGCACAGATCCAATGTGGGGTGGCCATGGCATAGCCATTAAAAAGAAAAGGTTGAATTTTCATTAACCTCTGACTCAGATCTGGGGTGGCCAATGAGATTTCAGGCTGTGGCCACCCCCTAGATCCACCACTGCCCACTCATTCCTCTCACTCTCTCTCCCACTCCCTCCCTTTCTCTCTCTACTACCTTACGCTGCTGAAATATGAAGAAAAGCAACAAAATACAGCGTTATTTGGCCCAAAATCATCATCTTCCTCCTCCCAGCTGCCTGCACACACGTCCTGCCTCCTTGCCGGCTCGCTCTCGACTGCTGCTCATTCCGGATTACTCAAGGAACTAAACACTGCTTCGAAACACTAAACCTTTCCCTTATTTCCTTCCTACGCCCTTACCTGTTGACCTTTAACCAATAATTATTGACCTGTAACGTTATCTAAGTCTTAAATGTTCGTAAATGTGAGTTAGTAATAGTGTTGGTATAGTTTTGTAGTATTTTTTTCTAAGTTTATTAACGAACCCTATCAATACAGGGTTCCTTAATGCTTCAAACTCGTTAACAGCATCGCAGAGGATTGTGGGTAGGATTTTTTTTTTTTTTTTTTTTTTTGCTACGTAGTTTGTGGGTTGTTAAAGGACTGGATTGCTTTGTTAGCAGTGGCGTAGCTAGGTATCTATCAATGGGGGGGGGGGGGACCTGGGGGGGCACTAGGCAAGCGGAGCTCAGGGGCCACTCTGATGCCATAAAGAAAGGGTAGCTATAAGGGCATATTCTAAGAAAGATCAGATCAGTGATGGGTATTAGAGCATTACCCAGAATACGGCAGCCATGGCCAGGGGGGGGGGGGGGGGGGGTACCTGGGAAGGCACAGGATTCAAATGGGGGGAGGGGGCCACGTGCACCCCCCACCTCCCCGTAGCTATGCCACTGGATACCATAAGCCTTATATACCACTTCATCTATATATTTATCTACCTATCTACATATCTATGACACCCAATCCTAAGAACTCCCCTAAGGGGATGGCCACGACAGAAGTTCCCATTTATTCCTGTCCTTGCATTCCCTCCTTGCTGGCTCTATCCTCTCATTCTTCTTTCACCCCTTTCTCTCACATACTCCAGCACTCTGTCCCCCACATCCCTGAGGGCATCCTCTAGTACCCATTGCATCTACTACACTCATGCGTAAACCATCTTAGTCATCTCACTTTCTGTTATTCTTTCTATATGACCAAACCACCTCAAATCTTCATGTGGCAGAACTATCACAATCAATTAAATCAAGCCCAGGTGTTTGATTTCCAGACTGACACGGGAGTAAAGCTGCCTACCACTATTTTACTGATAGCAACACCTTTTTCATTCCCACCCATCACAAGGTCATGTCCAAGTAACAGGTTAAAAATGAGCTTTTTAGTTTTCAAAATTGTGTACAGGATTGCACTGTGCACAATCAAGTCTTGTTCTATTTCTACCTGCCTTGGAGCCTGTAAGAGTGTCAACTACCAACTGCACTGCGAAAGACATGAAAAATAATGTTGGTCATATCTTTAATTGTACCTATACTAATTCCCTAATTCCTTATCATCCTATATTAAGACTACCTCACTCACCTGTCTAACGTTGCAGTAGCGTTATGAAAGCCGTTCTGGTTGTGCTGGTCTTGAGGCACCTGCAGGGGGGTGAGGGTGGTAAGGCTGCCGGCAGGGTGCAGGGGTGTAAGCACGTCACTGGAACTTGTGCCGTCTCTGTGGGAGTTTATGAAGATTTATTACCATCCTTCATGTGATTATGCAAACAAATATCAAAAAAATATCCTATGTTACAACAAGTGTACCACTTCTCACATCTCTCATCTGTCTGTCGGCAATGTCAGGATCCAGTATTCAACCTCGCCGGTTTTATTCCGTGCCTCTTTGTATATAGTTCTGTACATATATTAATAAACTACCAAAAAGGGAGTGACAAGTGTTTGACTGGACCACCACACTTTATCTGAGAGTGAGTGTAACAGGGTTCCTACAGCCTTCAAAGCTACACAACACACGTTCCTGAGCCGGCCACATCGCTACAGAACAACCAACGTATGTACACACGTAAACACAATGGTACACAAGCTGTAAACATAAAACTAGTGGAGTAGTGCAATACCATGATCATTACTTCATGTTTGGAAAATAAATGACAAGAGCCAATGATTTCCAAAACCTGCTCATTACAAATCAAAACAATGACAAGGTTCAACAGAATAAAGTTTGACAGATGAAAAATTTGTTTTTCAGCAAAATATGGGCAAAATATGGTACACTACATAATTTTTTTTATATACTGGATACTACAGGAATACTTACACACTATAGTATGACTCACTGCTGCCACTCTCCGGCACAGCGTAGGGCCCAGCTTCTTCCTGCTCCATCCACCATTTCAGGTTCTGAAAAGTTGACATCAAGCCATCATTTCTACATTTTTCATTTATTGACACATATCTTGTTGTTCATCACTCTCAAAGAAACTCACTCTAAATATTACTATGAAATTACTAAATATCAGTAAGTATTATATTTCTAGCAACTGTATTTTTTTCCTTTCCTTACATGCAATCAAAGTACATTATTCATCTACATATATATACATGGGGACCACAAAACACAAAAAGAAGTGGAAGAGGTCTTTTCAATCATTGTCTTGCTATGGATTTGTGTTTTTGCTTGGATGCCTCCATACAAACATTATTCAAAAAGTGTGTACACATCAAGTATTCAATATAGATAATAGATACAGCTAAAAACATTACTCACATCTCGTTCAATTAGCTTCACTTGCTCCACACGACTGACTTCACTGACTTTAGGACACGGGGTGCTTTGTGCCTCAGGACAGTCAGAGGCGTAGTTATCAAGGGTGTCTGAGTTGTGCTGGAATTTATAGAAGAGTAAAATATCAGAAACTGAACAGCTAAACAAAATTCTTGTAAACATTTGAATTTAGCATCAAGCAATTCAGATTAAACACTGTTATGGGAAACAGTATTTGTAAGAGCAATCAGCAATGTGTATCAAAATCTCTGCAAATCACAAAAGATTGCAAAATATAATACACACATTCATTTACTTTTGAGAACTGCGGATATTTTGCTAAAAACGTGACAGAACAGCAATGTGACCACATGAAGCTAAGGCTCTCATATGGGCTACATATTTTTTTTCTTTAAATCTTTACATAGTGATGTAAGGGGAGGCGGTGGTAGAGTGGTTATGCCTGCATGTGGCGTGCTTGCTGAGCAGTTTGATCCCCGAAGGCAGCCAAAATCCTTTGAAAATCTTTCTGCAACTGCCGAGTGGCCTAAGAACACCCACATGCTGCCCATTAATTCTACCTTCGATTGTGAGTGCATCGGCGGACACAGGGAGCCACAATGAGATTCTAATCACAGGCAACACTATAAATCCTACCTGTACTACCACAGGCAAGGGCCAACCATCACAGCCCTCAAGTGAACCTCCAGTGCCTACCATCTAAGCCCTGAATCTCACTGCCTACAGACGCTATAAGCCTAAATATAATACAAAAATGTATCTAGTATCTTGAGCAGTAAATATAAACATTAACAACAGCCCATTAAATATTTATTTACTCAACCATTAATATCTTTAATCAGTAAAATATACATGCATTATTTTTATTTTTTTTACATAAACTTGACATTCTCCCAAACAAGTAAAATAGTACATGATGAGAAGAAAATTGCTCAAAAATATTCTAAATAATATACAATCCTAAACTTTTATACAATCTACATATTCAATGAGTATTAAAAACTTTGACTAACTCTGAAAATCTAACAATCTTCTAAAATATTTAAACTTTTTGCTCACATTCACTCTCACTGCATTTCGTCATTCTTATATTTTTTTTTTACTTCCATTTTCCAGTTTTTTAAACCCTTTCATGCATTATTTTTCATTTCACACAGCAGGCTTTTTCCCAAACTGTTTGGCAGTCAACAAGATATAGATTTATGTTTTTCAACAACTAAGCCATTGCTAAAAAAAAGATACCTACCTCAAAACCATCAGGAAGAGATTCACATTCTTTCTTTATCTCAAATTCTTGCTCTGACATCTTGGTGTCCTCCTCCTCACGTACTTCAGGTTCAGGCTCAGGCTCTGGCTCAGGTTCAGGCTCAGGCTCTGGTTCAGGCTCTGGTTCTGGCTCAGGCTCAGGCTCTGGGTCTGGTGGCACCACAACACTCACATCCAGCCACTCCTTGTCCTGCAGCACCTCCAGACCCAGCTCTCCCCGGTCGTCCTCCGCCACGGCATCCAGCGCCACAGGCTTGCACGACAGCTTAGCCTGCACGCAAAAATTAACATGAAACTTTCCACATATTTTTGTCTAACTTTAGAGGTGTATAGTATTGTAGTGGTCAAAGTTGTTATTTCCTCATTCCAATCACCAATTATTTAGCTACCTCTATTAATGATGTAAGTTATTGGATTCCTGTTCATTTGTCTACACTCATATGCCTCAAGCTTGTGATGGATGTGATGCTGATCTACATCTGAAAGTCTGTTTGAGATTTGGTGAATGTGTAATTAGTACTTAGTCCTGCTGCTCCTATGTTACTTAAGTTTACTTTCAATTACCTTAAGTTTAGTGGGAAGGTGTCCATGTAGGTGAAGATATAACTGCTCCGGGAAAGGACAAATGCGGAGAAGGTGCGCAATCCAGCAAGCTTTACATCGATTTTTTGAGTTATCACCAAGCACTTGGCAACTGGAAGAGAAATAGGGGATGACTACTTCTTAACGAATACAATAAATATATGTACCTAGATTTTTTTTTCAACTGGTGATTTCCTAAGAATGTAGGGTAGCACTAAAGCAAACGGAATATAGGAATCCATAAAACTCACACACATACACTAAGCTTCTCTGCCTGATGTTTAGGTCAAGGCAGTTCAAAGCCCGCTGGTGCTGGATTCCGCTGACTGCACATGTTACTATCCCCCTTGAACAAGGGAGTGGAGTGTATGTGTGTGAAGTCTCAGCCTTACCCATAGATTAGTCTCTATGAGCTCTAAGCTGTTTCCAGAAGGGTAACAAGTGGCGATCGCGAGTCCAGGGCAGGCAATCATGACAGTGGGTGATTTACACAGACAGATGCAAAACTCCTAACAATCCAGCTAACTGCCTAGACTGATGTCTATTCATACAGTCTTCTTGAAACACATTTTTCTCATGCAATTGACCTTCTAAAGAAATGGGAGTAGCAAAGACACACATACACACTCACCGGAAAAAAAAACTATAAATAATGAAGTAAGCAAAGTAATACAGGTTCACAATCTCTTATCCGAAAACCTTGGGACCAGACACTTTTCGGATTTCGGAATTTTTCGGATTTCAGAATGGAAGATTTTTAGCGTAGATTTTATCGCTTTTAAGATAAAACATTACAAGGGGAACAGGTGGCTCAGTGGTAGAGTGTTCGGCTCGTGGCTAAAAGGTCGCGAGTTTGCGCCTCAATCCCGGCAGTTACTCGGTGAAGGTGGTAGCGCTCTCTTGTCACCCTAGCGGGGCTACATGGCCTTAGGTGTCCTAGTTCGGGGATTCTTGAATCCCCCGAATAAATAATAAAAAAAAAGATAAAACATTAAGTAAAACTTTAAACATAAACTGGCTCAAACTAAGCTAAACACAAGAAAATATACTTACATGCAGTAAAAGCACAAAACAACTTAATTAGAGAATACATCTCTAATTAATTGATTTAAAGTCTATTTTTTTCAGAGGCGAACATTCCATTCTATCATAAGGTCTCATGCTGAAAATTATGCCTGTGTTTACCTGATAAATGATGCCCCGCCGTCCTTTGCCCCACTACCTGTTGCTTACACCTGCCCCGCCGCTCCTTGCCCCACTACCTGTTGTTTACACCTACCCTGCCATCCCTTGCCCTACTACCTGTTGTTGTCCTGCCCCTGATAACATATGGAAAAATGACCGTTGGGCGTTTCGTGTCAAGTTTGGCGCCAAACGTGAGCTTTGGTATGCAGACGACAGATAGTCTGGAAAATATGTTCGGTTTTCTAAGCTTTTCGGTTTTCAGAATTTCGGATAAAAGATTGTGAACCTGTATATCTAATAAATTCCTCTTGGCAGAATTTCCATTTCAGGCACATAAACACCATGCTCAAAACAGCAGTCATACAACTGAACAAAAATCTTTTTATCCAAACAATAACTTCATGAAAATTAAATACTTATACTCATAAAAATACAAATGTACAGTAATCTGCTTATTATTGTACGCCATCCCAGCTTATAAAATAAAGGCACGTTGCAAGAGAAACCAAACAAAAAGATGAAAATCTATATAAATTCACTGGTATATCAAGAAAACTACAAAATGAGATAATGCAACATAGTAAAAGCAGCACACCTGCCACTATCCTTGTCCCTGCACCGTAAAATACAAGGTTGCCGCTTGAATTTCTGGTA
Source organism: Chionoecetes opilio (assembly GCA_016584305.1). Taxonomy (NCBI): domain Eukaryota; kingdom Metazoa; phylum Arthropoda; class Malacostraca; order Decapoda; family Majidae; genus Chionoecetes; species Chionoecetes opilio. Next base: position 319,943 of record JACEEZ010000722.1, on the reverse strand, counting down.
GTAGTGTCGGCAGGCTTCGCAGGCCAACACCAGCCCTCCGATGCGCGTCACTCCCCGGTGGATGGAATAATAGCGAGTCTCTTTGCAAATTCCACAATACACTCGTACTCGTTTCTCAGCAGCCTTCCCTTCCTCTGTGCCTGTTAGTACAAGTTAGTAGCATAAGCAAATATGTTTATAAGTTTCTGTATAAAGTAATACTATGATAAAGACTTGTCTATTCCTAAAACTATGCAATGTACATACGTACTTTATCCTTAACACATCTTGGTCTAGAGCAGAGGTCGGCAACCCAGAATTCGAGAAGAGCCAGTTTCTTCAAACTTGGCAGAAAAGCAGTGGTGATGGAGCCGCAGTGTAAATTATGAATGGAAATTACGGAATAATAAAATGTTCCTCTTATTATCTCTTACTTATAAAGTAGGAATATAGACTAAAAAATAAAGGAAAATGCATGTAATATAATAATAATAATAATAATAATAATAATAATAATAATAATAGTAATAATGAAAATAATATTAATTAGTACAAGAATTCATCCCAATATTTTCCTAGAGACCTAGGACCTAGGTCACAGACACTATTGTACTGCAACTATCTATGTCAGTATTTTTTTTTTTTTTTTTTATGATAATTTGGACATTTTAAAGTAGGTGACAGGAGCCACACAAATCTCTTGAAAGAGCCGCATGCGGCTCTGGAGCCGCAGGTTGCCGACCGCTGGTCTAGAGCAATGGAATACTTTACATGCTTCTAATTAGTCTACATTCAGATGTGCACATGAAATTATGTAGTACTACCGTTACATTCACTGTTTGGGTTGACCATTTATGCAAAACACCAACTTTGTTGTAGTATGTGAATACTTTATAATACAATGCATACACAAGCTGCACTGTTTGGCCCACTTAGAGCATAGGACTTCATCATAACACCTTACAGTTTGAGGACTAAATATGTATAATAAGTTTAGTATAATATGGAAAGTGAATGACTAATGAAAAACAACATTGGCAGACTCACTGATCAGCTTGTGATAGGATGGCATAAGGATAGCGGGTATCCTTAAGTTTGGCTCTGTAGTCACCATTTTCTCGTCTATTTATGGACGTCCTGGAAATAAATTTAAATTCTTTGACTGACCATATTTGAAAATAATGTAAATATAACCTGATGAGGCGGCAAAACAGAAAACTCATCCTAGGAAAGTGCAGGCATTTGCTACAAGATTAAAACCTTTAATAGTTTTGAATGCAAATTACATCCATAACAATTATTAATAACAGAATATGTATATGCCTTGGTGCCTGATGAAACAGATCTGATCCTGATCAATCTTGTGATTGTGGTGAAACTGATGAAGAAGGATTAACATGGTTAATCAAGAACATACAGAAGCACATGGCAGTGATAAAGCAACCAGTAATTTTTCAGGTGAGTAGATGATAAGCAAGAAAATAGCTATTAATATGAAGTCACTAACGGAATTCCTTTGAGCTGTTCACAATTATTTCAATTACTTTGTAGAGCAGTTTAATCAAATGATAATAAAGATGAAAAGTGTAGTAGTAAATGAGGTACAGTATCCAGCAGAATATAAACAAAGACTAAACAAGGAGAAGCTGACGTGACACCTGAGGCTGAAAACACATGATTCACCACATAAGAGACAGAAAGCTAAAAACATAGGTATACATTCTTAGTAATATGAGTCCTATCAAGATGGAAAATGTTCTGAGGTATAAATATGTGTTCAGGGAATTCTCTTTTACTATCAGAATTGAATTTTTTAAGTCAAGAAAATTACTTTTTAAAATAATATTTTTTAAATAAACTTATTCAATTATATCATTATGGGATGATATAAATAAAGGGCTAAAACTAAAAAAAAAAAAATGCTCAATTTCTAAAATTATGACTCTCAAGACTATAAATAAAAAACTCAAAAATCTCAAAACTATAAATCTCAGGGGTTCGGCGGAGGCCCTCCAAAATACATTGTAATTTTGCTATCAATGTAATGCCGGAATATTCACCAGAGTAAATTACACACAAAATCAACGTAAATTCAAGCAGCACTGTGGAGGGAGTTATGTATTTACCTAGCTGTATTTTACAGGGCCTGAGCTACACTCGTATGGTCCCGTCTCCATATCTACATTTTATTTTACTTCCTTAGTGCCTGTTGACCAAAGCCAAGAAGCCCCGGGAGGCGGGACACAACCCCCGCATAACACCCAGTACTCATTCACTGCTGGGTGGACAGGGGCTCGGGTTTTAAGGAGACTGCCCATCTTTCTCTGCTCCGTCCGGGGATCGAACGCGGGATTTCTCGGTTGTGAACCGAGCGTGCTAACCACTACACTGCGGAGTACCCCATGTGTGTATGTGTGTGTGTGTGTATGTGTTCAACCATCTCTCTCCCTTCCGAGTCCATCCCTCCATTATATTATCCAAATATACTCTTGAATTTAGATGCAAGTTCTCTTTCATTTTTGTAATAATTAATACGTATGAAATTTATTCTTATTTTCATCCAAATATACTCTTGAATTTAGAAGCATTCTTTTTTATCATTTTTGTATTATATAAAATGAAATTTATTATTTTTATTATCCAAATATACTCTTGAATTTGGAAACTATTTTTCTTGCACGTCTTGTCTGTCTAGCATGTCAAAATTTTCTTTTCATGTCTGTTGATTACATAACCTACGGTAACCTAAATGGGGTGGGTTTCTCCCCCCCAGACCCCCCCTTGTGTTACTTTTCATTTCCGAAGGCTGTTGTAGGGGTTAGAAATACTGCAAATGGTCAGATCTGCAAATTGAGGACGATTACAACTACGTGCCTTGTAATACATTAAACTGTAGTAGAACCCCTATAATAGCTGTCGGAAATGAAAAATAACACAAAGGGGGTCTGGGGGGGAGGGCGAAACCCCCCCCCAGCGAGGTTCTAACCTCGTAAAGATTACGTAATCAATGCCCAGGTTAGGTTAGTTGGTAAAACTTTGGAAGAGGTCCTTCACCCCTATCTTTTTTTTCTTCCCCCTATAGCCAACACGCTTGGGGAACTGGCGGGAATACGGGGTTTTTGGGTGGGGGAAGCAAATATAAGTGATTTATGGCTTCCAAAAAAATCATCAAAGTCACTATATGTAAAAATCTAACCTAACCTAACCTTAACCACAAAGTATACCTAACCTAACCTTAACCACAAAGTATACGTAACCTAACCTTAACCACAAAGTATACCTAACCTTAACCACAAAGTATACCTAACCTAACCTTAACCACAAAGTATACCTAACCTTAACCACAAAGTATACCTAACCTAACCTTAACCACAAAGTATACCTAACCTAACCTAACCTTAACCACAAAGTATACCTAACCTTAACCACAAAGTATACCTAACCTAACCTAACTTAACCTTAACCACAAAGTATACCTAACCTAACCTAACTGGACTTAGAATTTTTTGAGGCACCTCATATTTCATAGCGGCCGTGTGGGTTAACCAAGGCTGAGCGCACGCTGGAACCTTTACAGATGTGAAGTACAATAAGCATACAATACAGTGCGGTAGTTCATTTCAGTCAAAGCTGGAAGGATGAGTTCCAAAGTATTTCCGGTTAGTTAACTAGCAGGGAGGTCTGGGGAGGGGGCGCAGCCCCTCCAGTTATGTCAGTAGAGTATTGATCAATAGGGAGTATTGGTTGAAACTGCATATTTATCGAAATGCTATATGCTTCCTGCACCGACTAAGTTATTTCGGTATTCAGAGAAACCATCAAATTTTTGTTATCTCAGACCACTATTGACCAGTCTCATGAGTACAAGGAGTCTATGTTTTCTGCGATAAAACCTACATAACCTTTCTTTTTCCTATTGTGCAGCTCAGGTAAACGACCCTCACTCAGCATTATCGGATCGAAGGCCAAGTCATGCATATCACTTTCCATTACAATATAAAGCCAACAAAACCATGTGTGCAGTACATACGTTCACCAGACATACGGGACGAAGCCCTCAATCGCGTAAAAGCACTATAAAAACACTAAAATCAGGGGACACATCGATGGAGGACGTGAAGGTAGCTTGTAAACAAACATCCTCCGCGTTCGTTCCCCTGCACGTCAATCCTTCACTATCGGGGATCTATTGTTACAGCAAAACCAGATACATACATGTACCCATTTTATACATTAAAAACGAAACAGTGGTAGACTTTCTCTCGTTTTCATAGCTCTGAATCGAAAATCCGTTGTATTGTTCTTTATTTAGAAAGGCAGATAATCGGAACACGGATCGGAGCGACATCCGGTACAGTCTACAATAAGGGATCTACATTGATTTGCGATATTGACGATTTCTCAGCTTTTAGATTCTACAAACCAAATCACATGATGAACTGTTTGGTTAGTAATGTCAGCATAGATAATCACACAATCTTTATATCATAATTCTTTGCTATTATTCGCTGTTTAGACGCTAAATTAACTAAACATTTATTTGTTGCTGTTGACGCGCCCTGCCTGTAGTGACGTGTGCGCGCTCCCGTTATCACTTTTGCATGCTTTTTTGTGCACTTTTTTTTAAGATATGCATATTATATCGCATTCAAGGGACTCATGTCTACTACGAATCTATGAAGCTGCCACCCTGTTGTTCCTGACTTTATAAAACCATCTTAAACCTAAAAGCTGAAACAGTTTAACAAGAACTATACCAAGTGTAGGTCTCACGGCCTCTTGTAGCTTCCTTATTTTCTTATGTTCTTAAGCATTTCATCTTCACATATAAAGGACCACTATTCTTTTCCTTGCCTTTGCATGCAATGCCATGCCTCGCAGCCGTGCACAACAGTTGAAGCTACACTTTTCTTAAACATGCCCATATCTTAGATTCAACAAACAGCTACCGTAGATAACAGTGAAGTCGCCAGTTCTACGTTTCTTTGTTATTTACAGACATGTGGTGGCGTTAATACTTACATTTGTACATCCATGATTTCAGGAAAGTTAGAAGGGGCTATCTGGAGAGTCTGTGTCATTTTGTGTCTTCATCTGTGTCATATTAGGGCTATAAATGAACAAATTACAAAAATAAAACAGAGTGGCGACCTCACTATACCTACTACAGTAAAGTCGCCAGCTAGTATTTTAACTCAACAGTTGAGTCGCCACTCTGGGGAATTCAGGGAAATTAGAGGTAACGTAAAACAAGTCTCTATATATATTAGCTGCGGAAGATGCTTGGATATATAAAAATTCCTCTGCCAACGTGAAAATAAATTCTATTCAAGTTTGAAAGATCTGGCAAGTCTGCGTCCTGTCGTCCGAAAAGCTAATGTTTACTGTCTGTCATCGCGCATAGAAAAACGTGAGAAGCAAAATGCGCAAGTTATATTTGCAGATACAAAGCATAAAACAACGCTGAAACAGGGTAGATTATACAATCATGATATAAACTACTGTGTAACATCTTCAGTGGCACATAAAAATCAGTAGTGATGCTATAATTCGTAATATTTGGTGCCTGGCGACTTCACTGTTATCTACGGTAGATCTCTCTTACTCCAAACTCTCCTTAACCTTACTTAAGAGGAGAAAAAGAGGCTGAATTTTATAAAGGACACAAACAAAATTGAGAAAATGAAGTAGTTTCCCCATTGTACCCAGACACCCAGAATGTACCAGAAGAGGTGTTAACAAACAGTGAATCAGTTCAAAGAAAAACCAGATAAATATACTGTAGATACGCATACATGACCAAACGAGAGTATTGCTCAGACCGTGTAAGCTACAACTAGGTAAATACACTCCACTTTTGCACACATAAAGGAGGGAATGATTTCCAGTCTCTGCTCCTGCAGGGAATTCTAGGTCACAACTTCTTGGATTACATCATGGAGACAAACCAATTTCGCCTTCACCCGATCAAGGACTCAAAAGCCCAGTCCTGTTTGTTGTGAGCCAAGACTGCTCACCACACCACCACCGGACCACTTTACTATGCCAACACTTCTCAAACTAACAACTGTTGCTATACTGTGCAGCAAAATTTCACTTATCATTCTAATACAACTAGGATGACGATAATGTTGAAGTAACCAGATAACAGATTTTATTGAAAATGGCAAAGTAATGGGATATTGTTGATTAAGCTAAAATTGACCTTTATATCATGTTAATCCTGTTTCATATACCTCATTGCTGAATGTTATATTTAACTTAAAATAATTAAATATCCTTTCATTGATAGATTGCCAATTCCTAACAATGTACACTTGATTATTAAGTGAATGAATTAAATTATCCAAACCTTTGTAATTGGTAAGAAGAAAACTGAACCATCTTTATAAATTGGTTATGCTTTATTAATTTGGAATACCTGAGGGTCCAAAAACAAGTGCTGTTTGGGGGAAATGGCAGGAAACTCATAATGTGGTTTAGTCAAACATTGCTCCATAAGAATTTTTCCTTCAGAACAAGACAGGTCAGAAAATTACTCAAGTGAGAGTGCAGGAAAATATCAACTGGAGGGTAAAAGGGCGCAGCATACAAGAGCTTTAGATGATGGTATCATCCATATAAGATTAATAGCCAGGTATTGCTGGGACTAGCTTACATAATTGCCTAGTATTTATCCCTTCCTCTACCTCGGCCTCTGCCCCCTCTGTACCCCCCTCGACTGTCATACCCCTGACCCCCACCCCCACTCCCTCTATAGTTCCCACCTCCTCCCTGATAACCTCTCCCGCCACCCCCACCACCATAACCACCACCACCACCAGCCCCACTGCCATAGCCGCCGCCGCCACCACCACCATACCCTCCACCGCCTCCACCATACCCACCACCACCGCCACCACCGTCGCCACCACCATACCCACGACCACCTCCGCCATACCCACCCCCTCCACCACCACCACCGTCGCCACCACCATACCCACGACCACCTCCGCCATACCCACCACGGTCACCACCACCACCACCACCACCCCTATAATTGCCGCCGCCTCCCTGGTTCCATCCTCCCTGCACACGCTCACCACCACCAGAAAATCCACCGCCACCACGCTCACCACCACCACCACCGCGGCCACCCCCTCGACCACCCCCTCCACCACCCCCTCCACCACCACCTGTGTGAAGACAAAAGGGTATTTCATTAGCCATGTGTAATAAATTACCACACATTATTAAAACCTACAAGTAAATCTACAAGTAAATCAGTCGTGTTTTTTTTCTTCTTTTTTTGGTTGTTAGTGCGGACGGTTGTAAGTTAGTGATTATGAATACTGGGTAAACTTTTTACCTTTTATCAATATTTTTTCTTCCTTGAATTACGTTAATTACAACCTCATGTCTATTTCAACTTAGGAAACATGATTATCTTCAGAGTGGTGACAAAATATCATAAAATATGCATCATTCCCTTTTCAGGATTTCAAACCAGCGAGTCAGATAGTTCTAATTTTTAAGTCCTACCAGAAAGGTTACTGGTAAACTCCACATTCAATAATTAAACATATTTCTAGCCCAATATCTATCAATTTTTCGATACAAGTTGCCATCTCCCAAACGAGTGGGACGGCAGCCAAGAAAAAACAGAACCCACTGCCCCACATCCTAATAAATAACAAATTTTGTATATTCAATAAAAATTATGTATATTCAATAAAAATTATGTATATTCAATCATGAATCTTATATTATCTAAAACACAACACTTTGAGCACTCCTTCCTTTTTATCAATTAAACACACATGAACATGAGAAGACACTTGCCTGCTGACCGCTGAATCCACGAGGGCATCTCAGGAGGCGGTGGCTCCAGCTCATTGGCCCGGCCGCCTCGGTCTGGCACTCTTCCAATGATGATCTGCAGGAACCATTTGAATGCATAACATAGAAAAATAGCTCATTACCAGAAATGAGGGTTAGTCCATGAAATAAGAGGAAACACTTGACAATATTGTTGCAATGCTGAAAATTAACTTATGGATCTCCCCAAGAAGTAATCAGTGGTCAGTGATATTCTGAAAAATATTGTTACTTAATAAATCTAGGAATATGAAGGCATTTGAAGTGCTTGAGTGTGTGCGCGTATTTACCAAGTTGTAGTACACAGGGCCTGAGCTATACTCATACGGTCCTGTCTATATTTATCAAGTTCTTACTTAAATTAATGAACAATTTGTACATCACTTGATACAGCATTATCTTTCTATTGGTGTTTTTGTGTATGTCTGCACCTACTAGAAAACAAATACACAGTCATGAATCAGTCTCGTTGGTGTTCAGGAACGTATCCCCATTCAACCCATTTAGTAAAGCCTACCATATATGAGAATTAAATAAACGAGGAGGCTCTGTGACTCATATCTTCTTGCTTCATGGCAATCATACTGCATAAAACCTTTAATCCACAATAAAACCCTTTATTCCATCTTCACAGATAATTCTCAGTGTCTTTCCCTCCCTCAACTCTACTCACCTTATTGAGTGCACTCTTGGTCTGCTTCCGCACAGAGGCATTGCTCGTCTTTTCCAGCACGGCCAGGTCCTCCCGTGCCGCCAGCATGTCCCCAACGCTCACCATGGGTTCCTCATTCATTTGGTCCCGGCGAGTCCTAAAGGCTTTTGTCAGGTCATCTTCTCGGATCTTAGCTTTCTCGGACCACTGCAACAATGATGAGCTGCCTCAGATCTTTGGTGGTGCTCCACTGATTCCTTTCTCAATAAAATTTTAATCACACAGTTTATGCTACTAATTGAAATTTGAATGCATGGTGGAGGTAAAGGTCACTGGGAAGCTTAAAACCTAAATCGTAAGGGGGAGATACTGTACCAACACACCTGGAACGACTGCACTGTTACATCCAGACGTTTGATCATCATCTGGCGACGCATGCGGTATTCACTCTGCATCTCACTCTGCATCTGCCCCAGTTGTATCCACTGCTTGTCTGAAAGCTCTCCGGTGAAAAGAGGCTTGCCAATCAGAGCTGGTGGAGCCTTGCTTCTCACATCATTGACCTAAGAAAAAAAAAAAGTTTTTATAAGCCTTACTGATGGAGAGGGGGTTAAGACAACCTGGATTTACAGAAGCTTAAGTATCCAGTGACACAAAAGGTGTGCATGGGACAATGAGTTGGAGTGATGGCACAACACAGAAACCTACTGCTGAGATCTGGTACCTTAAACAATGTAAATTGGGTGAGGTAAACCACTGGGAACTGGGTGGGACCCTCTGTAAATTTAATTTCCAATGAAATCATCTAAATTCATATCTTATTTGTCCCTGAAATAGTCAAGTATGAAAGCCGTCTGACTTCTACTAAACTGCAATCTTAAATCTAATTTTAACAAAAGAAAAGAAACTCACTCAATGCCCATAAATCATTTCACTGTATATTCTGAAACATAATGAGTGCATGTTTCGTTGATGCTTTAGGAGTTATTATGCAAGCCTTACCTTCTGCTCCACCTTGTTAAATAGCTGTTGTGCGGTGATGTTGGTTGGAGGTTTTGGAAAGCCAAGGGTAACCAACATGGCCTTGAGGTCCTTGGCCTGCAGACTCTCACGCTGCAAAACATAGCATGCTGATCAGCTCTGTGGCATAACACTACCACAAACATGAAAATTATATCCATATCTTCATTAGATAATCTTTTTTCAGGGTGCAGTGCCTTCACTAAAAGAGGGCTGTATTTATTGACCGAGAGATTTTAGTCATAAATGTTCATTTCTCATCGGCCCTTACACTCACAACTGAGGTAGATAGAGAGTTTCAGAAAGCAAAACAAACATTATGAGACAACAAGGTTGTTTGCTACTTTTTTTTATCTGGTTTAAATATATATATATATATATATATATATATATATATATATATATATATATATATATATATATATATATATATATATATATAGCCGTGTTTTTGTTGTCCAAGCACCGTCTTGGTACGAAGACCATTTTTTGTCTTGATTGGTTTCTGAGACAAAAAACACAACAAGCTTGGTAGGAGCCGAAATAATAATCAACACAAAACATTGCAAACAATATCACAAAGTAGTATAACACACATTTCAGCAAGTGTTATCACTTTGAGGTGAATACTGATAGTATACCACATTTACACTTTTGAGTCAAACAAATTGCAACAGTTTGCTTTATTGTTGATTATTGTTTATTGAGTTGTTCTTTATGACATATCCAAAATGGGACGCAGGTTTCAACCCAGAAGTTACCTAATTTGCATATTTTCAAAATGGCCGCCATTTATATATAAGGCCCATTATCTCTAAAACTACTCATTTTTAGCACAATAAGTGCATTATCCTTGTATAGTAACATGAACCAGTGAAGCTATAAAACATTTTTTCAAACTCAAATGACCCCTCTAAAACATGTAGGTCAAAGGTCATGAATTAAAAAAAAAAGGTCAAATGACCTTTTCTTTACAAAAAAGTGCATTAAGACATAGCTAATTATATTATTTTTTAACAATATTAATTGTTATATAGATATTGTACCCTGTCCGAAGTTACCCATGAAAGTGTAGGCCCTATGTCAAGACTTACAACATTCGATCACAATCAAATTAAAGAACATATGTAAACTGTTATATATGCACAAATTAAGGTGTTCATTATTTGTGTTCTTCTTTTAGATACATACTGTGAATTAGTAGTCAAATTCATCTAACTCTATGTTTGTGCATAGTCCGTCTTGGCAATTTCCGCAGAATTCGGTGCAGTACATCCCGTTTTTCTTGCATGAACATATCAGTGTGTCACAGTACTCCATGCATTTGCAACGTACGATCCTCAAGAGGGCATCAGGAGCTGGTCTGCTGTCCATTTTTGCAGGCAACAAACTTTCGTGTTGATTATTCCATCCCCAATCTTCCGGCTTCAGTACCACCTTTCCTATCCATATTTGAGTCTGTAGATACACTCTATAAGAATGATATTTGGCTGCATCAGCTGTTGGTGGAAGTTTCTTGATGTCAACACTCTTGAAGCTCTTGACAACTTTGTCACCAAACAGCTTCCTCCTTAAGATATTCAAACTTGTATCTCATCCACCATACAAACATACCAATGCTTTAGCCCCAGCATCTCTGATTTCATCGTGGCTAGCTGAACTCGACATGAAAGATTCACCTATCTGCATTAGCTCATTAGATTTTTTAATGCCTAGCAAGCAAACCTTTGCCGATCCCATGGAGTCCTGATGTGGTATCGCATCCGCATACTGCATGTAGAAATGGTAGGTATGTGCATAATCGGCTACCCAAAGTTTCACAAGTCGCCTGGATATTCCACAATGGAACTTTTTTTTTGCACTCTTCTCTGACTTCATGAACAATTTGGTACCAAGTTTATGGCGAAATCTGGTCCAAAATGGCCGCTATGCCTATGCTATAGGCCCTATCAATCTACCACAGTAGAGATAGTTAACTCCTGCCCAGTGTTTTTCTACCTAAAATGCTATGCTAAATAGGCCTTTTAAAGTTTTAATATTGGCTGTTATTTAAGCTCAACTTTCCAAACTTTTATCCATTAATATTTGCTGTAAAATATTGGACTTACCACGTACGCAACAGGCATATATTATACATTAGTGACTGCCAATGTTGAGTTGAACGTTGAAATGCTCCAAAACACTGTACATGAACAGTACACAGGCCCAAGCATGTGCTGCATACACGCCATGATATTCCAAGTAGCATACACATCTCATTATTAAATAACAGCAACCTGACACTATGTACAGATCTACTAGGAGAGAGAGAATATATCATGCTAATAATAGAACCAGGGAGTTTCCTGGAAAACAGGTAGTTATTGTTGTGTGTATATAAACATTAATTAGCATCACAGTTGGCAAGGAATATGATGCAATGGGGTTGGGGTCAAATTACTATCTGAGATCATGCAGCTTATGGCAAGTTGATGGTGTGGTTGAAAGAAGGGTGATCATTGAAGAGGGTGGGGTGGGATTCAGGGGTGTCTAATTTGTATTAAAACAGACCTAGAAAATGTTGAGAAAAGAACATTTATTCAGATTATTAGTGCCATACAGGCATACGTACACCATCCATAGTTGCATACCTTGAAAATAATTTTGCCACTGAGGGCAGTGACTCTATAATAATCTTGTTTTTTAAGAGGCGACGCAAAATATTAATTATGCATAAAATACATTTCCCGTAAAAATGGCCATTTGACCTATTTTGTACAACTTGACCTTTAACCTAATGTTTAGAGGGGTCATGTGAGTTTGAAAATATGTTTTTCAGATTCACTGGATCATGTTTCTATTCAAGTGTAATGCACTTATTGTGCTAAAATTGAGTAGTTTTAGAGATAATGGGCCATATATATATAAATGGCGGCCATTTTGAAATTATGCAAATTAGGTAACTTCTGGGTTGAAACCTGTGTCCCATTTTGGATATGTCATCAATAACTACTTAATAAACAATAATTAACAATAAAACAAACTGTTGCAATTTGTTTGACTCAACCAAAGACTACTCTATACTGCTGGACTTGCTACTCATTTTGGGCTATTTCCAGTGGAGGCCAGTTTTGCGATTCCTGCCATTTTCGAACATCACTCCCTTTTCCCTTCCTATGGTTTATCAGTATATATGATATACCGTTATCTTCGTAAATGTTTGTTCTATAATATTATCAAATAAAAAACAGTAAAATGCAATAAAGAAATGCCATTATGAGAGAGTTAAGAGATATGCATGAACTTAATATTCACTTGAACTCATCGCCATTTGATATTTTGCGGGAAAGCATTTTAGATGCTAGCGATAGAAAGAAGCGGATTTTCATTAGCTTTCCATTGCTATATTTTGTTTTCTGATAAATGAATCATAACCATGCATAAATTAGCGTTAACTAAAAAAATAACATCATCTATCGGGATAATTACCCGATGGATGATGTTATTTATTTAGTTAACGCTAATTTATGCATGGTTATAATTCATTTATCAGAAAATGAAATATAGCAATGGAAAGCTAATTAAAATTCCGCTTCTATTGATATGTTATATGTAAAAAGTCTTCACGCAAAATATCAAATTGCGATGAGTTTAAGTGAATATAAGTTCATGCATATTTCTTCAGAGTCTCATAATGGAATTTCTTTAGTGTATTTTAGTTTTTTATTTGATAATATTATAGAACAAACATTCACGAAGATAACAGTGTATCATTTATACTGATATGCCATAGTCTACTGTATTCATGGAACACTTTTTTACTTGCCGATACGATTGATGATGTTATTTTTTTAGTTAACGCTAATTTAGGCATGGTGGTAATTCATTTATCAGAAAACGAAATATATCAATGGAAAGCTAATGAAAATCCGCTTCTTTCTATCGCTAGCATCTAAAATGTTTTCTCGCAAAATATTAAATGGCGAAGAGTTAAGTGAATATTAAGTTCATGCATATTTCTTCATAGTCTCGTAATGGCATTTCTTTAGTGTATTTTACTGTTTTTTATTTGATAATATTATAGAACAAACAGTTACGAAGATAACGGTATATCATATGTACTGATAAACCTTAGGAAGGAAAATAGGGGTGATGTTAAAAAATGGCAGGAATCGCAAAACTGGCCTCCACTGGTCATGGGCGGGTTGGCACGGGGCACGAGTAGCAAGTCCAGTATAGAGTAGTCTTTGACTCAACATAGCAAATTACTCTAAATATGGTCGACTATGAAGGTATATTATGAAGGTTAAAATAAACAATAACAACACGGAGCCAAAAGGGTAGCCAGTTGTCAAAAGCACAGAAAATATAGCCAGGATGGGGCCTGCGTTTCTCTTGCCTAACTATTTACCTTATGTGTTATGTGTGGTGACGATGAGTGTCAATATACATCCAGTCCAGTCTCTTCAGATATATTATATATCAGAAACAACATTCCGCATCAGCCAAAAACGTCTCGGTTATTTTAATGCCACAAATTCACCTCTCTTGATATAATGTGGTGATCATGAGTGTCATTATTCTGACTGCCCTGCCTGATATGGTGTGTGTGCGACTGCAGGCATGCACATTTCTCTATTATTCATGTTGCATAAGGAACTGTGATTATTTTTTTCTGGTGAGTTTTAATTGATGTGGTTTGAATTAATCTGCTAACCGTTTCTGAGGCAATCAATTTTTTGGGAGGGAGGGGAGTGAAGGTTAGGTTAGGTTAAGTATAGCTTATGTTAGGTAAAGGTTAGGTTAGATTAAGTTAGGTTAGGTAAAGGTTAGGTTAGGTATAGGTTCGGTCATGTTGAATTTTGTTTTTCAATCATTATTTGTCGCAAATCACTTAAAACAAAATATTTGCGAAAGAAACGGTTAGAAGATTGATTCAAAACTCATCAGAAAAAAAAAAGTTTCGTCCACCAAAGTGAATTCGGTGTTAAACTGGAAATTTAGCAAAGTTTTTTGGATAATGGGGAATAAAGTAATATTTGTTGGGGTATATGTTGAGTAGGAGCCACTTGCAAGATACACTATGTAAAGATATATTAGAATATTTTATTAAAAAAGATAAGTCTGAGAGTATTAAAGATAACGTATGATTCCATAAGGCACTATCATTATAAAACTAATAACCCAAAGGAAATTAAACCTAACCTGGACTCCCAACAATGTTAACTAACCAATTTATTTGACGTAATTCTTACTAACCAGAGAGTAAGGTTTTTCAAAAACTATTTATTTTTCATGGTAAAAATGGACGAGGACTGCGCGGTCATTTTCTGAGACACTGACTAGTTTCTCCTTGCCTACAATTAGTGTTTTTTTCAGATGGAGGTATTTTTATTTTCCAGAAACCCAATACATTTTTCTTTTCTTTTTCATCACCAAATCCTAAGGTCGCCGTTCCATTGATAACAATGTACGTCCATCAGAAAAAGCAATAAAACTTTGCCAGGAAATAATAGTCAGTGTCTCAGAAACCAGAGATAGTGACAGAATTATATGAAAACCAAGTGCGCCCCGCCCCGCATTCGCCAGCCCACCCGCCAGCTGCCGAGTAGTCCACTTGTCTCGCCCTGCTGCCTGCTGGGAGGATTATTACCCGAACCAAACCTAACCTAACCTCATAACGGGGGGGGGGGGGGGGGGCCGCCCCCCTCGACCCCCCCCCCCCGCCCCGGCGAGATTATGAACCTAACCGAACCTTAACCTAACCTCCTATAGGGTTGTGGGGCCTCTGAAAAGGGAGTGTGTCTGTAGTGTATGCGTATTAACCAACTTTATTATTTCTACAATATGTATATAAGTTTTGAAGGTTACGCGGAAGTGGATTAATGATGTACAATATACTGAGCAAAAAATTATATAAAAAACGTAAGTGGTAACGGCGGTAGCTTCCGCGCAGTTCTCATCCATAATAACCTTATTTTCCCCGAGTATTGGAAAAGTGTAGCAATACACATAACAGACAGCGGCTTCTCATCAGTTATAACACCATATCTCTTCATCTATCCGTTATATGCCATTATTTCTTCTTCTACAACCATTTGTCATTACTACTTTGTCACATTATGTTGTTTTTCATGTCAAGTGAGCCTTTCTTAACCTCAGCCACTCGTCATATTCTGCTCCAATGTCCTTCCTTTTCTCTTGTTTCCACGGGATAATTTTCTACAACACAGCCTGAGAGGTGTCTTCGCAACTCTTGCTTGCTATTCCTGATGGTCATGATGATAGGCATGGTTTTCCCCGCATCTGTATGGCATCACAACAAAGCCACGCGGCGCCGAAAATCCCGTTTTCTAATGCTTGTTCTCTAGTCTCGTCTACGTACCAAGACCACGCTCAAAAACAGCAAATCTTGGGTTGGTCTTCGTAATCCAAGACGGTGCTTGGACGACAAAAACACGGCTTATATATATACAGTCAGCGCCATTGGTTTTGGCATGAATCATGCTGCGCCAATACCTATGGCGTGGAACAAGGCACCCTCAAAAACCTTGGTTCAAATCCGTCAATGATATTGGCGTGCGAGATGTGGACAAAGACAGTTGACCTTGAGCTACTCACCAAGTTTAAAAGCATTAGTCAGCCTTGGGCATTGACAGCGAGAGGGTCACGCATCTTTTGTGTTGTGTCACGTGAGTTTTTTGTCCTTGACTGTGCATTGCTTTTGTGCCTCGTGTGGGACAATGGGACGAGGGAAAGAGTTGACCAAATAACAGATCGCAGCTATTAGTTCCCTGATTCTTGTGGGAAAAGATAATAAAGAAATCTCCGCCATAACCGGTTTGGCATTGAGAAGTGTCCAGCGCTGGACGAAAAAGTGCAAGGACGCGGGAGATGCGGATCCGTCGCTACAACAGAAGAGGACAGGAAAGGCCCGTTTGACCTCTCAGAGGACCCTGAAAATGCTACAGCGCCAAGTGGACCTTGAACCTCGCATCAGTGCAAAGGAACTAAGAGAAAAAAATCCGAGGCTCCTTCAGGACGTCTCAGTCCGTACTATTCAACGACGCCTCCGTGACGACCTTTGCTTCCAGTATCACGCACCACGAAGAAAGCCCATATTAACGACCTTGCAAAAGAAGAAGAGACTACTATTCTGCAAGAAATATTTAGCCTGGGAATCAGAGAAGTGGAAGAAAGTGTTGTGGTCTGACGAGGCGACCTTCACAGTGACTGGGAACAGGGGAGGGAAGGTGAGGTTACATGCCGGCTCGGATCCTTACCACCCCAAGTACACACTGAGGGGACCGTGAAACACCCGGATAGTGTCATGGTGTGGGATGGCTTTTGGGTACCATGGCACTGGAGAGTTAGTGGTTACCAAAGAACTTGACGGTAAACAAAGAACGCTACCTCAAGCTTCTCGCCGACCACCTGGAGGACTGTTTCATAGCCTGCCAGAGCGAGATATTTCAGCAGGATGGTGCACCAGCTCACACAGCCAAATTGGTCAGTTCTTGGTTTGAGTGGGTGGGTGTGGACTAAATCAGGGACTGGCCAGGCAATAGTCCCGATTTAAGCCCCATTGAAAATATTTGGGCCTTCATGAAACGCCGCCTACGGGGTCGCGACACCTCCACAGTGCCCAAGCTTGTCGCCCAGCTCCAGAACATCTGGGCAAACCTGGACCCCTCCCTCCTCCAGAACATCTGGGCAAACCTGGACCCCTCCCTCCTCCAGAACCTGGCCTTATCCATACCCAAACGTCTCCAGAGCTGCAGGAAGAAGGGCTACCCGACCAAGTACTCGAGGTAGAGTAGGTACCCCATAAAAAATAAAAAATAAAAAATTATGTAGGCGTACGCTGCGTTGCAAGGCGAAACAAATTCCGCGCCAATATCAATGGCGCTGACTGTATATATATAAATATATAAATATATATATATATATATATATATATATATATATATATATATATATATATATATATATACATAATTCTCGGCAGACAAGAGAAGAAAAGAAAACATAAGATGCATGAAATACAGATAGACAGAAAAAGAACCAGAATGGCATGAGGAAGTGCCATTGTGAGGCTCCTGATAACCAAAGCAATGCAACACAGTAGTTATTACTATTTTTTTTCATTTGGGCATTAGCGCCTGTAGGCAGTACCACCTCCAGGGCTCAGATGGTAGGCCCTGGAGGTATATTTGAGCGGAATGGGATGATTGGGCGCTGCCGTTTGGGCGCTGCCATTTGGGCGCCAGGCATTTTGGCTCCCGACTTTTGGGCGCCAGACATTTTGGCACTAGGAAATAACATGTTCGTTTGATGCGTCATTATTCAAAGTTAAATCTTTAGAGGGATATAAGGCTTTATATGTAAAAAAGTTAGAATTTAGTAACTAAAAAAAGGAATGTATCTATATTTATAATATACCAGAAATATATAAGTTAAAACTTAATAACTAAAAAAAGAAATATCTTTATTTATAATTACCTTGACTAAAAGAGTTAAAACATAATAACTAAAAAAAGAAATATCTTTATTTATAAATACCATGAATAAAAAAGTTAAAACATTGCTTTATTTAGTTTTCCATTTGGTAATTATGAGCAAGGCTCCTCAAGTACTCAACAGCATCCATGTTTCCACATCTAAGAACAGTTTCATGTATTCTTCTATCTGAATCTCTATACTTTTTTTATTTCTGCGGTGGTTCATGCCCAGCCAGTAAAAGTTTGTAATATGCATCTCTGCCTTTCTGTACTTTACGCAGCCCATCTATTAATTTCCATATGGTGGGGTATTGCATGCTTAGTTTGCATTGTAAGCGACGACGGGCTGCCTCCGAATGATTGTTTGTGCGGTCTTCCCCATTTAAAGTTCTCTGATAAAAGTTCCAAATCTCGGGGAGAAATAGGGAGTGATATAGTATAAGTAGTATATATACTACTTATACTATAAGTGATATAGTATAAGTATAGAATAAGTGATATAATCATAGTAGTGAGTAGTAGAAGTTAGTTGTTTAGTTCTTTTAGTTTCAATATCAGATACAAATGTTACTTTTCGTATCAACTCTTAATCTAAGATTATGTAGAATAAAAACCAGTTTTCCCAACAAAAAAATATTTCTGCGTCAAAACGGCCATCGCCAAATGAGCTGGCGCCAAAATGGTTTTAGCGCCAAAACAGCCGTGCCAAAATGCCGGCGCCAAAACGTACCCCTCCCATATTTGAGGGCTATAATGGTTGGCCCTCGCCCATGGTGGCGCAGGCAAGATTTCTATAGTGACGCCTGTGATTAGAGGCTATGTTCTCCCTGTGGCCTCCAATGCACTCAACAGTACAGTTAATGGGCAGCATGTGGGTGATCTTCAGCTACTTGACGATTACAGAAATCGAACTCTGAACATCGAGCTCTCCACTCACAGGCAATAATCACTCTGCCACCGCCTCCCCACTCAACATTCTACCTGCCTGTGCCCACAGCAGCCAAGCCCCCTAACCACACTTTCCATCATTCCCCACACCTTCCCCCAAGACAGTGAAAAAGAAAAAGAGGTAGACGTTGACATGTGTATCAAGGTTGTGAAGCAAATTGAGGGTGGAAATACAAAATGATCAGTGGCCACTCAATTCTCCTTGTCAATGTGTTTCAAATGTTACTCACAATAGCATTGGGTGGATCAGTGCCACCTTCCCGCTAATTAGTATATATACCTAGAAGATTTACTGTAGTTTAAAATAGGCATGATAAGCTTCTCTACCTAGATATAAATACATATGCACGTGTAATGTGTTGCCTGCCAAGAGCAATATATGGGCATTACCTATTATAATTACACTGGGGAACAATTTGAAAGAAAAAAAATTGTTGAGTTAGATTTTTGAGCTTATTTAGACTAAAATTGGCATGCT
Source organism: Chionoecetes opilio (assembly GCA_016584305.1). NCBI lineage: Eukaryota > Metazoa > Arthropoda > Malacostraca > Decapoda > Majidae > Chionoecetes > Chionoecetes opilio. The sequence continues at coordinate 300,529 of JACEEZ010000722.1, read as the reverse complement.
GATTCCAAATCTGTAGTCAGTTTTTTTTCTAGCACGTCAAGTTTTTTCTCCACAGCTTACCCTCCAGATAAGCAAAATTCCACTTGTGAGCTGTAGTAAAACTTTTTTTGTTTTGGCAATTTGTTTGGCGCAGTCCCTATTGGGCATTCGGTCTGTCTTCGTGAAGAATATGGAGATGTAAAGAGTCATTGAATTATTGCAATATGACAAACACAATTGGATCATCTGTGTTGACCTTAAAATGGTGTCCTTCCTTCTTGGTCAACAACGTGGATACACAAAGTATCCCTGCTTTCTCTGTATGTGGGATAGCAGAGCTCGAGAGAAGCATTGGGTTCAGACGAATTGGCCTCCGAGATCTGATCTTAAACCTGGAGATCCTAACATTGTACATGAGCCACTTGTTGACAGGAAGAAAATAATATTCCCACCTCTGCACATAAAACTAGGTCTCATGAAACAATTTGTAAAAGCATTGTCAACTGATGGCGACTGTTTGAAGTACATCATCTTGGCATTTCCTGGACTGTCAATTGAAAAAATCAAGGCCGGTGTGTTTGATGGTCCACAAATTCGACAGCTCATCAAAGATGAACATTTCAACGGTACTATGTCAGACCTTGAAAAGAATGCTTGGCTATCATTCAAAGACGTCGTCAAGAACTTTCTTGAAAATACACGTGCAAGTAATTACACAGAAATTGTTCAGAAACTATTGGAGAGCTACAAAGCGCTTGGTTGCAACATGAGTATTAAAGTACATTTTTTGCATAGCCATCTTGCCAACTTTCCGGAAAATCTTGGTGCTGCTAGCGACGAGCAAGGTGAACGATTTCACCAAGATTTGAAGGTTATGGAAGAACGTTACCAGGGTAGATGGGATGTGCATATGATGGCTGACTATTGTTGGAGCATCAAACGCGATAGTCCTCAAGTTGAACACTCCAGACAAAGCTACAAACGTAAATTTTTACCTTAACCTGCACACAATTATAGCCTTATCCTTTCTAAAAACATGATAATGTTAAATAAACATTCTATTCATGCCTATTTCTTTCATTTTTCATTATATGTTAACATTTGCAACTTTTTATAAAATAAGCACTGTTACTGTTATGTACAGTATTTTTCATATTTTTTAAGAAAACGAAAATCCTACAGTTCAAAAACTTGACGTGATAGAGAAAAACTGAGATCAGTTTTGGATTCAGCACCCAAAAATTACTTAATAACAAGTGTCAGACCTAACTCAACAAAAATTTGTTCCCCAGTGAATTATCAATGCAAAATTTTGGTTGGAAAATGAGACTGTAGAAAAGTATTGAAATAGTACAGTAGGTTTTATAAACATTGCTGAATTACACGACATAAAAAAAGGATTAACCCCTTGAGGCCCAGAATGTGATTTTCATTGTAATTTGGGTACCATTAGATGTTTTTAGTGAATATTAGCAATGTTTTATAGATATGACCTATTTAGTATCCTTGTCGACTAACTAATTTGGTATATTAAGTTACTTTTTCGTAGTTTTATGGCTAATAACAAACGATTTCATATAGCAAAGGAAAGATCTGGGCGTGAAGGGGTTAAAGATTTCAACCACATGCCAAGTAAACAGATGATCCTACCATTTCTACAGTCATGGCTGAATCAGGTTTGGCTTCAGAGATCATGCGGGCAGCCATCAGCTCCCCTAACAAGAAGTCTATCAGGAGGAGTCTATCTTCAGGGGAGGCCAAACGCTGGCTCACGGCTCCCTCAGTCATTTGGGAATGGGGACATCCTAGGGAAAGAAAAATATACTGCAATGAAGCACCTCTACACATAGCTGGACCATGTGACAAAATCTAAGTTTGCTCAAGGTTGATGTACCAAGGATGGGGTCATTCCAACAAAACTTTTGAGGGTTTTCTAATACTGCAAATGAAATCTAAATAATTCATGTTTTTAACCTGACCAAATCTGACATACAATTTTGGTATAATATGGTTGAAATGTTTTCGTCATGCAGCAATAGCTAAAAAGTGTTGAATCTACCCATATTGCTTTGGAGCTATTTCACAAAATCTTTAAAAAAATCATGCTAGTATAATGCATCTAGTTAACATGCAAAGTAATTTAAGTTCACATATAAAACTTACAGGCTACTTTTCAATATCCAGAAATTACTATCCACATCTTTAATGAAAATATAAGTTAGTCATATACTAAGTGACACCACTTTACATTTGCATAATCGCTTTTATTTTTGCTCATATAATTATCATGTTGAAAATCTAGAAATAAAAATAGGCATTTAGATAAATACAACTTACAGCTACCAATTCATCAATCTTCCTAGGTTAATGGATATCATGTACCCTGCCGGGGAAAATCAGGTTACCACTCATCAACAACTTGTAAAAGCATTAATGTACTTTACTCTAGCATTTTCTGAAAAAAGTTAATAAAAAGACGGCTCTCCAATTTTTGCTTTATCAAATCTTCACGAATAGAACTGCTTACCTTTACCTAAACCTCCTAGATGGTGGAACATATCACTCACAAAAATACCAGCCACAAATTAGTCCATGTTTACTGAATTTGTTTCATCAAAGATTCAGCGATGCATCTACTATGCGAGACATAAATGTTGAGATAACAGCAGCGATGGTACTAAAATTTCTCAAGCAACAATAATGGATCACCATTTTCAATGAGCATATATAAATATTAAATAGTAAGATATTTGGAGCTAATGACAATAGACATCTATCTGTCTGATGTATGTTGGTCTCGCTGGTATTTGTTAATTTTGTATATTATATTTGTAAAATTAGTAAATAAAGGGTAAATGCAAAATGGAGTGCAGTAATCATCAACATGAACACTTTAAAATTACTAAAATATCTAACAGTATCTCTTCTAAAAACTTTACCTATGATAAGTTTAATTCAACACAACTCTTCTACCACGACACCACTAGGGCGGTAGACAATAAACAGAAACCTAATTCTAGTGCCACAATGTTATATCTTTGAGAACATGAAAGAATATATCTCACGAGAAAGCTTAAGCTTTATAGAAAATAATATAGAATATGACTGGTAAGTACAACTAAACAATGGAATATGTGAGAAGCTTGATCAAATTTCTTGTCATGAATTTAAGTTGCGATTATTTGAATGGCAGTTAAAAACGTGAGATTCTAAGACATTTCCTTGACAGTCAGTGTTGAATGAAATTTTAAAACTCATGCAAATAACTCGGCAAGACCCACCTATCTCCTTGAGGAAGGATGACAACTCCATCAGGAAGGAAGAGTGTTCATCAACGTCAGTGGTAGCGTTGACCATTTCCTCAAGGCTTGATAGTGTCCGTAGCTCCCCGGTCACCCAGGCAATAAGACTAGTGTAGCCAAGGCACCGTGCACCCCCATCTGGTCCTTCTACTGCCTTCCGCAGCCCTCCCTCTTCACCCAGTTCCCCACTATACCTGTCACGATAAAAGGAAGACAATGATATCTATCAATCAACTGCTGTATAAAGAAAAGCAGTTTCTGAAAATACATATTTTCGAAGGTTCGTAAGTTGGGGACTCTTATTTATTCTGCTCTTTTAGGATGAAAATATTTTTGATATACATATTTTGATGTTTCTTAAAGATCTGATAACTGGTTTTGGCAATACCCTTTATCTATTTCATTTTCTTAGGGTGACCCAACCCTAAAAAGGCAAGGGAGTGGTCCAGGGCGGGCTTGCCCCCCTTGGCTTAGAAGGCTAGGCAAAGAAGAAGATTAGAAGAAGACATGGTTAAGAGATAACATTCATAGATTTGATGGGAGTTTTTCATTTGTGCTCTGTAAAATTACTTGTTTAGGGTAGGGTCCCCCTTAGAAAAGTAATATGATTTTGCCAAAAAATATATAAATAAATACATACTATAAAATGAGGCTATAGCACCAGTTTTTACTTCTTTTTTTAATATATGTCACAAAAAGTTCAAATGCAGTTTGCTTCAAGTTCGTTGCCAAAGTTACAGATATACATATAGCCATAGTGAAAAGTGAAAATAGAGTTAATAATAAAACAAATATCTGAAGAACATTGACAACAAGCATGGCGCAATTGTCTCATACTTTGGGGTACACAAAGAGAAAGTGGGTTGCCTGTGCGCTGGGTACTGGTTCTGACAGCTGATGGTTACTCGCGTTAGTTAATTAGTTAGTTACTTGCAATCATGGTTTCCGCCAGTGAATTGTACGTATCCCATGTGCTGAAGCAGAAAAAATACAGAAAACATGAGTATTACCTCTGGTACAGAGCCCAGTTCTGCGGGTTAGTTTAGGTTAGGTTTTGTCAGGATATATAGATTCGGTTAGCGATTCTAACAGTGCACGGCGTCAGCCATCATAGCCGCTACATGTTTCTCACCGCATAGGAAATAGGCCCTTTTCTGATAGCTTCTGGTAAAATTAATAATTAATTTTGGGTTTCAGTTAGTAAATAGTGTCTCCACTACATGCTGAAACAGAATTTTAAACGACAACGTGAGGGTTCTCACGCAGTTTAATCCAATGGTCTCTGAGTGGCATTCTCGGTGACCGGTCTCGGTGATTCGATCCCCGACGAAAAAGCTAAATCTTTCTGCAACATCGAGTGGCCTAAGAACACCCACATGCCCTGCTCATTAACTCTACCTTCGATTGCGAGTGCATCGGAGGACGCAGGGGGTGGCATGAGCCTCTAATCACAGTCGTCACTATAAAAATCCTGCCTGCGCCACCACGGGCGAGGGCCAACCATCACAGTCCTCAAGTGAACCTCCAGTCTACCATCCGAGCCCTGGGTCACCACTGACTACAGGCGCTGTAGGCACAAATGTTTAAGAAAAAAAAAAGAAAAAAAAAAGAAAAAATCGGTAAATTGGTAGCTACTTTCAACCAGTAATTGAGTACGAGGTCAAAAGTACTCTTTTCCCATGTATTTTGATGTGCTAAGAATAATGGCCACATTAAAAATCGCCAGAAATACCTCATTTTGCAGATATCCCCCCCCCCCCCCCTCTACAACAAGGTAAAATTATAGAGTCCTTTTCCGCCCTTATTAGTGGGGGGTTTTTCTCCAGACCTTCACAGATCCCTTCAGATACCTCTAAAACGTAATTATAAAGTGGGGGAGAGATTAAAAAAAAAAATATATATATATATAATATATAACCTAACCTAACCTGGTAAAATTCTAGTCCTTTCTCGCCCTCAGATGGCTCAGAGGCTGATACAGTCCATATTAGGAGTGATAGGAGACGGTGAATGGGATAGAAGGATATACGAGGTGGATGGGGGAATCCTTAAGGCCGTGTCACACGGACACTTTTTCCGGCATCTTTAGGTATTTTGCTACCAAAAGATGCCTGTAGTGGTGGCGAACAAATTCGCGTTCGTCACATGGCGTTTCGGCTACGAGCATCTTCTTGCATGATTCATAAGTCTTGAATTGAAGAATACGATTGAAATTAATACGATTGAAGTCTTCTTGTACGATTCATAATGTTAGTTTTGTCAAAATTGGTTGCTGGTCCCGGAAGATGCCAGTAGAAGATGCTCGTGGCCGAAACGCCATATGACGAACGCGCAATATTTTGCCACCACTACGGGCATCTTTTGGTAGCAAAATACCAAAAGATGCCGGAAAAAGTGTCCGTGTGACATGGCCTTTACTGTGCTAGGACTGCATGGGAGTAATGAAGAGAGAAGGAAAATAGTAGAAATAACAGATAATTTATAATTTCACCCAACCAACGATTTTCTGATACGCCTTATATTTTTCTGGTGTGTTTTTATGTGTTTTGAATGAATCTGCTAACCGTTTCTGTCGCAAATGTTTTTTTTATTTCTTTTTTTAGGTAGATAAAGGTTAGTTGTTGTTTTTGTTTTTTTAGTTAGGTAAAGGTTAGGTTAGGTATAGGTTAGGTTAGGTATGGGTTAGGTTAGATATAGGTAAAGGTTAGGTTAGGTTTAGGTTCATTTTTTTGTTTTTTTGTCATTTTTGCAAAAAGAAAAAAAAAAAAAAGGAAAAAAATGCGACAGAAACGGTTAGCAGATTCATTCAAAACACATAAAAACACACCAGAAAAACATAAGGCGCATCAGAAAATCGTTGGTTGGCTGAAACTATAAATTGACCGAAATAACTAAGGTGTTTTTAAAGCAGGCTTGGGAAAAAAGATTGCGTGGGAATTTAGAAGACGTATAGGAGGGTAGTTGATAGGAGGGACTTATGTCTGTGTATATACTGCCCTGTTGTGCCCCTTCTCTCCCCACAGGTGGCAGGGAAAGAAAGGGCTACAGAGTGGCAAAGAAGGAACTGTGTCAAGTTCGACCCCGAGCTTGACAGACGACCTACAAAGCGATAATAAGCAGAAAAGGTCATAAGAAGAAGAAGAGATCTCGTTAGGAGGTTATTATAAGGTTATGTTAGGTTATAGTGAGGTTAGGTTAGTATTATTATTTTTTGGGGTCCCGGGCATGTAATGTAAGGTAAGGGGAAGGGGGGGTTGAAGGGGGCATCTCTTCCCCATTCTATAATTAGGTTTTGGAGGTATCTTAAGGGGTCTGTGAAGGTCCGGAGGAATAAAACCCACGAATAAGGGCGCTAAAGGACTAAAATTTTACCGATAGTCTAGGGGAATTACTTAAAATTCTTGGAAAATCTTTAGTTGAATCTTTAACTACAACGGTAAAACTGCAGTTTAATACAATACATGGACATTGGTTACATAACCTGACATATGTGTGGGGTCTGCGCCCCCCAACACCCCCGCTAGTTCACTAACCTAATCTGGGCGTTGGTTGAGTAACCTAACCTAAAGCGGGGATAACTGCAAAAATTATGCATTCCCGACAATTTTTAATGTTACCATCATTCTTAACACATCAAAATACATAGAAAAAGAGTATTTTCAACCTCTACTCAATTACTGGTTGAAACTACCAAAATACCATTCAAGGTACCGGTAGGTACCCTAACCCAGGTTATTGTATATTAATTGCACATAAGCCTTATATTGCTATAATGTATTTCAAGCAAGTTACAAATCACCGGCATTACGAAAGTGAGTGTGACAAAATAATAACATTAAGCAGGCGAGCCGGGTGTTGGCAGATCCTCCCCCACATGCTTGGTGTTTACGAGCTGCCACACCCCACGGCGCCCGCTGACAGGGCGGCCGCATCCCTGCCAGGGCGGGTCTTGATATACGCGTAAATTATTCGATAAATTGGTGCCATAACTTACCCTAGGTCCTCAAGGGAGTCCAAAATATCGGTTTCCATGCCGCCGCCTGTGCCCGCGGTGACACGCGCTGACACGGCTGCTACAAAGACGCCTGGGGAATTCCCTAAACGTGGCTTGGAATATCCCAACAAGATTCCCGAAAAATCCCTATATGCTGAAAACTATTGAAGGTATAGGGCGAGAACACTGCGGGAGATTATATATGATCATACATTTTCGTGGATGTTTTCGTCATTCGCAAATTAACAAACAACATTGCAAGCCAGCTGATACACATTATATATATGGAAATTAAGTAATTTGTCTTGGTGTATAGGTGTCTTGCACTGACGTCACGATCTAGCGTCTTCAAGCCAAATGCCGCCCTCTTCAAGCCAAATGCCGCCCGTCGGAGTGAGCTGGAGGACCAACAAACTCCACTTGCCGCCCGTGTTTGCCAGCTTATATGGTACTTTTCCCCTACCAAATATATGTTTATCAGTATAAAAGATATACTGTTATCTTCGGAAATGTTTTTGTTCTATAATATTACCAAATAAAAAACCGTAAAACACGCTAAAGAAATGCCATTATGTGACTGAAGAAATATGCATGAACTTAATATTCACTTAAACTCTTCGCCATTTAATATTTTGCGAGTCAACTTTTTACATGGAGAATATCAATAGAAGCGGAATTTCATTAGCTTTCCATTGATATATTTCGTTTTCTGATAAATGAATTAGCATCATGCATAAATTAGCGTTAACTAAATAAATAACATCATTAAATCGGGTAATTTTCGCAATTGATGATGTTATTTATTTAGTTAACGCTAATGTATGCATGATGCTAATTAATTTATCAGAAAACTAAATATATCAATGGAAAGCTAATGAAATTCCGCTTCTATTGATATTCTCCATGTAAAAAGTTGACTCGTAAAATATTGAATGACGAAGAGTTTAAGTGAATATTAAGTTCATGCATATTTCTTCAGAGTCTCATAATGGCATTTCTTTAGTGTGTTTTACGGTTTTTTATTTGATAATATTATAGAACAAACATTTCCGAAGATAACAGTATATCTTTTATACTGATAAACATATATTTGGTAGGGGAAAATTACCATAAGCTGGCAAACACTGGCGGCAAGTGGAGTTTGTTGGTCTTCCACGCTCGCATTGTAATGCCCATTATTCGGGAGAGATAGTATGAGAATTATTATCATATAATTCCCGAGTTATCTCGTAAGCAGTTCATTTTTTTAGTTTCACGGGTGACTCATCGCCCTTCTTTCTTTTCCGCCATATTTTCTCATCTTTTTTCCTTCCTACGCACCATTTTGTTTATCTTTCGTTCATTCCCCGCCATTTCTTTCCCTTTCTCCACTCCCCCCCCCCCCGACATGCCGTGTGCGAGTCAAAATTCGTGGGATAATTATTCCGCGATCAGTGATAACTAATGGGTTCAAATCTTTTCATTCTTCCCCAACCATCCTATCAGATTTAGGAACCCTCCTAGATTCCTAATGTCTTTCAAAATAATCCCCATCGTTATCGATCCTGTTCATAAATGGATATCTTAGTAAAGTTATACGCTAAATTGAAAGTCTACCAAATTTCTATGCAACACCTTCCATACCCTCTCACTCTTGAACACGCGTTCGGACTTGTGACATGAAAAGTAAACACACCCTTCTTGGGTATTGGATTAAACATATTAAATTCTTCTATATCAAAGTAACAGGTCTGTATTATAGGCAGCCTTTTCTTAGGTACACGAGTTTCATTATTTAATTAGTTATTTCGGGATTATAAGCTATTCATTTGAGGTCACGTCTAGACCATTCAAACAATTCCCCTTTTTTCTGCCGCGGGCGCTGGGTAACTCGTGGGACACCAGTCTCATCTTACTCCTCCCGTAGGTAAGTCGCCCGACGTTCGCTCCTGTTCCCCCCCCCCCCTTTCCTTGTTATCATATTGTTATCCATATTTTCAAATATGGGTATCTATGTTTAGTTTCGTTAACGTAAAGGAGGTCTGCCCATCCTTATAAGTATTATTAAGTAGTCTCATCTTACTCCTCCCGTAGGGAGAGGCTTCGACGGGAGTGACTCGCTCCTTTCCTCTTCAAGCCACATGGTCTTGTGAATCCACAAAACAACTCATTACTCTCACATTTTCTCCCCTATATATATATCTTCCATGTGTAATTATAAATATTCAGCGGTATGTTACTTAAGTGAAGGATAATTCATTAAATAGGATTCAGTGAGGAGAGTTATGCTCATAAGAGCTTCCTTTCATCAGATAGGGAGAGCTTCCCGTATCAGATTGTAAAGTTTTTTCTTACATCCGATTAGAGTTTTTCCGGTGTTGGATTAACCCTTATATGTTGTATGTGATCTCAAGCAAGAGACATACTATTTCAGTATGAATAAATAGGATGATGTTTTCAAATATAGTTCTTGTGTTTATTATAAAACCCCAGGTGATTATTCTGTGTTAGGACAGTAATTCCCCACACTTCCAAAAGAGTCAGCCTTACTCGGTATAATTCCACGTATCAATCACGACTACCAAGATAAATCTAATATTAATATTATTCAAACGTGCCCAGGGAGTAACCCAGAGAACTACTCGCCTGAGCTGGTGGCAGTGTGTTGACAGAAATTGGGGGTCACTTGTATGGGGGTTTTAGAACTCGTCAACGTTACTTGAATGATATTACTTGGGGATGATTTGATAAAAGATTACAACTTGAATGGAGAATTTAACTTAGTCTTCTGACTTCACTATATGATTATAGTTTGACCACTTCTCACTACGGAGAGTGCTTAACAGGGGGATGTATTTAAGGGAAAAGGATAAGGGTTTAGGTTAAAGGGAATTGCTGCCACCAGCCCTGGCGAGTAGTTCACTATGATTACTCCCTGGGCACGTTTGATTAATATTAATATTAGATTGATCTTGGTAGTCGTGGTTGGTACGTGGGATTATATCGAACAAGGCTGGACTCTTTTGGAAGTGTGGGGAATTACTGTCCTAACACAGAATAATCACCTGGGTTTTATAATAACACAAGAACTATATTTGCAAATGATATCCTATTTATTCATAGTGACATAGTAAGTCTCTTGCTTGAGATCATATCCAACATATAAGGGTTAACACTATACCGAGAAAACTCTACTCGGAAGTAAGAAAAGGAACTTTACACCCTGACACAGGAACTCTTCCTAGGTGATGAAAGGAAGCTCTTATGAGCATAACTCTCCTCACTAGAATTTCTATTCAGTGAATTACCCTACACTTAGGTAACATACCTCTTAATATTTATAAATTACACATGGAAGATAGATATCTAGTAGAGAAAAATGTGAGGAGAAAAGGTTGTGTGTGTTTCATTAAGACCATGTGGCTTTGAAGAAGACACGGACGGCCTACAACGACGCGGAGAGACGAAATCCGTTAATAACACTTTAAGGATGGGCAGACCTTTCTATGCATTAGTGACACTGAACTGTACCTATATATATATATAGAAATATATAGATATAATATACTAAGGAAGAAAGAACACAGGAGCTAGGTACAAAGGTCTTACCTACAACGACGCGGAGAGACGAATGACTCGTCTTGGGATTATGGCCTGCGGCATAAAGGGGAATTGTTTGAAAGATTTAGGCGTGACCTCAAGTGAGTAACTTTTAATCCCGAAATAACTATTTAAATAATGAAACTCGCATATATAAGAACATGTGGCTTATAATATAAACCTGTTTACTTTGATACTGAAGAATTTAATATGCTTAGTCTAATACCCGAGAAAGGTATTATTTGTGGGCCCGTCAAATGTCCGAACACATTTTTGGAGTGAGAGGGTAAAAATATGAAGCCTAGAAATTTGGTAGGTTTTCATTTTAGCGTGTATCTTTACTAACACGTCCATATATGACCATAACCGATAACGATAGGGATTATTTTGAAAGACATTAAGAATCTGGGAGAGTTACTTGGTCTGACCAGATAGCTGGCAAAAGATAAAAAGATCTGACATCATTAGTTATCCCTGATCGCAGAATAATTATTCCACGGAAACTTGCCTCGCATACGGGATGTCGGGGAGAGAGGGAGGGAAAGAAGGAAGGAAGAAAATGGCGGAAAAAGAAAGAAGAAAAACAAAATGGCGCGTAGGAAGTACAAATGATGAGAAAATATGGCGGAAATGAAAGCAGGGCGATGAGTCACCCGTGAGACAAAGAGAAAAAATTAACTACTGACAAGACATAGCTCGGGAATTTTATAATAATAATTTTCCTACTATCTCTCCCGAATAATGGGCATTACAGCAGCACTCCCCCTTAACTCATACCCTGTCCCCTTAACCTAAACCCTTACCCTTTCCCCTTAAATACATCCCCCATTTCAGTACTCTCCGCAGTGAGAAGTGGTCAAACTATAATCACATAGTGAAGTCATAAGACTAAGTTAAATTCTCCATTCAAGTTGTAATCAAATGAAAAATCATAATCAATTAATATCATTCAAGTAACGTTGACCAGTTATAAACTCCCCATAGGAGTTACCAGCAACACACTGGTAGTTTTGTGGTGAGAATCTTTCTTTGTATCGGTCATAAGATACAATAAGTTTTAAAGACTTTTCAAACCCACAAATTCAGGCAACACACTGGTGACTATAGTGGTGGTATATTATTTCCTAAAAATAACAGCAACAGAATCTCACCTGGGAAAATATATAGCAAGATAGTCAAATTTCAGTAAATTTTCATATAGTAATCGATCATTATAGTAGGCTCATTAGATTTCCCCCCTATAAACCAAACACCCTACACACATGAACCATGACCATGTGGGAGTGAGCTGTAAGGAGCGAGCCAGCCGCCGCCGCCCTTCGCCGCCACGCCCGCCCCATCGATGCCGCGCGCCTAGCAGCGACGCTCGCCTCAGCTCCACCACGCCCTTCACGACTTCAGCCAGACCGCATAACGCGCGCCTAGCCGTCAACTCCGCCACCCTTCATAGCCAGCCACGGTAGCCGCTGTTCCTGTAGCCGCATCTAGCCGCCGCCACGGCCTGCCGCACGCCTAGCAGCCACGCTCGCCGCCGCCGCCGCCCTTCACCGCTACAGCCGCCCCATTCGCCCCATCGATGCCGCGCTTCACCGCCGTAGCCGCCGTTCCTAGCCGCTACAGACGCCACATCTAGCCGCAACCACCACCATGGCAAAGAGAGGGCGTGAAGCCTCGTCGGGAGGGAAGTACTGGATCTCCCTCGGGCTACCCGTCACCGACATGAGCTGCGCTGACAACACAGGCGCCAAGAACCTGTACATAATTGCCGTGCAGGGTATCAAGGGGCGTCTGAACTGCCTGTCCGCCGCCACCGTGTCCTGCAACAACCAGCAGAGCAACAGCGGTGACCCAAACAGCTACGGAGACAGAGGATGCAGCGACACCGGCTCAGGAATGGGCCCACTCTTAGCTTCCAAGAACCTATAGGAGTTCCTGAAACGTTTTGAAGAGCTGAAGGCCATCAAGAAGTACCGGGCGTCAACAAGACCCATGATGCCACCCATCAACAACAAGATGGAAAAGTTCGGTATCCAATAGTGTTAAACTAGAAAATCAAGGAAGAATTATTTTGAATATGAACATTGAAAATTTATTTTTTATGAACTTGAAAGGTTAATACCTACTCGGTAGGGTAGTTGTAGTGTTACCCGGTTATTACTCTTGGGGAAATCAATTCGAAAAGTGTTAAATGTAAAAACATTGACCAGGATTCAAAACAAATTGAGGGTCAGTATGTTCTTAATATATCCAGGTAAGAGGTTGATTGGGATACTAGTCTCATTGAATTTCATTAACAGACTCAGTCTGGTTCGGTGAGTCTTCAAGGTATTTTAATTCAAGTTACAATCAACACGACTTGTGTTGTATTCAGGTGAAGATTAAGCGAAAAGTGTTAAATGTAAATTATTGAGTCAAGGGTAGTGTAGGTCAGACTAGATGAAATAATTTGGTCTAGGAGATTTCTCATGTCTAGAAGTCGGAGCGTCTGGTTTTCACGGGCTCAGCCTGGTTCAGTGGGAGGAGTATTTTAATTCGAGATAGTAGTACTGCTTCTCACTTCACAGTCAACCAGCTTGAGGTGTGGCGGGCATTTCAGGACTCGTAAGGCTCTCGTTATCTAACCTGAGAGTAGCCGGCGCGCACCCATGGGACGAACCTTTTGCGACGAGAATGTAGGGACTGAGTCAGGGTTTGACAACCACGTCACTACCCAGGTATCAGGTTGATTGGGATACTTCCTTTCATTGAATATTCGTGTAATCTAAACACAAGCAGACACCCGTTTTCAAAGAACAGAAGAATTTCCATTAAATTCACTCTAAATGCGTCCCATACACACCTCCTCTTGACGCAGCTTTAAAACGGAAACACGATCCGTGAGTAGTTAATTTGATATTGAAGAATTTAATTTTCCCGGAGAATAGACGTGTGTAATGCCCATTATTCGGGAGAGATAGTATGAGAATTATTATCATATAATTCCCGAGTTATCTCGTAAGCAGTTCATTTTTTTAGTTTCACGGGTGACTCATCGCCCTTCTTTCTTTTCCGCCATATTTTCTCATCTTTTTTCCTTCCTACGCGCCATTTTGTTTATCTTTCGTTCATTCCCCGCCATTTCTTTCCCTTTCTCCACTCCCCCCCCCCCGACATGCCGTGTGCGAGTCAAAATTCGTGGGATAATTATTCCGCGATCAGTGATAACTAATGGGTTCAAATCTTTTCATTCTTCCCCAACCATCCTATCAGATTTAGGAACCCTCCTAGATTCCTAATGTCTTTCAAAATAATCCCCATCGTAATCGATCCTGTTCATAAATGGATATCTTAGTAAAGTTATACGCTAAATTGAAAGTCTACCAAATTTCTATGCAACACCTTTCATACCCTCTCACTCTTGAACACGCGTTCGGACTTGTGACATGAAAAGTAAACACCCTTCTTGGGTATTGGATTAAACATATTAAATTCTTCTATATCAAAGTAACAGGTCTGTATTATAGGCAGCCTTTTCTTAGGTACACGAGTTTCATTATTTAATTAGTTATTTCGGGATTATAAGCTATTCATTTGAGGTCACGTCTAGACCATTCAAACAATTCCCCTTTTTTCTGCCGCGGGCTCTGGGTAACTCGTGGGACACCAGTCTCATCTTACTCCTCCCGTAGGTAAGTCGCCCGACGTTCGCTCCTGTTTCCCCCCCCCCCCTTTTCCTTGTTATCATATTGTTATCCATATTTTCAAATATGGGTATCTATGTTTAGTTTCGTTAACGTAAAGGAGGTCTGCCCATCCTTATAAGTATTATTAAGTAGTCTCATCTTACTCCTCCCGTAGGGAGAGGCTTCGACGGGAGTGACTCGCTCCTTTCCTCTTCAAGCCACATGGTCTTGTGAATCCACAAAACAACTCATTACTCTCACATTTTCTCCCCTATATATATATCTTCCATGTGTAATTATAAATATTCAGCGGTATGTTACTTAAGTGAAGGATAATTCATTAAATAGGATTCAGTGAGGAGAGTTATGCTCATAAGAGCTTCCTTTCATCAGATAGGGAGAGCTTCCCGTATCAGATTGTAAAGTTTTTTCTTACATCCGATTAGAGTTTTTCCGGTGTTGGATTAACCCTTATATGTTGTATGTGATCTCAAGCAAGAGACATACTATTTCAGTATGAATAAATAGGATGATGTTTTCAAATATAGTTCTTGTGTTTATTATAAAACCCCAGGTGATTATTCTGTGTTAGGACAGTAATTCCCCACACTTCCAAAAGAGTCAGCCTTACTCGGTATAATTCCACGTATCAATCACGACTACCAAGATAAATCTAATATTAATATTATTCAAACGTGCCCAGGGAGTAACCCAGAGAACTACTCGCCTGAGCTAGTGGCAGCACTCCCCCTTAACTCATACCCTGTCCCCTTAACCTAAACCCTTACCCTTTCCCCTTAAATACATCCCCCATTTCAGTACTCTCCGCAGTGAGAAGTGGTCAAACTATAATCACATAGTGAAGTCATAAGACTAAGTTAAATCCTCCATTCAAGTTGTAATCAAATGAAAAATCATAATCAATTAATATCATTCAAGTAACGTTGACCAGTTATAAACTCCCCATAGGAGTTACCAGCAACACACTGGTAGTTTTGTGGTGAGAATCTTTCTTTGTATCGGTCATAAGATACAATAAGTTTTAAAGACTTTTCAAACCCACAAATTCAGGCAACACAGCATCTCCCGCGTCTGTAGCCTGCACAACGAGGGCTGTGACGTCACGTGCAAGGCACCTATTTTGTTGGATCCAAACAAAACGTTTACAACCCGACAGCAAATGAAACTTCTGAATCTGAAACAAAATAGCTGACCGCTGAGCTCTGTGCATATTGGCCCAAATTCATGGTTGATTAATGTTATGAATAATTAATTGATGGGTTAGGAAATGAATGTAAAAATCCCCGGATTTCCACTAAGACTATCAGAAATCCACAGAATTTCCCTAGATACTTTAATATTTCCCTACATCTAGATCGGGATAAAATTCCCTGCAAGTGGGAGCATTGCCACGCCGCCCATCACCCCCCATCACTACTGATAAAAGATTGAATATAATTAGACTATATGCAAATAAAGTTACTGATTATTTCATGTAAGAGACATGATTCATTTTACGGTTTCCACATACTTGGTGGATAAAAATTCAACGTAATGTCAAAGGGGAAAAGGTCGGAAGGGAAAGAATAGAAGAAATATTTTTTTTTTTTCAACCGGTACAAAAAATCATCATCCAAACATTTTCATTTTTTCTTCCAATGTTGATTAGGACGGATAAACCTATCATTCAATGGCTACGAGGAAACTTCATACAAATGTACCAAAGCTACAAGGTGCGTGCTCGCCAAAGTACGGTACTAGGTACCTAGTACCTATTAGTAATATGTAAGCTACGCATAGTCTTCCGATAGAAAAAGCCCACATGATTTAACATTATTCAAGGGGTCCCAGGGTTAATGGTAGGAGGACTTTTGCTGAACATAAAAACCTATATTTATTTGGTCAGCTGGTTTTGGCATCAACGTGTCCGATTGTATTACTTGGCATGATAAGACGTATGTTTGGGCTTCTTCCTCATTCATCACAAATCTGAGAAAGTTCTAATATTGTATTTACAATAATTATAATGAAGCTAAACACTCTAAACACAAATAACTGGCTTGACACGTATATTTAAGTGTATATTAATGGCAAGGGTAGGTCGTGGCTGGCGGACGAAGTGACACCGCTGTGAGACGTAAACACAAACTTGCGGCTGAGTTGTGTGGCTTGTGTATGTGTGTATTGTGTTTGACCCTCCATGAAGCAGCCTGACTACAAGACAAGGATGCAGCAACACCACCAAAGGAAGGCTTGACCAGATCTTAACTGAAGGATGCTGAGCCACACTCGTCTTAAACTGTGTAAGTGGTAAGATAGGTTATACCGTGTTGGCGTGACCATCCACCCCTCAAGCCAGCCCGCTGTTATCCGCCTCACCTGCGCTTTCCCGAAGAAGTCGGGTCAGTAGCTGTTACGCCTTTGATAGCCTCACAGGAGTTCACCAGGGTTCATAGGGACTCATAGGATCGTCGCAGCCCTAAACAACCCCAAGAACCAAGAACAAGATAGCTGTAATCATCATCAGGCTATGGGCGCTTCAGTGGAATTTAAGGCATTTAATTAAAGTTTACATAGTAAAAGACAGACGATTTCCATGGAGAACATTGCAGCTTACACATTTGATTATGTTCCCAGATGTATTTTCACTATAAAGTAGTCAGAGTAATGAGTGATTGCCACCACAAGCAGTTTGTACAATACCTAGTTTCCTTTTGACTGGTTTAATTATTGACTCATAATTAGTTTTATCACCAGATAGAAAAGCAAGTGGAAGCAAATAAAGTAATATGACTTAAACTAACCTTACTAAGCTGTGGTTTCTCCCTCTGTAGGTGTGGTAGTGGTAGCTGTGTGCTGGTTTATGCTGCTGATCTATGTCCTGTCTTCCCCGCGGCAGCAAGTAGGGCATCAGGCAGGAGCTGCAAAACAGATAGATGTCCTGAAGCAAGCAGGGAGTGTAGCATTTGCCCGAGTGGCTAAAAGTCAGGTCAGGGTCATATTACTAACCTGGGACCTTAACGTTTTCATTCTATCTCACTTCATTCCCGCTAGCACCTTATAACTACCGTACATAACAGTATAGTCGCCAGCGCAATAATGTCGCCAGCCGCCAAATATTACGAATTATAGCATCGCTACTGATTGTTATGTGCCACTGAAGATGATACACAGTAGTTTATATCATGACTGTATATGTATAATCTACCCTGTTTCAGCATTGTTTTATGCTTTGTATCTGCAAGTACTATATAGTTTCAAATTTCCGTACTCGCTTTTTTTCGGGCGACGACGACGACGGCAGGACACTCTTAACATAAACAGTAGATGGCGACTTTAATGTAACCCGTTATCAACGTCGCCACTCTGTTTAATTTTTGTAATTTGTTCATTTATAGCCATACTATGACACATATGAAGACACAAATTGACACAGACTCTCCAGATAGCCCCTTCTAACTTTCCTGAAATCATGGATGTAGAAATGTAAGTATTAACGCCACCAGACGTCTGTAAAGCGAAAAGAAACGTTGTCCTGGCAACTTTAGTGTTATCTACGGTAGCTGTCTAATATCAGAAAGCATCATGTCCATTAGCTGGCTTATGTTTATTTCAATTACCAATCGTTCAAGTCTGTGTATCTTTGCATCTATATTCATCATATCTTACTTCTGATATACAATATGCAGTATTGATTTTAAGGAAAAAAGAAAAGAAATTTATCTTTCTGAAATTTTGTTGCTTTGTGACATTTACCTTGAATTTTTTTATGTTTTTATTTAGTATTATGTTATGAGTATCAGTAGAAATGGAAAAATTCCACCGCAGCGGGTCTTGTTTGAACCCTTGTCATGTTGCAGGCGTTGCTGGGTGAGTTCCTGAAGCATGCATGGACAGGAAACCTCACCCTTGGCTATCCACAGGCCACTAATATATACGCTCCTGCACCAAAGCCTATATCTGGTAAAAAAGTTAGAAATTACGAAAGGGATATAAATACTTGCACTTTTTTGGGTTTCAATGAAAATGTCATGAAAATTATAATGAATGAAAATTATCATGAAAAAGTACCATTATGCTTCAGTCAATCACTACATAACGAAAACCATTATATTCTACTATATTCCCCCCAAAATAGAGAAAATTGTTACTTCAGTGTTCTTATCTCAACTTTTGTGATATAAATGTTCAATATATACGCTTTTGCAACCAGAATTTTACACCAAAGTATACGTGCATAGTTTATTCCCATAGGAGCAATCATAATATGGAATCACTATGTGTTGCTACTGCCTTGTGTGGTGGCCAGGTGGCAGGGAGGCGGTGAGGGTGGTGGTGTCCGGGGACGTGGACAGCCTGCTGGGCGTGGTGGCCTTGATGAACAGTGTCACCACCAACGCCCGTCATCCCATCCACTTCTACATCACATTGCCCAGTGCCGTCATCCCTCACTTCAAGTTAGTCATCCATTTATCAGGTTGATGGACTCAACTTTTTCAAAAGAAAGAAGCAAGATGGCCCTTTATTTATTTTATTTTGTCTTTTTATGCTGTCTTTCAGAAGCAGCCTTACATTTTAATGGAAAAATGCATGGTAGTTTAATAATTCTGCCTTTTTTTTTTTTCCTCTCTCCAATGAATCTAAAATTGAAAGGAGTGTTTCCATCAGTAAATTTACTCATTACTGATTCAAAGACTTAAAATGTCTGAGGCCTCATACTAAATGTGAAAAGGAGTTTGTCACTCTTTATATATGAGGCTAACGTGCCCTTGCAGTGAATGGGTGTCTAAAACCCGGCTGCACTCAGTTGGCCTCACTGTGAAGCCGCACCCATCCCAGGTGCCTCAAGGGAGACCACACTATGCCAAGATCTTCATCAAAAAGATATTTCCCCACTTGAAGGGCAGGTTTGCTTACCTCGACCCAGATATCATTGTACAAGGTTAGTGGAGTCTTTATGTACTTTATTGTATGTATTGGTATTTATTTCTTTATTGAGTATTTATTAGACTTGCTATATTCTTACATATGCTACATCATGCCATTACCAGTTAATTTTCAGAACAGCAGCAGTTTCTTGTCACTTTCACAGCTGTCACCAGTACTACACTAAAATACTGGTGACCAAAAGTTTCAATTAAGTACAACCCTGTATTTTCTTTGCACAGGAGACATATCAGAACTTTTGAAAACCCCCATCACCAGCACCCAGTTTGCGGCCTTTACAAAGGACTGCTTCTCAGCCACCAGGCACCGCAGCCTCACCCACCAGTTCCATTATTCCTCCCACCTCAACCTGCTCCACCCAGCCATCCATGTCCTCAGGATCAACCCCAACACCTGTGCCCCCAACACTGGAGTGTTTGTGAGTGAGGCACAGCTGTGGGCCAATGCCTCGCACCACATGCAAGACTTGATCACCACCAGCACCATCAAGTAAGGCAATGGGTGGGCTGGGTTTTTTTCTATCATATGACAGGTTTGATTTTTTGTAAGCTACAATACACCACAGGGCAATAAAATAATGCATAAGTATTGTCTTTTGTGATCATATTAAAATGTTATGTACTTCTACGTTGACAATTAAATGTACCGTAATCATTATATTGTACTCATATGTACTGTACTAACATTACTCAAATCTGACAGGGAGCCAATCCATTCCTCCATGGCTGACGAAGGCGAAGCAGCTCTCTTGGCAGTGATATACGGGCACATGGCTCCCTTGCCTCGTGCCTGGCATCTTCCAGATCTGGGTCAGTCAACTTTGTCTTGATGTAGGGGCTAAGTCTGTTTAACTTTCATCATCGGTTCTCTAATAGCATAAGTATGTCTTATTAGTGGCTTTCCAGCCGAAGAATAAATAAAACATTGTTCCACTGACCTCTGTTGCAAGGAGGATCTCAATTCTTTACAGGTGCCAGGGCTCGAGTCAGCTTCTCGGCACAGTTTCTGCAGTCTGCCAAGCTCCTGCACTGGAATGGCCACTTCAAGCCTTGGTCACGGAAGGCTGCTTTCTCTGATGTCTGGCTGCGCTATTACTTGGCTGACCCAAGCGGCAAATATCGACCTGCTAGAATATCTCTCTAGTAAGTGTTGAAAGTTGTTTACTCTCACTGAATGTTACCCAATACTCCTATCTATCTATCTATCTCTGACGCCTGTTTCTAAGAACTCACCAAAAATATTGCTGTGACACAAGTCCCCATTCCTCCCCTCATTCTTCTTTCTCAAAACTCCACTACAAACATAGTTTGTCCAAACAGTTTTATGTCATTATAGTTTTTTTTTTAATGCATCATATTTCCCTTTTGAATGATGACAATATATAATATAGAATTTAAGTCATTGTCATATGGCTATCACTGGTTAAACAATACAACAGTTGATGCTCCGTCATGATTGTATGATGGTCATTCATTATTCTGAAAGGGCATGCTTCATATTTACATGGGTCAACCTTCGGCACCTGTGTGATGACAGAAAATGTGAATAACAGTACAGGCATAAGCTGTCATAGGCAGCCAAGTGTTTATTAGTGAGTCACAGATTGCTTGCAGCTGTAGAAGAGCTCTCACCTCCCACAAGTGTGTAAGATAGAATTGAAAGGGTCAATAAAAGACATATGAACAATATTCACATCTTTTACTAAACATTTGCAAGGTTTTAAAAAACATGTGGCACAAAAAATTCTGAAAATTAAGGATCAGAAATTAATAGTGAAGATGAAGAGGCATTGAAAAGGATTGATCTTTCCTTATAAATCAATGAAAAATTACCATTTGATTGTCAGTGATGGTGATGCGTAAGTTGTTGCAGTGCTAAAACTCTTAATCCAATACAAATGGTAGCAAAGGAAATACATTTTGTCTTTATGAAGCTAAAAGCAGAAGAAAATTTCACTAGCCCATAATTTATAATTCTAGATTGCTTTCATTGTAGACAAATTCTACAAGTTAATGTATAGTACCTTTAATGGTTATTCTAGTAGGATGACTTCAAGGACACTGCCCGTCTGGACCTCATAACACTCACATTGATGTTAGACATTATCTTGACTCATATTCAAGGGTGTGGGATCTTGAAAATGTTTTGCACTCGGATAATTTTGTAAAGAAAAGAATCACCGAGGCAGTTTGCTACGTGCATGAATGAGGTGGTGTAGTCTTTTTTTATATAATTTTTTTTAGCTTATTGTATTTTCTTGGAAATTATCCAATTATGACTGCATGGCAATCTATAGTCTTCAAGGATGAAAAATATGACTATAATGGACGAATTTACACATTTTAGAGGCAACATTTTTCAATGCTGTAATGAATGACAGATAAATTTCTTGCTGAATCATACACACCAAAGTAATGATTCTGCCAAGAGAATACAATATTAATTTGAATGGGATAAAACAATATATGCCAAGTGAAATACCGATATGAGTATTGTACATTGTAAGCATGAGTATCACTTGTTTGACTGACTGAAATGTGCTAAAATCTTGCTGGGCTGCTGTTTATCTGGTTGCTGACATTAATCCCTCATCTCCACTTCTCATATAATACTGCAAATCGGTCCTCCCTCCTGTTATTGCCCTTCCCCTCCACCACCCTCAACAGACTTCTACCCTCCTGCAAGAGTCACCATTCCCCACCATTTCTCTGTTTCTTCCTGCCCTTAGTCTCACAAAACATGCTTTCATTTGCATGCCACCACAACCTTTGGCATTGGTATCCACAAAAATAAGGAAGGGCAGCTTAAAGTAGGCAAAAATGCATACATTGTCATTTTCAATTCAGTACAAAATACTTGACATATAGGTATTAATTACATGATCTCGAAGTTCAAAGTCATACACTGTATAAGTATCAGTACCTTTGCTAAATTGGATAACTCTAAATGTCTATGAAATTGTCATATTGTTTGTTACACTGCAAATTTTGTAAAAAAAAAAAAAAATGCTATTTATGTATTAGTATATGAGGCATTGAAACAGTGATCTCTCTCTTCTAGAAAATCTCATATACAGTAAACCCTCAATTTTACGGACCTCTATGTAACGAATTTCAGCTTTAACAGACTTTTTCTGCCAGTCTAGTAAATGTGTGGATTTACCTCATAAGTTCGGTAAATGCAGTCTTCGGTTCAGTGGTGGGCCGGCCGAACATGTACACACAGGTCGGTCGGCGGCAGTGGAAACAAATCCAAGCGGGCGGTGCGTGCTGATCAGTCATTATACACGGTAATAGCGGACTTTCACCTCATATAATCCCAATAAGTTTTAATCCCTCGGATATAACGGATTTTCGGATATAACGTCACCTCCTTCCCCCAATTGGTTCGTTAAAGCGAGGGTTTACTGTATCTTACTGTACCAAATAAACTTCCTACACGTATACTATTAATAATATATAATATGAATTCACATTACTGTAGTTTGTTTAATCTGGTATGAAAATTGGTCAGTTCAAGTATGAGCAGTGACTGCAGTGATAGAGCATGTGACCACTATGAGACACCTTTATCAATATCTCATTTATCCAGTCAATTACGGGTGATTATGAGTGGTGAAATGTTGTGGCTGTAATAGGGAGTTGTGTTATTTCACACTACGTACATACAATGATGAAATATTGTAAGACATTTTAAGTTCCAACTAACTTTGTCCTCATGGCAATCACAGATAGGTATTTCCTCAACATGTATACACCACAGATATGTAAGTGATCTTAATCATGTTGGCATCAGGTGAGGTGAGTTATGCATGAACAATGGTGATGCAAGGTGTAGTGTGTAGAGTGGTATGGGACAAAGTGGCTCTCACCATTTCATTATGCCTGAGGTACCCGGATTTCTTATTAATTTCAATCTAGTACAGTGCTATTGTGCTGTTACTTATTGTACTTAATTTGCATTTCATTATTAAGCCAATGTAATGCTTTGTGTGTAATATATATTTGATAAAATTTCAAACTAGTTGTAATTAGTTTTGATGAGTTTAGGTGCAAGACACATTATAATCAATCAAGCTTACGACAAATGCTAACGGCTAGTTCAGAGGCATATGGCTTCAGATATATGGCATTCATTGGTCCATCACGTTGATTTGAGTGCTAGTATGTAAACATCTGGCACAACATAGCAACAATGTTATGATTGATTGGCAGATTTTTGGTCATAGGAAAGATTTCCCCATAAAAAGTACTAATCTTATTTCTTTGAAAATGATGAATAGAAATATAAAGATGTGTTCCTGAGCAGTGAAAATTGAGCTGTGAAGTGAGTTGAAATGAAGAGAAGGCTTCTCTCCCACCCCTGTTAGAAAAGAAGTGATGAGGAGGAGAGGCAAGCCATCTCCAAATTGGAATGTTGCAACTGGTAACAACTTTTGCACTCGCCATCAGACACTTTTATGGCAACTGTTTTCCTCTGTCGTGCATTCAAAGCCACAGGACTTCAGGGAGTGTTGGCCATATTAAGGCTTGGTGTGAGGGCAATGATGGGTCCACGGGTGCGGTGCGGTGCGGTCACACGACAGTTTCAATGAGGGAGGGGCGGCACGGAACAGGAGCTGTGTTGGGGCTGAGATTTTCCTTGTTCTGGGAGGACGACGACTTTTTGCAATCAATCCCTACCGCATGGGCCGCCGCAACTGCACTCACGGTGGGAAGGTCCGCTGGTCGTGCCTCCTCCAGCTGGGACACCAAACTGCGGGTGGAATCTGGTGAGGCGAGAGGCGCAGGACGAAACACTCGGTGACGTAATAATGGGTGCCCCTCGGGATCTGGGCCGTCAGGGTCTTGATAAAGCCCCACTGTGTACGCTACTACAGTGGCATGGTCCAGCTTGCCAGGGACCAAGGCTAACTTCTCACAAACCTGGAACACAATCGTAATATATATCGTCCATTGAAAAACTCACTATTATGGTAATAACATTTGACCTAGAGTGGCTGTTGCAAGATTTTTGTTAAACTGTGCATCTCATTCCCTATGCATTGTATTTGATTCCTGTAGAAACAGAAAGTACCAGACATGAAATGGATACATTCCAAGAGGCTGTTTGTAAGTCGGACATTATAAACATGATATTTTTTTTAACGCCTATAGCGCCTGTAAGCAGTTTACTTGAAGGCAATGATGGTTGATCCTTGCCCGTGGTGGTGCTGGCAAGATTTTTGGCAATTTGGATTTTTTAAATAATGTAATGTAATGTAATGTAATAAATAATGTGGGAAGGGTAAAGGAGCAAACATCAAAGGTGATCCTGGGCACAGGTAGAGAGGTGTTAGAGGGTAGGGATGCAATTAAGAAAAGGTGGGCAGAGCCTACAGGTGCTATAGACCAAAAGTACTGTAATTACTTTAGTTTAATACTTAACCCATCATCATCATCAATGAAGGCTCTTTACATGCTAGCATTTCAGCCTTTTTCATTGAAAATATCATTTGTAGTAGCTGCAAACCATTACATCTGACCCGAGTTTATTACTACAGCTAACATACCTTCCTACGACGATTACGTTGCTGGGAACGAGACAATTCCTTGGAGGTTGACGAGTACAGATCTGGGTCTTCGAGGATCCTTCGCTTAGCTACTGTCAGTTTGGTGGCAAAATGAACCATTTCTAAGCACAGGCCTTGAGCATTGGTGACAGGACCAGGGCTGGTGAGGCCACATCTCAAAAGATCCTCCATTCGAAGTAATGTGAGCTCATGACGTTGATGGGCCTCTACCAGTGGCAGGAAGGGGTCTTTCACCTCCTCCTCATCATGCTCTGGCAGTCCAGCTCCAACAGACTTAACATTAGTGACAGCCTGAAACACCACGATAGTTCTCATTATATTGACATGTAAAATATGAAGCAATGATCTGAAAGCTTCAAAAGGAAAATTGAAAGTACGTATATCCTATAACTATATGCAATATATACTATATTACTATACTTCACTGAAAATGCCAATGCTTGAAGAAAAAAAATTAGGAGCAACAATAAGTAACTGACTAACCTGCTTCCCTGTGCGGGCCTGACCACTGCTGGCCTGCTCTTTACTACTTGAAGGCGTTCTCCTCACCCTGCCACCTCGCTGCTGCTGCTGTTGTCTCCCCGATGAGTGCTGAGATAGATGCTGTCGACCAGACGATCCTTGTTGCCTCCCTGTACCATGTTTATGCTGCTGCTGATGCCTCCCTCCTGTCTGCTGTGTCTGCCTGGCTGATGAAGAATGAGGCTGTTGCTTGACCTGCTCTTCTTTGTTAGCATCATCCCCTCGAGAACTCTCTACTCCATTCTGCTGCTCTTTCCCACTTCCTGGAGTTTCTTTTGGGGCTGGTGGGGTCTCCTTCCTAGGAATGGCAAACTTGCCCACCACCGGGTCAAAGTTATCTGAGATTCCATCACTGGTGAGAAAGACGATATCTCCAGCCTCACAGTACGTCAAGGAACAGGTCAAGTTGTTCAGCTCTGGGTTCGTACCGTCCACAGGTCCCAGAGCTCCAAGTGCATCCCGCATGTCTCTCATACTGTAGATATCATGTGACCCTGAAAATAAGAGCAGAAGAAAATAAGGAAGCTACAAAGCCGTGAGACCTACACGTGGTAATTCCTGTTAATGTAGAAAATGTATGATAATAATAGTAAATGAATGGTACTGTTTGCTAAAAATGTAGGACTTCTGCATACTCAAATAATTTTTAGGATATTTACAACTCATTTACACAGTCTTTGATGCAAGTCCATGTCATCAAGTGTGCCAATATCACAATATTCTTCATTCCGTTTCCATCCCCCTTTCATACTTACCCTGTGTAATTTCCCGAACACCATGCTTGTGGGAGAACACGTAGGCTAATGAGTCCCCCACATTGCACACACACACTACAAACTGCTCCCGGTTGGCCAGAGGCATGACCACAGCAGCCGTCAGTGTGGTTAGCATACCATCCTCCTGAAGAATAAGGCTGTGTGCTGCGTGGAAGGATCTTAGTAATGCCACAAACACATCCTGTAAAGAAAAGGCGGTACTGTTTATGCTTATTCACCTGGCTTAAGAATTCAGTTGTCATTCATTACACTGTTTACTACCTGTAGCTGTACCATACACATCATAGCATGACAACCCAATAATTAAACACTCAACCCAATAATTAAACTGAAATGTGACAAAATCCAACACATAAAAATATTCAGTTACAAAAATAATCCCAATATAATCTTGAATAGCTACGACAGCCTTTGATTTACCTCTACACTTCCTCGTGCTATATGACCTCTGATGTCAGGCACATTTCCCCTTTTTTTTGGCATTACAATCAATCAATCTACACTTCCTCTCCATTGCCAAATTTATGCATAAAATTCAAATGCCTTTGTGCTGAACCTGTTTTTAATCCTAACAAATATTTAGATAGAGGCATAGGCTCCATCCAGCACAGGCAACCAAATATAATGAGAGATAGGTACCATGGTGGTGTCTGGAGCGGCGGCTGCGGGGGAGTACAGTGCAGTGTTGAGGTAGTGCAGGCAGCCGTGGATGGCACATTTTGCTGCTATGCTGGCTTTCTCGCCCCAGTTCACACCATCAGCTAATGCCAGAATGGCACTGTCTTCTCGTGCCACCACTCCAAATGCATCCGCAATGGGGTTGCCTGCATGGTTAGATGGTAGTATAGTTATAATAAGTAGTTATCAATGGGCTGATAAAACAAAAGTATTTAGCTCTCTCTTTCACTTAACAGCTATCATTGTGCACAGGAGCGTCTGCCGGATGTATGTATTTTGTT
Source organism: Chionoecetes opilio (assembly GCA_016584305.1). Classification (NCBI taxonomy): domain Eukaryota; kingdom Metazoa; phylum Arthropoda; class Malacostraca; order Decapoda; family Majidae; genus Chionoecetes; species Chionoecetes opilio. The sequence goes on along the minus strand of JACEEZ010000722.1, from coordinate 273,237 downwards.
CCAACTATTTAGTTCCAATGCAGAATTCATTAAAATACTTGGTTGTTCTTGCAAACTATTATTTCAAGTTATGGCTCACAATAAAAAAAGAATGCACCAAAGATGTAGTTTATATAACAAATATATTTTCTCTAAGTGGGGCAACTGCCTGACCTTGCCCCCCTCTCTAAACGTCCATAATTGTTTACATGAAACTGTAATTCATACACACACACACACACATAGAATATCTCTCACCTGCCCGTTCACTGGTGAGTGGGTGTCTCTCGTACAGGGTGGTTGAGAGGCCATACGCTCTATGGTGAGGACGATTCCAGTTCAACAAGCCAGCAATCTCCTCCTTCTCACTCCTCTTCAGGTCAGGGTCTGGGACTGAGGGTAAATAAAGGTTAGCTATCCCAAACAAGTACAGGAAAATCTTACATGAGTAATAACAAGCAGACTAAAATGTGATTCATTCATACTTGAATTTTTTTGCAACAAAGAATTACATATTATAAATTATTTAATATGGAATCATGTCTAAGAACATAAATCTAATTGCGTGTATTGCGTGCTTCCTATTCTATCTAGTAACTAGATGCAAGCCTATTTGTTGCTGAAAAAAGCAATATTTATGGCATTCTTATTCTTGAGTAATTCCACTTACAACTAAATTACAGGAGCAATATAACTATAATAATAATTGCTTACATAACTATTGTGCATCACGAAAAATAAAAACTAACAAGACTGCTATTGGTAAATCATAGAAATTATATCAAGAATACAGATCACCTCGATCTAGGTAACTAAGACTAACACATAATCAAACTTAAGGAAATTAAACTTACATTAACATAACTTAACATAAAAAATCTAAAAATTATGGTTGTACAGAACATACCGTATGCTAAAATTAAATTCATTCAACATCAAATAACTGAAACAAGCAAACGTTTTCACAAAATAAATTCATGCACATTTTCCTGAGCACTTCCTCCTTGACATGTGCGACTGAATAATAATTGATCAGCAAGGTAGCGATGGTGCGGGTAACACCATCACTTGGGTCAGGGACTCCACATGGCAAGACACACAACCTCCAATGCATGCTTCAATAATTCACGAATGCATAACCGAATAAAAATCTTAGTTGAAAACACCAAAAAAACACTACAACTACACAAAAGTCTCATATAATTAAATAACAAATAAAGCAATTAATTACACGAAATAAGTCTAAATATTAGTTTTTAATCCAGCTGCAGGAAATCTTCAAAATTAAATATTTATTTATAAATGTCAAGGAAAAGAAAACATTAAACATGTAGTGAAGGGAATAGGTGCATCCTGTTATCATTCTAAAATAACTGATAAATTACTGAACTACGAGTAGTAACATTAGAAGAAATAAGCCACTCATCTTGAGCCACATAGTTAATTTGAAATGCAATACCGGCATGATAGCCTCTCACATCTGAATGTAATAAGGAGTAATGCTGATAATCAAGTTATAAAGTGTAGTTCTCAGCTTTAAGGGGAGAGTGCATGACAGTGGCTTGAGCTCCACTAACACTCAAGCTCCTTCATATAAATACCAAGTGTTTAGAAATTCCAGGCACACTGTCCATTACACACATGTTCATTTCTGGTTTTATGCTAAAAACAAAAGGTACCATAAGCAGCCGAAAAAAGGAGAACTAAAAACAATGATCAGGGAGACAGACCAAAAGACAGAGGAATAAATGAATGAATGGATATAGATAAGATAGATAGATAGATATACTCAGTAATTGTTGGATTGAAAAAGAAGAAAAAAAAGATTGATGGTTAAATGACAAAAATCGAGAGAGAGAGAGAGAGAGAGAAACTGCGTATATGCAGATTTACTTTTTTATTTATACTGTATTACTATTTACTTATTGAATTCATTTATCCATGCTTTCCTTATGACATTAACCTACAATATTTCCTTACGGTATTTATGCACTCTACATTTTTATTCCTTATCATAAACTGCATACTCTTTCTACATACAATTGTTCCGTCCCTTCTCTGATATTTTTCAGGTCTTAAAAATATTTGTCAACTTTCATTTTATATGATACTATATACGCGTAACTGACAGATTTTTCTTTTGACAAGACTTTCATATTATTTTCAATCCCCTAAGAGAGCTTTTAATGTTACATTGTTACACAGCCATTTATGTCTTGAAAACCGGAGTTACTCTGCATCTATTGATACATCTATCATATGAATATGATACACCCAGGGACACAGTCTTGTCTTGTCATTTATATGTAAAGAAGTATGGCTCGTCTCGTCGCTATTATAAATGTACTACCGTAGATAACAGTGAAGTCGCCACCTACAGTGAAGTCGCCAGGCGCCAAATATTACGAACTATAGCATCACTACTGATTTTTATGTGCCACTGAAGATGTTACACAGTAGTTTATATCATGGCTGTATAATCTACCCTGTTTCAGCGTTGTTTTATGCTTTGTATCTGCAAGTATAACTGCTGCGCATTTTGCTTCTCACGTTTTTCTTCGCGCGATGACAGACAGTAAACAGTAGCTTTTCGGGCGACAGAACACAAGACTTGCCAGATCTTTCAAACTTGCAAAAAATATATTTTCACGTTGGCAAAGGAATATTTATATATCCAAGCATCTTCCGCAGCTAATATATATAGAGACTTGTTTTACTTTACCTCTAATTTCCCTGAATTCCCCAGAATGGCGACTCAACTGTTGGGTTAAAATACTAGCTGGCGACTTTACTGTAGTAGGTATAGTGAGGTCGCCACTCGGTTTTATTTTTGTAATTTGTTCATTTATAGCCCTAATATGACACAGATGAAGACACGAAATGACACAGACTTTCCAGATAGACCCTTCTAACTTTCCTGAAATCATGGATGTACAAATGTAAGTATTAACGCCACCACACGTCTGTAAATAACAAAGAAACGTAAAACTGGCGACTTCACTGTTATCTACGGTAGTACCTAAAGCTGAATCCCTGACGCTTATGGAAATTATTGGCTTGTCTCTTCCCTAAATATATAAATAAACTATATCATTGATATGTGTTGATTTAAATTACATAAACATGTAATCAATAATTAATCCAATCAATTAATTCAAAATCAATAATTAAATCATTAAAAAATACGAAGAAATAATTTAACAATTACACAGCTGGGCCTAGTTGGTGTGCGTATGTGTGTGTGTTATATTCATCTAGTTTTATTTTACAGGGCCTGAGCTACACTCGTATGGCCCCGTCTCCATCGCTACATTTTTTTTTTATTTGCATCCTTTGTGTTGGCCGAAACCATCACCTCGGGAGGCGGGTTACAAACCCCCGGCTAACACCGGTACCCATTCACTGCTGGGTGGACAGGCGCTCGGGTTATGAGGAGACCGCCCATCTTTCTCCGCTCCGCCCGGGGATCGAACCCGGGACTTCTCGGTTGTGAACCGAGGGTGCTACCACTACACTACGGAGTAGCCTATGTGTGTATGTGTGTTACGGTCCATACACTACGCAAGCATGCTTTATTAGTATGCTGAGTAGTAGCGCATTTTACTGAATAAGACATGCTGAGAGAGCAGCCGATGAGGAGAAAAAAAGGAACATAAAAGAGAGGCGAGGGTAGGAGCTTCATGCGTGCTAGTGCGGCCTGACTGGCGGCTGTTCCTCCGTTGTGGGGATTGCTGTGCTCGGAGCTGTTTAGGGGATGACTGACCTGCCAACAGCCCCGCCTCCACCAGGTCAAGGGTGAGGAACCTCGCTCGCTCACTAGCAAGGGTGTTCTCATTGTCTCCTTCCAGTGTCGTGCCATCCTCTCCATCTCCCTCCTCATTAACATCTACGGGATTTTCCTCCTCGGCCGAGTAGTTGCCGTTCTCACAGAGGGCAACCGTTTGGTTGTCATCGGGTCGTTGATCTGTGTGGTTATTGTCAAGTTGGTGGTCGGTGTGGTTGTCATGGAGGGAGTGATCGGTGTGATTGTCGTTGGTTTGGTTGTCGAGAACAGCCGTGTGTAGGGTGATGAGCGGGTTGAGGTTTTGGTCGAGTTGAGGTTCCACCAGCTGGTTCACCACCTGGCCGCCGCCTTCGTCCAGACAGCTCACCAGCACCGCCTCCACCAGGTCGGCCCCACCGGCGTCACCCTGCCAGCACCTACCACTGTTACTGTAAGCACCACTGCCCCCGTCACCATTGCTAACACCTCCACTACCAGCATCACTACCATCACCACCACTACCAACCCCAACACCGTTCAGGCAGCAGCCGTCCTCGCCGCGTGGCAGCCTGAGGCCATAGTTGAGGGGCCCGTCACCAAACTGTAGGAAGGCGGAGGGCGGGGCTCGGCCAGGGTTTGGGGAGAGGGGGGAGGGCGCCTCGCCCCTCCAGGACGGCGCCCCGCAGTCCAGGGAGTCGTCGCTGCTCCCGCCCCGCACCCTGCCCTCCCCGCCCTTCCCCTCGACCTCAGGCGCCCGCTTGCGAAAATACGCGGCCAGGTCGTAATACGGCGTCTTACGTGGCGGCGGCTTCTGCGACGTGACGTAGGCGTTGGGCTGGGCGTCGCCAATGGCATCGTCAGCGTCGATGTAATCTAGGTCAGCGTCATCCCGCTGGAGAGGAGGATGACCTCCTCTGTTGACGGCAGTGAGGCCTCCGGCTGGTCCCGTATAGGCGGCCAACACGGGGGACCGCGGGGCGCGCAGAGGCCGCGATGGTAGCTCCTCACAGCTGCGGCCAAACACGATGGTAGGCTGTACCCCGCGGCACTCCCTGCAACACGAAGAACACAACAAACATTACATATCTGCTGGGTTCCTATCACACGTTAATGAAAGACACACACACACACAGCAGTAATAACAACACATTCAAAGATATCATGTAGTCTTGCTATTTCCCTGAAACAGGCTCATGTCACTGCTGGCAGCGGATCATTAAGCGAGACTTACTATATTACTTCACCCGCTGTACCTTTCCTTTTTTTTCACCTCGGAAGTGGAGGCGGCGCGGCGTGACGGCAGAGGCCTCTCCACTATAAGTGCCCTAAACGACTCCCATTAACAACCCCTAATTAGGCGTATTTTGTCCATGCCCTTGGAAGTAAAATTTTACTTATTTAAGCTCCGCCCACTTATATTTTACTCTTTTGCGTGCATAGAAAACTGAGCAGATACACTTCGGCAGCGATATTTTACTCTTTTCCTGAAAAATTATACAGTCGTGGGTGTGGGTGGTGGTTTCAAGAGCCTGGCCAATCAGATCGCGCGCATGAGAAAATCTTATCAAAACTCCTCCCGTAAATGTTTCTCTTTTCCTTTAATTCTCATCCAATTCAACATTCATTACATGCGCACGACATGCAAAGGATACTGTATTTAATTAATAGTAGGTAAGGAGTAGTAAGGAGTAGAGTAGGTGACTCTTAACAGGTAAGAAGTCACAAATATTAAAATTCTCCAGCGACGTCTGGGAACAAATTTCCCAATCCCTCGAATTTTTCAATGTGTCCGAATCTTCGTTGATGCTTGCTGGCTTAGCACCAAAACTGGTGTATTATTGCTATAGTATAGTCAAATACTTAAATATATTCATGAGTGATATTACATTTGCAATAGAAATGTATAAATTTGGTATATATGTTATATCACACAAAAAGAAAGCCTTTTAGAGAACCTATCGCAGGGCACGAATACGAACATTTCATCAGTCTGATTTAGCTCCAACACGAGTAGGAAGGGTCTCTGTGTGTAACCCACGGGCCACCACACACCCACCACCACCCAGGCACCCACCCGCCCACCCACCACACGCCCATCACCCATCCGCCCACCACCCGCCCACCACACACACACCCACCACACGCCCATCACCCATCCACCCACCACACACCCACCCACCACACACCCACCCACCCACCACACACCCACCCACCCACCACACGCCCATCACCCATCCGCCCACACACACACCCCACCCACCACACGCCCATCATACATCCGCCAACCACACACCACCCACCACACGCCCATCACACATCCGCCCACCACACACCCACCCACCACCCATCCGCCCACCACACACCCACCCACCACACGCCCATCATACATCCGCCCACCACACACCCACCCCACCACACGTCCATCACACACCCGCCCACCACACACCCGCCCATGGATGTTAAACGGGGGAGATGCACTGGAGGATGAATCACAAACCAGCATTCATCTAGGTTTAGGCAAAGAATAATTCGTGAAACGTAGATGTAGGTACACGTAGCCTACATACGTACAGGTCCATGAAAGCATTAAACATCCTCGACGCACATCGTGAAATGGCTGTGTAGCAAATAGATATTCAAATAACAGTTTCATAGCGCCCTAAACATTTCAGTTTAATATCAAGTCCATCTATAGAGTTAGAAAACAATGCTAGGCCATTCTAAGAGCTCAAAACAATTAGATATCGATGTGTAATACAGACAATCACGCTACTACTCTTTGCTGTGCCTTCAATAATGTCAACCTTAACGATATTCCTTGAGCCTCTGTAAGAGGTAATGAAGTGTACGACACTTTTACTCTCGGCAACATCAAGAAAGAGCTTTGGCAGCGCTACAATCGTATTTTGTGATGGCAAGCAGGGGCGGAGCTTAAATAAGTATAATTTTACTCCGGAAGGACACTACAAAATACGATCACAAAATACGATTGTAGCGCTGCCAAAGCTCTTTCTTGATGTTGCCGAGAGTAAAAGTGTCGTACACTTCATTACCTCTTGCAGAGGCTCAAGGAATATCGTTAAGGTTGACATTATTGAAGGCACAGCAAAGAGTAGTAGCGTGATTGTCTGTATTACACATCGATATCTAATTGTTTTGAGCTCTTAGAATGGCCTAGCATTGTTTTCTAACTCTATAGATGGACTTTATATTAAACTGAAATGTTTAGGGCGCTATGAAACTGTTATTTGAATATCTATTTGCTACACAGCCATTTCACGATGTGCGTCGAGGATGTTTAATGCTATCATGGACCTGTACGTATGTAGGCTACGTGTACCTACATCTACGTTTCACGAATTATTCTTTGCCTAAACCTAGATGAATGCTGGTTGTGATTCATCCTCCAGTGCATCTCCCCCGTTTAACATCCATGGGCGGGTGTGTGGTGGGCGGGTGTGTGATGGACGTGTGGTGGGTGGGTGTGTGGTGGGCGGATGTATGATGGGCGTGTGGTGGGTGGGTGTGTGGTGGGCGGATGTGTGATGGGCGTGTGGTGGGTGGGTGTGTGGTGGGCGGATGTATGATGGGCGTGTGGTGGGCGGATGGGTGATGGGCGTGTGGTGGGTGGGTGTGTGGTGGGCGGATGTGTGGTGGGTGGGTGTGTGGTGGGTGTGTGGTGGGCGGATGGGTGATGGGCGTGTGGTGGGTGGGTGTGTGGTGGGCGGGTGGTGGGTGGGTGGGTGGTGGTGGGCGGGTGGGTGCCTGGGTGGTGGTGGGTGTGTGGTGGCCCGTGGGTTACACACAAGAGACCTTCCTACTCGTGTTGGAGATTATTCAGACTGATGAAATGTTCGTATTCGTGCCCTGCGATAGGTTCTCTAAAAGGCTTTCTTTTTGTGTGATATAACATATATACCAAATTTATACATTTCTATTGCAAATGTAATATCACTCATGAATATATTTAAGTATTTGACTATACTATAGCAATAATACACCAGTTTTGGTGCTAAGCCAGCAAGCATCAACGAAGATTCGGACACATTGAAAAATTCGAGGGATTGGGAAATTTGTTCCCAGACGTCGCTGGAGAATTTTAATATTTGTGACTTCTTACCTGTTAAGAGTCACCTACTCTACTCCTTACTACTCCTTACCTACTATTAATTAAATATAGTATCCTTTGCGTGTCGTGCGCATATAATGAATGTTGAATTGGATGAGAATTAAAGGAAAAGAGAAACATTTACGGGAGGAGTTTTGATAAGATTTTCTCATGCGCGCGATCTGATTGGCCAGGCTCTTGAAACCACCACCCACACCCACGACTGTATAATTTTTCAGGAAAAGAGTAAAATATCGCTGCCGAAGTGTATCTGCTCAGTTTTCTATGCACGCAAAAGAGTAAAATATAAGTGGGCGGAGCTTAAATAAGTAAAATTTTACTTCCAAGGGCATGGACAAAATACGCCTATAGTATACTAAACTTAATCATCTACCGTAGATAACAGTAAAGTCGCCACCTGCAATCATGTCGCCAGGCGCCATATATTACGAATTATAGCATTACTGTTGATTTGTATGTGCCACTGAAGATGATACACAGTAGTTTATATCATGACTATAATCTACCCTGTTTCAGCGTTGTTTTATGCTTTGTATCTGCGAGTATATACGGTTTCAAATTTCACTACTCGTTTTTTTTCGGGCGACGACGACAGCGGGAGGACACTCACTCAGAACACAAACACTAGATGGCGATTTTTTTTGTTGGTAGCCACTTTGTAGATATTTTTGTCATTTGTTCATTTATAGCCATACTATGACACAGATGAAGACACAAAATGACACAGACTCTCCAGATAGCCCCTTCTAGCTTTCCTGAAATCATGGATGTAGAAATGTAAGTATTAACGCCACCACACGTCTGTAAACAGAAAAAAAAGTTGTCCTGGCGACTTTACTGTTATCTACGGTAGTATAGTTATATAATATATATTTAGAACGAATAGTAATAAATAAACAGCTAAAACAACGAATCTGTGCATCACAAAATATTGTATGTGCACCCAATGTTCCCTGATAAAAATGCACATGAAAATATGCAGTACATAATATATTATACATTTTAGGGGGGCAAAACTATACGATTTTTCTTTTTTTTTGGCGGGGAGGGCCAATAACCCCCCCCCCCCTGAAAGCGCCATGGGTGCGAAGCAAGTGTGATAGATGCTGAACTATATACATGGATAGTATATATTATCCTTGGCTATATACTGCATGCTGAGTAGTACCAAGGATAGTATAAATTATCCTTGAGTATTTTCATCAAACCGAAGTTCATTACTGGCATTGTGAGGGATTAACCCCTTGAGACCGCCACGTTGAGACTCAGAACGTACTATCCATTGTAAGTTGGGTACCATTAGACGATTTTAATTAATCTAAGCAATATTTTTTAGATATGACGTGTTTAGTATCCTTGTCCACAGCTAATTAAGTATATTAAGTTACATCTCGTAATTTTATGGCCAACAATAGACGATTTTATATAGCAAAGGAAAGCTATGTGAAAGGCGTGAAGGGATTAATTGGAGAGGCAGAAATGTCTAGAGTTGAAAATTTGAAGCTCAGGCAGCAAATTTAACGTCTCAAGATGAGTCCCGAAAGTTGCCGAAACGGTCAGCGGGGAAGGAGCGAGGGAGTGAGTGGGAAGGAAGGGGGGGACAGGACACATACAAGGTCACCTCGCCCCTCGCCACCTCGTAATCTTATCGACCCTGCTTTAATTTTTCCTCCAGAGATACGCAAAGTAGCAGAAAGGAAAAAAAGTCAATAATTAAAAACTTCGAGTCAACAAGATCGTTTTTAAAATTTTGGTAAAAAAACTGAAAAAGGGGAAATTTTAAATTTAAAGGCGGGAAAGGGTTTCAATGGCTAGGAGGGGGAATATAAAACGAATTTAAAGGCTAGGGAGGTTTTAAAAAGGGGAGGAGGAGAGAGAGAGGGGGGAGAGGGGAGGGGGAGAGAGAGAGGGGGAGGGGAAGAGGAGGGGGGAGAGAGGGGAAAAGGGGGAGGGGGAAAAAGAGAAAAAAAAAAAAAAAAAAACCCTTTAAAAATAAAAAAAAAATTTAAAAAAATTGGGGAGTTTTCCTTTTGGGCCTCATGAGTGATTAAACCTTTTTAACCCCCCCCCCTTCGCCCTCTGTTTCCCCTTCCAAAACCTTTACACCGGCGGGGCCCCCTCTCCCCCCCTTTTAGCGGTGCAGAGGTTTGGTGGAGGAAAAGAAGGGGTTGTTTTTTTTCGGATGCCATTTGGGGGCGCCAGGGGTACGATATTACTTTTTCTTTTTTCATCCCGCCGCGGGGAAGAGGCAAAAACCCTTGCTCCCGGCTCCTCCTCACCCTAAAGGCCGCCCCCCACGGCCCGGAAAGGATTTCCGGGGCGGATTAATTGGGCCGTGGGAAATACTCGGGGTGGATTCCCCAAAAAACCCACCTTCATCATTTAAACATTTTTTTCCATCTTCCTTTTCTTTTTTAAGTATTCTTTTGCGTCGTATTCCCCAAATAATGTAAAATATATATAACACCCCCCTGAGGGGAACGAATCTTTTTTGAAAATAAAAAGGAAGCGATTTTGCTTTTTTTAGGGGTTGCAGGGTTATCCCGGGCGTGGCGTTCTGGGTCAGGGGGGCCCCTTTCCCTTTGAAATTCCCCCTTCTGTCCCCCCGGGCGCGGGGGTTTACCAAAAACATGTAACGGCAGCATTTTTTTTCCCCGTAAAGGAGGCCCCCTGCCAAAAACCTCATCAGGGGGGGAAGCGAGCCCCGGGCTGGGCGCGGCCTCTCCCCAACTGCCTTTTTTTTCGTAAAGGGGGGCCACCCCCTTCCCCCCAAACAATACGGTTAAGGGCATCTCCCCAAATGTAGGGGACTGATTTGTTTTCCTCAGCTGGGAAGCAGCCTAGTTGCCTTTTCCTCAGCCCAAGGGCAGCTGGGCAATTCCCCATGTAGGGGGCCCTTTAAAATTTTTTTTCTCATTATTTTTACATTATTCTCCCCTTTCCCACTGTCTTTTTACGTATATTTTTGCTTTCTCGTTACACAGAAATGGGGAATTGATTTTAAGGGCGCCATTTCGTGAAAATCCCTTAATTACTGTAAAATCCTATAGTCAGGGGCCCGTCACCGCGGGGGGGCAAAGGGGGGACTTCCCCCCCCCCAAGTAAAGGACTCAGCCCCCCCCAAAATTTTGCTGCAAAGTAGCCCTGCTCCCCCAAAAAAACAATAAAAAGGAAAAATTTATCCAAATATTCCAGGCCAAGAAAAAACCTTTTTTTTCAAAACTTTTTTTAAAAAAAATTGGTTTAAAGGGTTTAAAATTTAAAGTTAAATATTTTTGCTAAAAAAACCTTGAAATTCCCAAGTATTTTTGGATTATGAGATATTCTATGGGTACAAGTGATAACCGGATATCCCCAAAACCCCCCCCGGGTTATGGAACGGGTTTGCAGGATCTAGCCCAAAGCCTGAAAAAGGGGACCCACCCCCAGCCGAAAAAAACGAGAAGGGAAACCCCACCCAGAAACCAAAGTCGGTTCTCAGCCCAAGGCCCTTTCCCCAATATGATTTGGTTTTAAAAAGGATGAGGGGCTTGAATACTTTGTGAAAGGGGGCCCGATTTTTTATTGTTTTTCCCATGTAGGTTTTTTTGGCGGAAATTTTGTTGGTCACAAAGAAGAAAAATTTAAAAAAACAAAAATTTTTTGAGGCCCTTTGGAAAAAAAGGGAGGGCATGAAAAAAGCAAAAAAAAGGCCCCGGAAAATTTCCACGTATCATGAAAATGCAAGGGAAAAATGGCTCAATTTTAAAAAGTTTAAAAACACCCTGCAGGGTTTTAGGGGTTTCATCGGGAAACTGGGATACCCAAACACAAACACACGGGTTTTTCTGGAAACAGGGAATTATAAAAAACACTCTTAAAACATTGTCTTTTACAGCAGCTAAAACTAACTTTGGCTTCGGGGGCCCTTTGATGAATCGGGAAATTTCATTAAAAAAGGGTTGTTTTTTCCCTAGAGATCTTTGATTTGGAAAGGGCAAGGATCTAAAAAAGTTTTCGAAACTTAGTAAAAAAGGTTCCAAAAAATTTGGCCAAAATATATAAAAGGTTTTTCGGTAGAATTCTTTTTTTTGCAAGCTTTTTTGCGACTGTGTGGTGATACTATAGGTAAAGGGCCTTCCCAAAAAAAAACCCCCTTTTTTTTCCCAGTAATAGCAGATAAAAACTAGGGATTTTCAGTATTACGGAGCCCCCTCAGTGTGTGAAATTAAGGAAATTTTGTTGGATGAAAACCGATATAGGGAGATTCTTAAGATTTATTGCTTTTAAAATTTTTTTTATGTTTGTTCTTTTGGCTACTGCTTTGTTGGAAAAATTGGGGACTAGTTTTTAAAAAATATCAGAAAATTAAATAGGGGGGGGGGGGGCAGTGTTATGTTTACTAAATCATTTAAATAAAGTGGCAGAATCAGTGGTGTGCGGGGCACTGTTTTAAAAAATCACCCAAAAAAATCCAGGGTTTTTATGTCCCTTGCTCTACAAAAATTTCCCCGCGGGTTGGATAACCCACACGGCTGGAGGGGCTTATCAGAGGTAGCCGGTTTTTTAAACCTTGATTTCGGGCCCTGATAAACTTCTTTCCGTATTTAAAACCCCTTAAAGGGCCATGCCATCTTTTTAAAATTCCCAAAGGGGGGCCCGGGAAATTCCCAAGTTCTTGATTTTTCCCAAAGTGTGCCAGCAAAAAATGGGAAAAACAACCTTTAATGCCCTTTAAAAGGGCCCATTTTAAAACCCGGGTATGAGTTTCCTGACAGAAACTCTTGAAGATTTTTTTCAAATCCATGGACGTTTCGGGGGTAACCCAAATTTGGGACCAGGGGTAAAGGCAGGGGGAAGACAGGGTAACACGGGGACGGGAGAAAGGTTAACACAGGGGGATGCAGGTTAAGGCTTTGGGGGGCAGGGTAAAACAGGACGGGAGGCAGGTTAAGGCGTGGGAGCCGGGGTAAGGCAGTGGGTGGCGGGGAAAACATAGGAGGGGAAGTCAGGTTAAAAACAGGAGGGGAGGGCAGGTTAAGGCAGGGGGGGTCCCAAAGGGTAAGGCAGGGGAGGCAGGTAAAAAGGGGCCCGGGAGGCGGGTTTAAACACAGGGGTATGCAGGTTAAGGCAGTGGGGGGCCCAGGGTAAGGCAGGGGGGAGGCAGGGTAACACGGGAGGGAGGCAGGTTAACACAGTGGTATGCGGGTTTTAAGGCGGGGGGGAGGCAGGGAAAGGCAGGGGAGGCAGGGAAAACACAGGGGACGGGGGGCAGGTTAACCAGTGGGTATGCAGGTTAAGGCAGGGGGTGCCGGGGTTAAGGCAGTGGGAGGCAGGGTAACACAGGAGGGAGGCAGGTTAACAAGGGGTTATGCTTTTAAAGGCATGGGGGGGCAGGGTGGGGCAGTGGGAAAAGGGGTTTTTAAAAATCAGCTTTTAGTTACTTTTCATGATCCGGAAACTTTTTTTTCTTTTTAACTACATTTTACCCCATTTTACCTTTTTTTTTTTGGGGCAATAAGGGAAATCCCTTTTGAATATATTGTAAGTTTTTTAAAATTAAAATATTTTTTTTCATTTCAAAAAAAAAACCTTTACTGAAAAAACCAAACCAAAAACATACATTTTTGCAATTCCTTTGTTTTTGGGAAAGTGGAGGGGGAAAAAATGGAAATTTTTAAATTTTTTTGTTAAACGGGAAAAAAAAATTTTTCCCCTTCATTTTATAAAAATTTATTTTAATATGGTATAAATGCATGGTAAACCCTTTATTTAATTTATGTGTAAATGAAATTTAAAGTTTAAATTTTTCCATTTTTTTTCTTTTTTTGGGGGCCTAAAAAATTACCCGGGAAATGATTAATTTTAAAAAATTAACCCCCCCGACCCCCCCCCCCCCCCCTGGATAGGCTGCTGCGCTCCCCCCACCCAAACCACCCCCGGGGTAAACCCCCCCCAAATTTTTTTTTCCTTTTTTACCCCAATCCCTTTTAATTTTGTAAAAAAAAGGTAGCGTGGCTTTGCTTTTAACATTTGGGCCTTTCCCTTTGGGTTAACCTAAGTACATTTAGCTATGGTGGCAGGGGCAGACAGGTTCTGGTTTTCCCCGTTTTTTCCCCCTTCCCCAAAATGAAAAAAATTTTTAAAATTTTTCCCAGTGTTTTGCATTTTTTTATTTTCACTTCCTCTTATCTGAGGAAATCTTCTTTATTGAATTTCCGCCCATCGGTATAGCTGGTATTTCATAGTGGGCCTACAATAGGCTAAAAATTAACTTTGAGCTTATCTAGAAGGGAAAATTTCATTCCCCAACAAAATGCCCCATGCATATATGGTGAGCAGCTAGTTTGGGGGAAGTTAAAAAAAAAACTTTCTCTAGCTGACTCTTTTTCACTTTTTAAAAAATTTGTTTTTAGCCCACGGTAAACCGTTCCTAATTTCCCCTATAGTGAACCTGGAACTGTTGAGTACAGTAAGTTTTTTTGCTTGAAAAGTAATGTACACACCTAAGGATCAGAAAACTGCCCGGTGCTAATTTGGAATTTGTTTAGCCCAATTTTTGCATAATTTAACCCCAATTAGGAAAATTCGTAAATTTTTTCTTCCTTTTTAAAGCCGCCTATAAAAAATTCCTAGGGGGTCCCAAAACCAAAATTTTTTTTAAATTCTAATGATGTAAAAAAAAAAAAATGCAAGATGCTACTGTGTATATTTTTATTTTGTCCCAAAAAATCTTTTAACAACATATTTATTAGGATGTCACAAAATTTCGAATATATTCCCTATTTTTAAAAATAGCAAAATTTTTCTAAATCAAAGCAAAAATTTTGGGTTTTTAATTAAAATTCCCAAAACAACCTAAAAAGGGTTTTTTTAAATCAACAATTAGCACTGTGCACAATTTGGGGTTGTCCCGGGGAAAAGGTCTGACCTTTAGTCCCAAAAATTTAAAAATCGGGCTGGGGCAAATACAAAATAAAAATGTTTTTCCCCTTTTTTATCCGGTATGAAAGGGGTTTTGTGCAAAAGGGTCATGAAAAGGCCAGAAAACCCGGGGGAAAGGGTCAAAATTTCCCTAACCCCGTTGACTTTTTTACCCACCTTTACCTGGAAAAACCCCAAACCATCATGGGAAAAACAAAGATAACAAACCGGGGAGCTCTCCCCAACCCACTGGTACTAAAAAATATGAAAATTTTAAAATAAAAAAAATTTTTGGGTTTTCCCCTCCCCCAAATTTAAAAGTTAAAAAAAAAAAAAAAAAAAAAAAAACAAAGGTTAGGGAAAAAGATGGTGTCTATTTTAAATATTTTAACCCCCCCCGGAGGGAAAAACAACTGCCAAATTTTTTGGAAAAAAACAAAAGGGGAAAGGGAAAAACCCAACAAAAAGATAGATTTTAAAAGATGAATTTTCTTGGAAAAATTTTACAGAAAAACCTGCTAGTAAGAGAAAAAAAGTTTGGGGGGGATTTTTAAGGGGAAAACAAGGGAAAAATTTAGGAAAAGAAAAATGTACCCTAGATAACCGTATAGTCGCCCCGGGCCCCCAAAAATACGAAATTAAAAAGCATCGCCACTAATTGTATGGTTTCCCCTAAAAGAATAAACACAGTAGTTTTTTTATCATGACCCCGTTTTAAACTACCCCCTTTCACGGTTTTAGCTTTGAAAACTGCATGTATATTTCGGTTTCAAATTTTGGGTAAATTTTTTTTTTTTTTTTTTTCGACGACGAAGGGAACGTCTGTGCGGGACCCCTCAGAAATACTAAAACCCTAGATTTGGGGACCTTTTTTGTTGGGGCGTACTACTGTTTTATATTTTTTTAATTTTTATTATTTATAGCCCTATCTCCCTTTATGACACAGAAAAGACACAAATGAAAAGACTTTCCCAAAATAGCCCCTTCTAAAATTTCCTGAAATCATGGATGTAAAAATGTAAAATATTAACGCCACTAACGTCTGGTTTCATGAAAAAAACCACATCCCGGGCCCACTTTTTGGTTATCTACGGGAGGAGTAAAACAATACAGCTTTCCCCAAAATAAAATTTGACCTGGAATGGCCCCAGAAGTGTTGGGGGCAAATGGCAAACAATTTAAGGAAAAAATTGATCAATCATATACAAACGGGCCACGAGAATAAACTTTAGGGCCCCTGATTCTACAAGAGGTATTTTTTTAGAAACACATTTACACAAAAGGTCTTTTTTCCCATGGAAAAATTATTTAATGCAAAAAAAAGGGGAAAAAGTGCCAGAAAATCGGAGGTCTTGGCCCTTTAAAAGATGGGAAAATTAATTTGAGGGGGGGGAGAGGGTGTGAAAAAAGGGACAGTTCTGAGAGGGTATACAAGTTTTTTTTGAGGAGGTTTTTTAAAAAAAGAAACTTTTGGAAATTAAATTCCAGATGTGGAAAAGTCCCCCCTGCCCCGATTCGTTTTTATTTGGATTTTGAAAAGGGAAAATGGGGGGCAATTTTTGGAAAAAATAAAACAGTTACTTACATGTTTACTGAAATGACGTAAGGCATAAAAATACCCCTTTGTGTAAGAGAGTAAAATTTTTTTTTCCCCTATTTTTAAAAAAGAAATTTAAAACCGACCCCCTTTATTTTTAGACCCCGTTCCCCCGCCCCAGTCTAGTAGAAAAATTTTTGTTTGAAAACAATAAAGGGGCGGTGGATTTGGAAAACCTGAAAAAAAAGAAGTGAATTTCAGGGAAACCACCGCTTTTGTAGGTGGGTAATAAAAAACACAAAATTTTGACTCAAAACATCACTAAAAAGTGCCCCCATGGAAAAAATTTTTCCCCCCAAGTTTTTATTTTGTAGGATTGTGTACAAAAAAAAAATTTTTAAAAAAATCCTAAAAAAATAAACAAAAAAAATTTAAAAAAGTAGGTAAAACCAATTATTTATATATATCTTTATAGTCTCATTTACTTAATCAAAAGGGTTTTCCTTTTTTTTCTCCCCACCCTAGCCAGAAAACCCTAGTAGGCCGGTTCCCTCCCCAAATTTAAAGGGGGGCCCCTTTTTCCCCCTCACTTTTCTCCCTATCATGCGCCCCCTCCCAAGGGAATTTTTTTTTAAAACTTTTAAACCACACGAAATGTCATTCTTTCCCCTCCGACCCCAAATAAACCAAAAGGAGCTACTCCTCAGTCTATTTCCCCACTCCTTTCCTTTCCCCTCATCTTACTTCAAATTTTTATATCTTTACATCTCCCCTCGTGGGGGGGGCTCTTTTCCCTCATGCCTCAATACAATAAAAACAAAAGATTCGTTTCTTTATCGAGTGTGCTTAATATATTCAGTAATGATTAATTAAAACACTTTTAACCCTATCAATTCCCCCTATGCGTCCCGTTTTTTGAAAAAATTTTTATAACGGCTTTAAAAAGGAAGATAATACGAATGTGTTAAATTTGGGTCAAAAAAAATGCGAATTGCTCAAAAATGCAAATTAGCCTCCGGCAAATTTTTGCAAACCTTAGGAGTGTTTCCATTTTAAATTTTTAAACATAAAAAACCCTTTCTGGGACTCAAAAGGTTTTCCCAAAGGGTTTACTATAGGGGATATAGGAAAGGCTAAAACCCTAGTCCAGAAATAAATTTAAAAAAAGTAAGAGTCGCTAAAAGCAGATTTTTTTACTTCCCCCAAATAGCGGTTTCACCATATAGCCCTGGGCATTTTTTTGTGAGAATGAATTTCCCTTCTAGATAAGCTTTAAAAAAAATTTTTTTTATAGGGCCCATATAGTTAGGCTACTATGAAATACCAGCTTAAAACCGATTTTAAAGACTTCAATCGAAGGTTTTCCTCAGAAAAAGAGGGAAATGAAAAATTAAAAAAAATGCAATCACCTTTAAAATTAAAAATTAATTTATTTTGAAAGGGGAACAAAAGGGAAAACCAGAAAACCTGTCATGGCCCCGCCCCCCTATAGCTACTGTACTAGGTAACAAGGAAGGCCAAATGTTTAAAAAGCAAAGTTTCGCTACCCTTTTTTACAACTATAGGATTCGTACAGTAATTAAGTATTTTCATCGGTGCGCTTATAAAATTTTACATTACTGTGTAACGAGACGCAAAAATTACGAAAAAAAAACAAATGAAGGTGAGAAAAAATGGATTAAAAAAAGAGGGAAAAAAATGAGGCGAACAAAGGTTTGGGTAGGGCCCAGGGTGCCTCTTTTTCTGAGGGAAAGGGGCTAGGCCCGCCCTTTCCCGACGGGGAAAAAATTTATGTCCTACATGGTGAGATGCATTACACCGATTTGTGGAGGGACAAGGGTGCCACCGACGAAGAACAGGCAGTTGAGAGGGCCGGGGTTTTCCCCCAGCTGGTCCTCCTTTTTCCCCGTGACTGAGGGTTTTGTCAGGCGGCCCCCCTGACGGAGAAAAAAACAGGCCCGCCGTTACGGTTGAGATACCCCGCTGGGCCCGGGGACAGAGGGATGGCCCAAAAGGGAAAAGGGCCCCTGACAGAACGCCACGCCCTGTATACCCTGCAACCGTTTTAAACAAGCAAAGCTACGCTTCCCTTTATTTACCCAAGGAAATTTGTTTTTCTCAAACGATTTTGATTATATTTTATTCACATTACTGGGTAAAACGACCCCCAACAGGGGTAACTTAAGAAAAACATGAAAAATGAGAAAAAATGTATAAAAAGATGAAGATGGGGGGGTAAAACCCCCCAATAAACCTACGGCGAATTAATCCGCCACGGAAATCTCCGGCCGTGGGGTCGGCTGAGTGAGGCAGGAGCCGGGAGCAAGCTGTTGCCTCTCCGCGCGGCGGGATGAAAATGAAAAGTATCATCGTACCTCTGGCGCCCTACATGGCATCCGAAAACACAACCTTCTGACTAACCAACCTCCTGCACCGCTACACCCCCACCCCCTCATATCTCTCTCTCTCTCTCTCTCTCTCTCTCTCTCTCTCTCTCTCCTCTCTCTCTCTCTCTCTCTCTCTCGCTCTCTCTCTCTCTCTCTCTCTCAGATACAATATTGATTCCATTCTCCCTTCTCGTATCACCTCCTTCTCCTTCCTCCTCCGCACAAGCACCTTGATTCAAAGCAAGGAGTATTGATCTGTGGACGAAGAGGAAGAGAGAGAGCTGATAAATGAGCTAGCTAAGAAGAGAGTAATTAGAGGACTCTGTCGAGATAAGAAAAAAATCCAGAGATTTTACTCCATGATAAGAGAGAGAAAGAGAGAATTCCCTTCATGACAAGAGAGAGAGAGAGAGAGAGAGAGAGAGAGAGAGAGAGAGAGAGAGAGAGAGAGAGAGAGAGAGAGAGAAAAGAGAGAGAGAGAGAGAGAGAGAGAGAGAGAGAATTCCCTCCATGACAAAGACTCATAATCACCACCATCTGTCGCTATTGCAAGTACTTCCGTGACTAAATCTACCACCACCACCACCCCCACTACCACCAACCACCCACCCATCACCACTATATATTACCTCCACGGCCACCCTTCCTTTAATAACACATGAGAGAGAGAGAGAGAGAGAGAGAGAGAGAGAGAGAGAGAGAGAGAGAGAGAGAGAGAGAGAGAGAGAGAGAGAGAGAGAGAGAGAGAGTTTCGTGTAACCCAAGTCCTCATGTCAGTTTTCATTAACTTAAAAATAACAAAACGATGAAAGAATAAGGAATCACTAAACAAATTAATAAACAACTAAAAATAAAAAAAAGTATATACATAGAAGGAAGCGAAATAATACAATTAAAGATAGGGAGAAAATGGAAATAATGGAAATAAAAAATTAATTAATGGAAATATTTTGAATAGAGAATAAACGAAACATAATACAAACTGTGGCAATACTTTCATACTCGATGTAATATTCCGCCAGACTGTTTTCAGAACGACAATTGTTCGCAGAGTGACAACGCTCTCAGACAATTTGTTTCACTCGCCCTGCTATTCAGTGCCAAATAAAGTGCCATTATGAGGGTGCTTCAGCTTTTTACTTGAATCCATTCCGTTATCTCCGTGACAGACTCCTTGTTGGAAAGATAAGACTGACAATAGCCACCACATTGCAGTCTTATCATTGACACGACTATATTATAAAAAAAAAATCCATAGGAAATGTATGGATCAATACATCATTATTTTTTTTATATATAAAATTCAATATATTCAACATGCAAGTTCTCTCAGGCTAGATAATTGGTTTTTTTCAGCGATTTTTTTCTTTTTTAATTTATTTTCCCATTGATCTTATTAATTATAAGATAATAAAAAAACCATGGCTAGGACAATTTATGGATCAATACTTCATAATTCAAAATTCTAGATATTTAACATGCAAGTCCTCTCAGGCTAGTTGTCATTTTATTTTTATTTATTTTTCTTATTTTCCGTGTTATACAATATATATTTCATGAAGCTATAAAGAAAGAGCGTCATTTTGCATTCTTTCCGCACAGCAACCTGTCGTATGAACCCTCACACACACACACACACACACACACACACACACATACACACAGTGACACACACACACCACTCGTGACATTGATAATAGCCTCGCCTTTCAGCGTGTTGCCTTGAGAGGTTCAACATTTTCATCTGGTGACATTTCCGCTTTCACCTCACGCTCCTTGCCCTCACACCTCACCCTCTGTACCTCAAGCCCCACAAACCAACCCCTTCTACACCTCACACCCCCAACAAACCCCCCCCTTCTACACCTCACCCCCCCCACAAACCAACCCCTTCTACACCTCACACACCCCACAAACCAACCCCTTCTACACCTCACACACCCCACAAACCAACCCCTTCTACACCTCACACCCCCCACAAACCAACCCCTTCTACACCTCACACCCCCCACAAACCAACCTCTTCTACACCTCACACCCCCCACAAACCAACCTCTTCTACACCTCACACACCCCACAAACCAACCCCTTCTACACCTCACACCCCCCACAAACCAACCCCTTCTACACCTCACACACCCCATAAACCAACCCCTTCTACATCTCACATCTCAAACCCCACAAACCAAACCCTTCTATATCTTCACACCTTCCACACCACACGTTAAAACCCCACAAACCAAGCTCCACCTCTCACGCCCCCTCCCCCCACCTCATAACCCCGGAGCCATGGGTACACTCGGCCGTGCGTGAAGACCACCACGCCAAAAAGAAGTTCTCGCATTGCACAATACATGATGCGTGTCACATAATGCAGGATTAGGTGACGCTATCCACACTTAATGATCCTAACGACGTCAACCCCTGCTCAGAATAGCTCCTCCTCCTCCTCCTGCTGCTACTACCGGTTGTCCAGCGTTGATCGAGGGAGTGTGTATCGTATTAACACCGCCTAGCCACCACCACCACCACCGCCGCTAGCCACCACGACCTCTATTGTCACGCGATATGCGACACTTCTACACACACACACACACACACACGAGGGAAAAAAAAGAACAAAATCAGATAAAACAATAGATAAAAATAGAAAATAAATCGATGAAAATAGAGTAAAAGTAGATAAAAATGAGTGTATTACAATGAAAATACAAAATCATGCATACAGTATATTCACATCAACACGCATGATTCGCAGCAACAAATTATAACTCAAGTACAACAATAATTATAAGATAAGTGTCACATGCCCGCACACACTCACACGCCCACCCAAGTTAAGTGTGGCCGTGATCCGCCCTAGATTACAATACGCTGTAATGGCGTAGTCTCCACGCAAGAGGAAAAACATAAAGAGGATCCAGAGATATACAAAGAGCGGCCCCGAGAATTGTTCCTAGTCTGGTGGAATCTGACATGCGGAGAGAGATTGGAGACACTGGAATTGCCATTAAAAGAGAGAAAGGAGACTTGATAGTACTATAAAGACCAATGACGGCTATGGAGAGAATTGACAAAGAAGACATGTTTGTGAGGGACGTAAGAACCACTTTATTTACTCCTATTGTATAAGTATGTTGCTGTTGTTGTTTTTACTGTATGCATTCGGGAGAAAATAAAATTATTATTATCATTATTATTATTGTTACTATATAGAGGACACGGAAAGAAGCTGAAGACGAGATGCTTGAAAGATAGGAAGAAGTAGGCCTGCAGTTTTTCCGCATCGGTGTATTGATGCGTGGAATGACCCGGACAGTGACATGATAAAATGCCAAACGTATTCATGACAAAGGCAAGATCGATCAAATGAGATACGGAGACGGGACCCCATGAGTGTAAATAATTTCCTTTATATCACAAATAGGTATATACAACAGTAAACACACACACACCAACTCCAACGTAAACTTTAAAAAAAACCCAACAACTTAGGGTCCAACGTAAAAAAAGAAATAATAAAACCACACACACACACACACACACTGCATCAAAGCCACCAGCAACGATCTCAAGAACACGCGGAAGGGCAGCAGGAGAGCCTTTGCGTCACAGGGCGGCCGTGAGATGGATGAAGGAGGGAAGGGAGGGGAGGGTGGGGGAAAGGGGGGGAGAAGGGAGGCTGCGATGCTCATGAAGCCAAGTCAGTCTGTAGGCAAACTATATAGCCTTGGACAAGATAAATACGCAGTAGTAAGACTATAGTAGTAGTATAGTAGTAGTAGTAGTAGTAGTAGTTGTATATAGATGTTGTATTGGTAGTAATAGAAGTAGTGGTAGTAGCAGTAGTCGTAAAAGTAGCAGTAGTAAGTTCTCTAAAGTAATAGTAGTAAGGTAATAGTAGTAGTGATCTCGTTCATCCATGATTTTTAACACCATCCAAAGACTACTGTATAGAGTAGTCTTTGCACCATCATCACAAGTTTTCATTCATAGTGGGTACGCCAAGTTCCCACGCAAGACGCTGCCCTCAGGACCGTCTGGCTCATCAGGCCGAGAAATTAATCCGCCCTTGGGATGGTCTCTCGGGCGACGCTATCAGTGCCTAGATCAATTGACTTTTATTAATTTTGTATAATTGATTTTGTATAATTATATTAATTTTGTTAACATTGACATTTAATAGATTTAATAATTTGTTCATAGATGGTCAGTTAATCTTGATCGGTGCCCCGGTAGGTGAGGCCGCGTGGGCTGGTCTATATAGTTGCCAGGCGCAGGAGAGGCCCCAGGCGTGTGGTCAGCGCGAGACACGTGGATCTCAAGGCACAAACTCGCAAATGAGGATGTGATGTGAGGCGTTGAGTGGGCGGGTCCACACACAACACCTCGCGATGGTCAGGTTGATAGCGTGCTGGCCTCCTATTATGTGGGTAGGCGGTTCGAATCCTCGCTGCTCCCGGGGATTTTTCACTGACAAATTCGGACGGTTGCTGTCCCCATTGAGCAAGGGGATGGGGGTATGTGATGTGTGAGGTCCCAGCATTGCCCAAAGATCGGTAATAATGAGCTCCAAGCTCGCACTGAGAGGGTGAAGCTGGCGATCGCGAGCCAGCTCGCGTGGACAAGACCATGGGTGAATAACACAAGAGAGAGAGAGAGAGAGAGAGAGAGAGAGAGAGAGAGAGAGAGAGAGAGAGAGAGAAACTATGAAGGGGTGGCAGAGATTAAACACCATATATACAGACGAGTCGCGTCCTGCACAAGGAAAGGCGTCCGGTCCCTCCCAGCCTTCAGCCACTCCCTCGGCGTTTATAGTCTGTTGAAACATAGACGACCGACCGTGACCCTGGGAGGAGGAGGAAGCAAAGGAGGAGGAGGAGGAGAAGAAGCAGAGGAGGAGGAGGAGGAGAGGAGGGAGGGAGAGAGGAGGAGCAGCGGAGGGAGGGAGGAAGCAGAGTAGAGGAGGAGGAGGAGAGGAAGCAGAGGGAGGAGAAGGAAGGAGGAGAGAGAAGCAGAGGGGAGGAGGAGAAGGAAGCAGAGGTGGAGGAGAGAAGGAAGCAGAGGTGGAGGAGAAGGAAGCAGAGGTGGAGAGGAGGAGGAGGAGGAAGCAGAGGTGGAAGAGGAGGAGGAGGAGAAGGAAGCAGAGGTGGAGGAGAAGGAAGCAGAGGTGGAGAAGAAGGAAGCAGAGGTGGAGGAGGAGAAGGAAGCAGAGGTGGAGGAGGAGAAGGAAGCAGAGGTGGAGGAGAAGGAAGCAGAGGTGGAGGAGAAGGAAGCAGAGGTGGAGGAGAAGGAAGCAGAGGTGGAGGAGGAGAAGGAAGCAGAGGTGGAGGAGAAGGAAGCAGAGGTGGAGGAGGAAAGGAAGCAGAGGTGGAGGAGAAGGAAGCAGAGGTGGAGGAGAAGGAAGCAGAGGTGGAGGAGGAGAAGGAAGCAGAGGTGGAGGAGGAGAAGGAAGCAGAGGTGGAGGAGGAGAAGGAAGCAGAGGTGGAGGAGGAGAAGGAAGCAGAGGTGGGGGAGGAGAAGGAAGCAGAGGTGGAGGAGGAGAAGGAAGCAGAGGTGGAGGAGAAAGAAGCAGAGGTGGAGGAGGAGAAGGAAGCAGAGGTGGAGGAGAAAGAAGCAGATGTGGAAGAGGAGAAGGAAGCAGAGGTGGAGGAGAAGGAAGCAGAGGTGGAGGAGGAGAAGGAAGCAGAGGTGGAGGAGAAGGAAGCAGAGGTGGAGGAGAAAGAAGCAGATGTGGAAGAGGAGAAGGAAGCAGAGGTGGAGGAGAAGGAAGCAGAGGTGGAGGAGAAGGAAGCAGAGGTGGAGGAGAAGGAAGCAGAGGTGGAGGAGGAGAAGGAAGCATAGGTGGGGGAGAAGGAGGAAGCAGAGGAGGAGGAAGCAGAAGAGAGGAGAAGGAAGCAGAGGAGGAGAAGGAAGCAGAGGAGGAGGAGATTCGGATCCAGACGGGTGACCTACGTGAGTGTGGATGATCAAGTGAGGCAAAAGCGGACCACTAGCTATGCGTGTACCACTTGAGGGTACACGCTGCCGCGGCTGCCCCCTCCCTGGAACTTGTTTTGGGGCTGGGCGTGGGGGCGTGCGGGCGCGCTGACCTCGGAGCGCGTTGGGCGGTTTCTGTGGTGCCCTTTGTTCAGTTCAGCTCGGATTGGGCTATTCATTGCTTCTGATTTACCGTTTCTCCGGTGTCTGTCTGCCTTGTGTGTCAGTTCCTATAGGGCGGCTGTAAGATCTGCGTTAAAGGGTCTGCGTGTAGGGCCTGTGTCAAAGGGGCGTCCATAAGGCCCCTTTTAATTAAAGGTACATATAGAAACTCTTGGCGTGAAGGCGTTCGTAGGGTAAAGCTAGAAATACGCGGCTGTCTGTCTGTCTGTCAGCCCTAAACCCGCCAAAAACGAAATGAATGCAAGCCATGTTAAATCCAGGGTCAGATAGTACTATATGACCCTGGTTAAATCCATGTAAAATATGACGTATACAATTATGACACGTCGTTCCTTACTTGATAACGAATAATTTACATCCTACTAATTACACCCGTTAGGTAGGGTGGAGTATAATACCGACACCCAGCGTCCCTCCCCTACAGTGTCCCAAGGGGTATGCACAGGTTAGAGAGAAAGACAGGAGAGGCGAGGGTATACATAGGATGGGTGAGGCCAGGGTATATATAGGACGGGAGAGGCCAGGGTATACATAGGACGGGAGAGGCCAGGGTATACATAGGATGGGTGAGGCCAGGGTATATATAGGACGGGAGAGGCCAGGGTATACATAGGACGGGTGATTGATTGATTGTTTATTAGGCTTAACATAACATACATAAAGTTGATTATACATTAATAATTATATATAAGCCGCGGTCCATTGAGCCGAGACTCTTTATGGACCTGATGCCTTAGATTTTTTTTTAATTACAACAGTCGTGGAAACGTGTGGACTTTAGTATTGAATATGTTGTAAAAAAAAAAAATATATAAATATGGGTTCATTTAAATTGTTATAATAAAAACAAATCAAAAGTAATAATAATATTGATAATAATAATAATAATAATAATAATAGTAATAAATTCTAATAATATAAAAAATTATAAAAATGATAATGATAGCTATATTTGAATAGACGGAGTCATGATGACAGTTAAAGCAAAATATTGATAAGAATAAACATAATGATAACGTAATATTGCAATATATATGTAATAATGAGAACAGTGATAGTAATAACAATAATGATAACAGAAACAATGTTAGTATGATAGAGGTATTAACTATTTAACTATCTTGCTGGTAATTTTCGAATATCTTGAGCTTAGTTTTGTATTTGAATGAATTGAGGGTTGGGATGTTTTTCATGACATCTGGGAGTTGGTTCCACAGTTTTGCTGCTCTAAAAAGGACGTTTTGTTGTACTGTACATGTGTTGTCCTGCATAATGGGAGTCTGAGATCTCTGGGCCTTCGGGTATCAGTATTGTGGGAGAGGTATTTAAAATCATTGTTTACTGGATGCCTATGGAGAGCTTTATGTACAAACAAATATGTCTGAAGAGATATGTCATGAAATTTAAGTAGTTTGTGTTTAACAAATAGGGGATTAGTGTGGGCATATCTAAGTTCAGATATGGTGAGGTGAGGAAGGTGAGGTGAGGGTATACATAGGACGGGTGAGGTGAGGGTATACATAGGACGGGAGAGGCAAGGGTATACATAGGGCGGGTGAGGCCAGGGTATACATAGGACGGGAGAGGCCAAGGGTATATAGGACGGGAGGAGGTAAGGACAAGGGGTATACATAGGGCGGGTGAGGCCAGGGTATACATAGGACGGGAGAGGCAAGGGTATACATAGGACGGGAGAGGCAAGGGTATACATAGGGCGGGTGAGGTGAGGGTATACATAGGACGGGAGAGGCAAGGGTATACATAGGACGGGAGAGGCAAGGGTATACATAGGACGGGTGAGGTGAGGGTATACATAGGACGGAGAGGCAAGGGTATACATAGGCGGGTGAGGCCAGGGTATATGATAGGACGGGAGAGGCAAGGGTATACATAGGGCGGGTGAGGTGAGGGTATAGTAGGACGGTTGAGGTGGGGTATACATAGGACGGGAGAGGCAAGGGTATACATAGGGCGGGTGAGGCCAGGGTATACATAGGACGGGTGAGGTGAGGGTATACATAGGACGGGAGAGGCAAGGGTATACATGGGCGGGTGAGGCCAGGGTATACATAGGACGGGAGAGGCCAGGGTATACATAGGGCGGGTGAGGTGAGGGTATACATAGGGCGGGTGAGGTAGAGGGCTATACATAGGGCGGGTGAGGTGAGGGTATACATAGGGCGGGTGAGGCCAGGGTATACATAGGGCGGGTGAGGCCAGGGTATACATAGGGCGGGTGAGGTGAGGGTATACAATAGACGGGTGAGTGAGGTTACATAGGACGGGAGAGGCAAGGGTATACAT
This sequence comes from Chionoecetes opilio, assembly GCA_016584305.1. Lineage (NCBI taxonomy): Eukaryota > Metazoa > Arthropoda > Malacostraca > Decapoda > Majidae > Chionoecetes > Chionoecetes opilio. The sequence continues at coordinate 246,073 of JACEEZ010000722.1, read as the reverse complement.
AGGCGGGTGAGGCCAGGGTATACATAGGACGGGAGAGGCAAGGGTAATACATAGGACTGAGAGGCAAGGGTATACATGGGCGGTGAGGGTGAGGTATACATAGGACGGGAGAGCAAAGGGTATACATGGTACGGGAGAAGGCAAAGGGTATACATAGGACGGTGAGGTGAGGGTATTCATAGGACGGGTGAGGTAGGAGTATACATAGGACGGGAGAGGCAAGGGTATACATAGGACTGGGAGGTGAGGGTTACATAGGGCGGGTGAGGCCAGGGTTTACATAGGACGGGAGAGGCAAGGGTATACTAGGACGGGTGAGGTGAGGGTCATACATAGGACGGGTGGCCGGTTACATAGGATGGGTGAGGCCAGGGTACATAGGACGGGAGAGGCAAGGGTATACATAGACGGGAGAGGCAAGGGTAACTAGGACGCGGAGAGGCACAGGTATACATAGGACGGGAGAGCAAGGAGAGGAACGGGAGGCAAGGGTTTACATAGGACGGGTGAGCAAGGGGAGGAGGAGGCAGGTGATCATAGGACGGGTGGAGGCAAGGGCGGACTGGGAGGCAAGGGTATACATAGGACGGGTGAGGCCAGGGGCAGTGACGGGAGGCAAGGGTCATACATAGGACGGGAGAGGCAAGGGGGGACGGGAGGCAAGGGTATACATAGGACGGGTGAGGCAAGGGGAGGACGGGAGGCAAGGGTATACATAGGACGGGAGAGGCAAGGGGAGGACGGGAGGCAAGGGTATACATAGGACGGGAGAGGCAAGGGAGGACGGGAGGCAAGGGTATACATAGGACGGGAGAGGCAAGGGGAGGACGGGAGGCAAGGGTATACATAGGACGGGAGAGGCAAGGGGAGGACGGGAGGCAAGGGTATACATAGGACGGGTGAGGCAAGGGGAGGACGGGAGGCAAGGGTATACATAGGACGGGAGAGGCAAGGGAGGACGGGAGGCAAGGGTATGACATAGGACGGGTGAGGCAAGGGGAGGACGGGAGGCAAGGGATACATAGGACGGGAGAGGCAAGGGGAGGACGGGAGGAGGCAAGGGGTATACATAGGACGGGTGAGGCAAGGGGAGGACGGGAGGCAAGGGTATACATAGGACGGGAGAGGCAAGGGGAGGACGGGAGGCAAGGGTATACATAGGACGGGTGAGGCAAGGAGGGAGGACGGGAGGCAAGGGTATACATAGGACGGGTGAGGCAAGGGGAGGACGGGAGGCAAGGGTATACATAGGACGGGAGAGGCAAGGGGAGGACGGGAGGCAAGGGTATACATAGGACGGGTGAGGCAAGGGGAGGACGGGAGGCCAAGGGTATACATAGGACGGGTGAGGCAAGGGGAGGACGGGAGGCAAGGGTATACATAGGACGGGAGGCAAGGGAGGAGGGAGGCAAGGGGATACATAGGACGGGTGAGGCAAGGGGAAGGACGGGAGGCAAGGGTATACATAGGACGGGAGGCAAGGGGGAGGACGGGAGGCAAGGGGTATACAATAAGACGGGTGAGGCAAGGGGAGGACGGGAGGCAAGGGTATACATAGGACGGGTGAGGCAAGGGAGACGGGAAGGAAGGGTATACATAGGACGGGAGAGGCAAGGGGAGGACGGGAGGCAAGGGTATCATAGGACGGGTGAGGCAAGGGGAGGACGGGAGGCAAGGGTATACATAGGACGGGTGAGGCAAGGGGAGGACGGGAGGCAAGGGTATACATAGGACGGGAGAGGCAAGGGGAGGACGGGAGGCAAGGGTATACATAGGACGGGTGAGGCAAGGGGAGGACGGGAGGCAAGGGTATACATAGGACGGGAGAGGCAAGGGGAGGACGGGAGGCAAGGGTATACATAGGGAGCGGGTGGAGGCAAGGGAGGACGGGAGGCAAGGGTATACTAGGACGGTGAGGCAAGGGGAGGACGGGAGGCAAGGGTATACATAGGACGGGTGAGGCAAGGGGAGGACGGGAGGCAAGGGTATACATAGGACGGGAGAGGCAAGGGGAGGACGGGAAGCAAGGGAAGTGATCGCTGTAACACATCAGTAACACCAAATCGGCTGTCAACAAACCCCAAACCCTTTCAGTCCGGACAGCCGTGTGTTTGCCTGTCACCTCTCCAGCCTCCAGGACGTGGCTACAAGTTTACAACTTTATTAAAGAAAAGGGAGGGGGGGATTACATATAAAGGGGGGGTGTACAAGAATAAAAATAAATCAGAAACACAGAAAAACAGACTAAGGTTGGTCGTGGCAGCGTGACGCCCTATAGGTCACTGTGAGAGCCTTCCACCCGCTTATTGTGCTCCAAGAAAGCCATGATTTAGTTGCTTACATCCTCCACCCTGAAAGCTTGTTGGGCGAGGTGGGCGGAGGGACTAGCGGCTCTAGCCAGTGGGTGCGGCAAGTACACAAGGAAACACGGACAGCGGGCGGGCAAGCAAGGTCGGCCGGGCAGCATATTCCCCAACTCTATATGGGGGTACTGTACCTATGTGGTTTCGGAGTGAAGACGCTTGGCTGTAGCTCCTATACTAACCATAGGATTTTCTCAGAAATACGCTCATTGAGATTCCCACACAAAGTTTCCAATGGTTTAAAAGCATTAGTCACTTTCGTCACTTGCTCTTAGAGGGACGAGGGTTTAGCTATAAGTTACTTTGCTCTAAGAAGGACGAGGGTTTAGCTATAAGTTACTTTGCTCTAAGAAGGACGAGGGTTTAGCTATAAGTTACTTTGCTCTAAGAAGGACGAGGGTTTAGCTATAAGTTACTTTGCTCTAAGAAGGACGAGGGTTTAGCTATAAGTTACTTTGCTCTAAGAAGGGCGAGGGTTTAGCTATAAGTTACTTTGCTCTAAGAAGGACGAGGGTTTAGCTATAAGTTACTTTGCTCTAAGAAGGACGAGGGTTTAACCTACCCTAATCGTAACCTAACCTGACGTGTTCAAGGGTAAACGCGACATACTGTTCCGGAAAACGGGAACATACGGACGGGCAAGCAAGGTCGGCCGGCCATCCGCAGCCTCGCAGTGCCCGTCGCAGCCTCGCCCACCTGCAGGAGTTCGAGGTGTCCACTTGCTAGCCACTACATAAACCCTGTTCTTAGAAGGGCACGTGTACTTTCAAACCTTAACCCCTTCACGCCTAGATCTTTCCTTTTCTATATATAATCGTCTGTTATTCGCCATAAAACTACGAAAAGTAACTTAATATACCAAATTAGTTAGTCGACAAAGATAATAAACAGGTCATATCTATAAAATATTGCTTATTATCACAAAAAAAAACGTCTAATGGTACCCAAATTACAATGGAAATTACGTTCTGGGTCTCAAGGAGTTAAAACCTTACAAATCTTATAAAAACCACCCAATAAAGAAAACCCTGCGCGCATCACACCCCCACCCCACCTGCCTCCTTCCACACCTCCAAACAACAGGTTATCTCATGTTATAATTGACGTAATTACTGAAACTTTACACGGTGCACACCTGGCCACGCCCCATGCAGGCCCCGTCGCGCAGGAGTGGCGGTGAGGCGGAAGGTGTGTGTGCAAGGTTCCTCCCTCATTGAAATAACTGTTCCTCACTTGATAGAACAATTTTGAAAGAATGTTTTGTCACCACCTTGAAGCACCGCGAAGGCAACACGAACAATTTTACGGCCGATATCCTTTCACAAATTCAAGTGAGAACGAATGGAGTATGATAATGATGCCTTTCCGCAGCAGCAAGACGCCTCCCGAACGTAATTGCCCCCCCCCCCTTTTTATATTCTCATACTGTCTTCTGTATAGGGACTGGTAACTAAGCGGACTTTTTGTTACTTTTTTTTTTTTTTTTCCCTTGGTCAGTCCTTTGTGATGAAAAAAAAAAAGAAGAGAAAAAAGGTGTGAGGTGCCCCTGGATTGCCGCTGGGCGCTGACACACTATGGATATCTATAAGTTACTTTGCTTTTAGAGTGACGAGGGTTTAGCTATAAGTTACTTTGCTTTTAGAGTGACGAGGGTTTAGCTATAAGTTACTTTGCTCTAAGAGTGACGAGGGTTTAGCTATAAGTTACTTTGCTCTAAGAAGGACGAGGGTTTAGCTATAAGTTACTTTGCTCTAAGAAGGACGAGGGTTTAGCTATAAGTTACTTTGCTCTAAGAAGGACGAGGGTTTAGCTATAAGTTACTTTGCTCTAAGAAGGACGAGGGTTTAGCAATAAGTTACTTTGCTCTAAGAAGGACGAGGGTTTAGCTATAAATTACTTTGCTCTAAGAAGGACGAGGGTTTAGCTATAAGTTACTTTGCTCTAAGAAGGACGAGGGTTTAGCTATAAGTTACTTTGCTCTAAGAAGGACGAGGGTTTAGCTATAAGTTACTTTGCTCTAAGAAGGACGAGGGTTTAGCTATAAGTTACTTTGCTCTTAGAGGGACGAGGGTTTAGCTATAAGTTACTTTGCTCTAAGAAGGACGAGGGTTTAGCTATAAGTTACTTTGCTCTTAGAGGGACGAGGGTTTAGCTATAAGTTACTTTGCTCTAAGAGGGACGAGGGTTTAGCTATAAGTTACTTTGCTCTAAGAAGGACGAGGGTTTAGCTATAAGTTACTTTGCTCTAAGAAGGACGAGGGTTTAGCTATAAGTTACTTTGCTCTTAGAGGGACGAGGGTTTAGCTATAAGTTACTTTGCTCTAGAGGACGAGGGTTTAGCTATAAGTTACTTTGCTCTAAGAAGGACGAGGGTTTAGCTATAAGTTACTTTGCTCTAGAGGGACGAGGGTTTAGCTATAAGTTACTTTGCTCTTAGAGGACGAGGGTTTAGCTATAAGTTACTTTGCTCTTAGAGGGACGAGGGTTTAGCTATAAGTTACTTTGCTCTTAGAGGGACGAGGGTTTAGCTATAAGTTACTTTGCTCTAAGAAGGACGAGGGTTTAGCTATAAGTTACTTTGCTCTTAGAGGGACGAGGGTTTAGCTATAAGTTACTTTGCTCTAAGAAGGACGAGGGTTTAGCTATAAGTTACTTTGCTCTAAGAAGGACGAGGGTTTAGCTATAAGTTACTTTGCTCTTAGAGGGACGAGGGTTTAGCTATAAGTTACTTTGCTCTTAGAGGGACGAGGGTTTAGCTATAAGTTACTTTGCTCTTAGAGGGACGAGGGTTTAGCTAGACAGGGAGACACATCGATGGGCAATGTTGGATGCGTGAGGCGGTGGCATGTCTTCCGGGAACGCGTGCACGGCTGACTCATCGAAGCCATGCAACTACACGGTCTACACATCCAGGAGCATAATTCTGAGTCAAGCCTGTGTGCATTATGTAAACGTCTGAACCTTTGTGTGCATCGCATCTATGGTAATGGCTCACACGCTGAACATGTCTTTAAGGAAAACATTTTCAAATACTCTATATTTGAGGCGCTCCTCGTATATACGTATATGGTGTGAAAGAAGTATACACATGGGTATACATATAGACTGGTGCATTATAAACGTCCCTGCCTTTGTGTATCGCATCTACGGTAATGGCAGACACGCTGAACATGTCTTTAAGGAAAACAATTTCAATTACTCCATATTTGAGGAGCTCTTTGATATATATAGTGTGAAGGAAGTACCACATGAGTATAGACTTGTGCACAAATAGGCTACATTACTCTCCCTCAAACAACCAGGATAAAATAAAACACTGGAAAACAAAGCGCTAGACATACTGCAGTAAGAATGATTGGACTGTAAAAAAAATATATATATAAAACAGCCACGTAGTTATTGTTGATCGACAACTTTCAAGGTAACGAACGCGCAGCACCTCCATCTAAGGCAGACATACCCTTGGGAAGAACAGTCACTTAAGCATAACCTGTCTACCGCGGTCACTAACCACTGTTAACCAGCCACGTCAGCAGCCCAGCAACATGTGTGTGGTAATGGTGCTCGGGAAACTTGTAACGCAATGGTAAGGGTGGTATTTATGGATCAAAACACGACCTTATGCACACACACACACACACATGCTAGCTATGAGATGAAAACAGGCCTCCCACAGTACGTCATACATACACACACACACACACACACACATCGCTTCAACAAGGTGCATTATTCATCTCAAGCACTGGATTATCGAACAGCTGTCTACACACACACACACACACACACAGTCACTCACACACACATCAGCACCCACCAAAACACGCACGATAAGAGGCAAAAAGGAAACCCAGGAGACAGACCGCACACGACAAGACAGGAATGTATAAGCCCGACAGAACAACAACAACATAAGGTGAGTGAGTGAGTGAGGCCGTGACAGCAACATAGGATGGATGGGTGAGCAAGGCAAGGGAGGGAGAGAGGAAGGAAGAGAGGAAAGAGAGGAAGGAAGAGACGAAAGAGAGAAAGGAAGAGGAGAGAGGAAGGAAGAGGGGAGAGGAAGGAAGAGGAAAGAGAGGAAGGAAGTGGAGAGAGGAAGGAAGAGGAGGAGAGAGAGGAAGGAAGAGGAGGAGAGGGGAAGGAAGAGAGGAATGAGAGGAAGGAAGAGGAGGAGAGAGGAAGGAAGAGAGGAAAGAAAGGAAGGAAGAGGAGGAAAGAGGAAGGAAGAGAAGAAAGAGAGCAAGGCAAGGGAGGCGGAGAGAGAGAGGCAAGCAAAGGAAGGGATAGGCAAGGGAAAGGGAGAGGCAAGCAAAGGAAGGGATAGGCAAGGGAAAGGGAGAGGCAAGGCAAGGAAGGGAGAGGGATGGCAAGTAAACAAAAGGAAAGCCACAGGGTAACACACACTGGTGACAGGCACTACATGGGATGACACAGTTTTCTTTGTGTATTACTTTGCACATGATTATACTCTCTCTCTCTCTCTCTCTCTCTCTTGTCTTTCCTCTCCGCTCCGTCACCTCTCTCTCTCTCTCTCTCTCTCTCTCTCTCTCTCTCTCTGCTTGTCGTTCAATAATCCTGTTCTTCCTCTTTCTCCTCCTCTTCCTCCTCCTACCTCTTGCCTCCTTTCTCCCTCTCACCACTCCTCATTGCCTCGTTAGCACCATTCATCACCTCCTCCTTCTCTTCCCAAACAACTCAGTGTACGAGGGATGGCAGGTGACGGGCAGAGGTTGATGGATAGCCGTAGTTAGCCGATAGTTTGCCGTCAAGTTTCGCGGTGAAAACAAAAGGGGTGCCACAAGCCGATCAATATTGTCATCCATCCATCGAGTAAGGTCTTGTTCATCGCTATTATTGTTATCTTTTTCATTATCTTTTCTTTGCTTTAGTACTTAACCCCTTCACGCCCAGATCTTTCCTTGGCTATAAAAAATTGTATGTTGTCGAGCCGTAAAATTATGAAAAGTAACTTAATATAACAAAATAGTTAGACGACAAGGATATTAAACAGGTCATATCTATAAAATATTGCTTTTGTTCACTAAAAATTGTCTAATGATACCCAAATTACAATGGAAATTACGTTCTGGGCCTCAAGGGGTTAAGTTCATTCCCTCATGTCTATGTATTGTGTTGTTGTTGTTGCTTTTCCTGTATGCCTTCGGGTGAGAATAAAATGATCATTATTATTATTACTATTATTATTATTATTATTATTATTATTATTATTACTACTATGCCTCTCGTGGACTGATTCTTCCCTAATACGAGGGGAGACATACTACACCACCACCATCATCATCACCACTACCATTACTATATCCACTAATAAATAGTTTCTGACAACAATTGGTGAAAAAAGTGCTATTTGTGGGAAATAAAATTAGAAATGATACAGTTTTAAAGAGAAGAAAATGTTATGCAGCCAGAAACAACTACAACAGTGACTACTACTACTACTACTGTTACCTACTAATTACTATTCTTACGCCTACTCTTATTACTAGTCACTACTGTCACCACTGTTACTGCCAAACATGGGGTCTATTGCATTGTTCCCATTACCATTTCTTTTTGTATTATTGTTATTGTTATTACTCTAGATGGCATTCATTACTGCTTCCATTACTGTTGCTTCGTCATCTATTGCTACCTCCACCACCACCATCATCATCATCTTATGTAGCCAGAAAATACTGTTGATTAGTTTTTGGATGTTCTAAAGGTGAATACAACAAGCTGAAAAATGAATAATGACAGGAAAAATAAACTACATTGACTATTAATATTACCGTCACTTAGCAAGTTGTTCCTATCACATTCACTCCATATCCATTCGACCATTCCTATAGTTATTGTTACTATTATTACACTATCTTCCTATTATTATCTTCGTTGTTATTGTTGGTTTTGAAGTTGTTGTTGTTGTTGCCACTAACGTAATCAATAACGCCCTCACCCACTACCAACATCAAAATCCCATGCAGCAACAACCCCCCTACCACCACATTCACCATTTTTACCACCACTATCACCACCATCATCATTAATTAACAGCGCACGTCACCTGTTCCTAGTCTTCCTCAGAATGAAAATGAGAGAGAGAGAGAGAGAGAGAGAGAGAGAGGAGAGAGAGAGAGAGAGAGAGAGAGAGAGAGAGAGAGAGAGAGAGAGAGAGAGAGAGAGAGAATGTAACCACAAGCCGCATATTGAATCTCCTGTCTTTCACGGCTTTCCTACTGCTGAAATGGAGAATACGAGCTCTAGTAGTAGTAGTAGTAGCAATATTGTCAACAGTAGTAGTTGTAGTAAGAAAAATAGTAATAGTAGTTGTAGTAATAGTAGTAGTAGTAGTAGTAATGATGATGGTGGTGGTGGAGGTAGCAATAGATGACCAAGCAACAGTAATGGAAGCAGTAATGAATGCCATCTAGAGTAATAACAATAACAATAATACAAAAAGAAATGGTAATGGGAACAATGCAATAGACCCCATGTTTGGCAGTAACAGTGGTGACAGTAGTGACTAGTAATAAGAGTAGGCGTAAGAATAGTAATTAGTAGGTAACAGTAGTAGTAGTAGTAGTAGTCATTGTAGTAGTAGTAGTAGTAGTAGTAGTCACTGTAGTAGTAGTAGTAGTAGTAGTAGTAGTAGTAGTAGTAGTTGTAGTAGTAGTAATAGGAGTAGTAATATTATTAGTAGTAGTAGTAATGGTGGTGGTAGCATCAGTAGTTGTGGTAAAAGTATAGTGCTACCAACAACAACAACAACAGTAGTAGTGGTAGTAACAGTAGCAGTGGTAATAGTAGTAGTGGTAGTAATTAGTTGTCGCATAATGGTGATATTAATGGCTGATGACAATGCTGCAGTCTTTTTATTCCCTCTCTTTCTTCAAATCTAATATACTATAGGAGTAACCGTGTGTCTGTCTGTCTGTTTTGGGTAGCCGAAACTGTAAATTCAATTTTGATGAGAGTAGGCTCAAAAAATGGCAAATAAATCGTAGGTGGTAAGCGGCTTGGTCCCATGTCGATTGAATAATTTTGAAGGGTTTTTTTGGGCTAAAAACACTTTAAGAGTATTAGATTAAAGGAAGAAACTCTGCGGAAACGTCTTGCCGCATTTCACTAACTCCGTAGACTCATGGACCTACCGTTTGTGTGTGTCTGTGTGCTGTGTGCGTGTGCGTGTGTGTGTGTGTGTGTTGTGTTTGTGTGCATGAGTGTGTGCGTGCGTGCGTGCGTGCGTGCGTGTGTGTGTGAGTGTGTGTGTGCTTGCAGGACATGCGTGGGGCTGGGTGAGGCAGGTGTGGGGCTGGGGTGAGACAGGCGTGGGGCTGGGGTGAGGCAGGCGTGGGGCTGGGGTGAGGCAGGCTACGGTGGTGGTAGGTGGTCTACCCCGAGGCACTTTGACCAGTGACCAACGACAGCAACAACACGATTGTAGTTTGCACTGACATTGTTGTCTAATATAGTATACTACTCCTACAAACATCAATACATGGGTCCGAAGGGCCCACAAGCACTTGTTAAGTCTATTATGTTTGTTCATGCTTATGTGTATGAATATTTATAATGAGCATAATTAATCGTATTGCTGTTGTTGATGGTAATTGTATTGTTATTAATTATTCTTCACTTCATATCACTTAATAAGATGAACATTGAACACGCTTTATATTTTTGATAGTTTGTTCATTTTTTTACTATTGTGGCGGCAGTGATGATGATGATACGTACGTGTGTGTGTGTGTGTGTGTGTGTGTGTGTGTGTGTGTGTGTGTGTGTAAACTACTCTGTCATTAAAAAACAGTTTAGCCTCCCTCTTTGTACCATTGAAGTCTTTACGGTCAGGACAACGCCCCCACCCCCCCTCACCCCTACATACACACATACACCACCTTACAGGCTTACATGCATACACACAGACATACCCACCTTCTCTTTCCTCACCATTACCAAGTTCCCTGAGAGCAAACACAAACAAGTGCATACACAAACACACAGACACACACAGGACATTATTCATCATCCAGGCTAAAAAGAGGATGGATGAGACACACACACACACACACACACTAACAAACACATGACATTATTCATCCTCCAGACTAAAAAGAGGATGGATAACACACACACACACACACACACACACACACACTAACAAACACATGACATTATTCATCCTCCAGGCTAAAAAGAGGATGGATAAGACACACACACACACACACACACGACAATACCCCCAAAGGTGTGACGATGGATTACAATATTTTACAGTGCAAGATTACCATCATTATTGGCTGCCATCATGGATTCCGTTCCGTTCAGTTCCATTAAACGTAAAAGTATACCATTACATTTTATTCGCTTGCATGAGGAGGAGGAATACATAGAATTACAGAGGAAGAACAGACAGCAACAGCTCTTACTGGGTCAAACAAGGGTGCCTGTGGGACTACTTTTTACCACTTTAGTTTCTACGTGTCAGCATTTGATAGAAGAGGAGGAGGAGGAGGAGGAAGAAGAGGAGGGGAATGGAAGATGTGGGAGGAGAAAATAGTCAATAGTCTCTTAAATAATTAAACTCTGTCTCTCTCTCTCTCTCTGTGTGTGTCTCCTCTCTCTCTCTAAAAGACGCATGAACTAATGAAACATATTATAAGCGCTAATTAACATAATCTTGCAATGTAATCTTAATATATTCATAAGTTATACCTAATCCATTAAACTTACGTACTTCATATTATCCAATGTTATAATCGCGTAAGTAACAAATGTCAACACTTCATCGTCCATTACATTCTCTAACGCTATGCTAATACGATTTATGATATTTTGACCAGTGAAATCGAGAAGCAAAACATTATGACAAGTTAAGTTAATCGTCTCTCCTCTCTCTCTCTCTCTTTCCACCCCTCCTTATATCCTCTTGTTCATTATCCCGCTTCCTCTTGTGCCTCTTCGAGTTGCAGTGGGTGGCGGTGTTTCTGGCAAAGCTGCAATGATACCAGTGTAGCGTCCCACCTTGATAGACAGGCAGGCTGGCAGGCGGGTGGACGGAAGGGTGAAAGACAGAGGGAGGGAAGCAGGTGCGGATGTTATTTGTAGGCTGCACGGGCGTGATGAGAGAGAGAGAGAGAGAGAGAGAGAGAGAGAGAGAGAGAGAGAGAGAGAGAGAGAGAGAGAGAGAGAGAGAGAGCGAGAGAGAGAGAGAGAGAGAGAGAGAGAGAGAGAGAGAGAGCAGGAAATGAGAGAGAGAGAGAGAGAGAGAGAGAGAGAATATATATTGCTTGTCCTTTCCAATACGAGCCACCACGCCGATAACGAGAGAGAGAGAGAGAGTGGAGAGATGGAAAGACGAGGAGAGATGAGGCCAGAGAGAGAGCAGAGGAGAGAGAGAGAGCGAGAGGGAGAGAGAGAGAGGGAAATATATTGCTGATGTCCTTTCCAATACGAGCCCCACGGCCGATAAGAGAGAGAGAGAGAGAGAGAGAGAGAGAGAGAGAGAGAGAGAGAGAGAGAGAGAGAGAGAGAGAGAGAGAGAAAGAGAGAGCGAGAGAGAGAAAGAGAGAGCGAAAGAGACAGCGAAGAGAGAGAGAGAGAGAGAGAGAGAGAGAGAGAGAGAGAGAGAGAGAGAGAGAGAGAGAGAGAGAGAGAGAGAGAGACGTATTGTATATATTTCTTTCCAATCCGAGTTATTACGCCGATAGAGAGAGACAGACAGACAGAGAAAGAAAGAAAGAGAGACAGAGAAAGAAAGAGAGAGAGAAAGAGAGTAATATATTGCTTGTCCTTTCCAATACGACACACCACGTCTATAAAGAGAGAGAGAGACGTATTGTATATATTTCTTTCCAATACGAGCCATTACCCCGAGAGAAAGATAGAGAAAGAGAAGAGAGAGAGAGAGAGAGAGAGAGAGAGAGAGAGAGAGAGAGAGAGAGAGAGAGGAGAGAGAGAGAGAGAGAGAGAGAGAGGGAGATACATACAGAGCAAGAGAGAAAGAGAATGAGAGAAATGAAACTATCCTCTTTGGCGGCCATGCAATATCAACAAACCTCTTGATGGGAAGAACAAAGTGGCAGCCCTTCACCTACTACTACCTCCCTTCGCTTACCTGTCCTGACGCTGCACTTGGAACCAAAATAAACCAAGGAGCGAATGCGGAGGAAACACGAGTGATAGAAAACAGCAACGAGGGTAAAAAACAAGGACGAGGAAGAGGGTGAAGGTTAGAAAGAGGAAGAAGAAGAAGAAGAGGAGGAGGAGGAGGAGGAGGAGGAGGAGGAGGATATGAGGAGGAGGAGGAGGAGGAGGAGGAGGAGGAGGAGGAGGTGGAGGAGGAGGACGAGGAAGAGGGTGAAGGTTAGAAGGAGGAGGAAGAGGAGGAGGAGGAGGATATGAGGAGGAGGAGGAGGAGGAGGATATGAGGAGGAGGAGGAGGATATATCAGTCCGGGAAAAGCCTAATTAACTTGGTACAGGTGAGCAGAAGGCCAACGGGAAGGTAAGGATGAAAGGAAGGAAGGGGGGAGAGGGTTATGTCCTATGAGCCAGCCTCTTTCTTGCACTCTCTCTCTCTCTCTCTCTCTCTCTCTCTCTCCACCCTTCCTTTTCTCCTCTTGTTCATTATCCCGTTTCCTCTTGTCCCTCTCCTTCTCCACTTTTGTCTTTTTTTCAACGGGTTTTTTTTCTCTTTCCCTTTCCACCCCTCCTTTTATCCTCTTGTTCATAATTCTCCGTCTTGTGCCTCCCCTCCTCTCATGTCTGCTCGTTCCTCTCCTCTCTCTCTCTCTCTCTCTCTAAATGAATGAAATGAATGAGTCATCGAGTATGTAATTCCTGCAACTCCTAACACCTCTCTCTCTCTCTCTCTTTACCACCACAACCACCACCGCAAATCGATCACCGTGTTAGTCATCAACCCACCCACTCAACCCCCCCCATTCAACCACGCTCCCTTCCCTCTCTCTCTCACTGTCATGCAAACCCACACAAGTATTGACTAAAAGGGGGAAAGAGGGAGAGAGGCAGGGTTAGAGGGGAAGAGAGGAGGGGACAGTAAAATGAGATGAGAGGGTATATAACTCAGAACCAGGTGAGTGCGGGGGGAAAAGTGGAGAGAGAGAGAGAGAGAGAGAGAGAGAGAGAGAGAGAGAGAGAGAGAGAGAGAGAGAGAGAGAGAGAGAGAGGGCAGTAAGGGCCAGGTGAGGGTGATATAAGAAAAATAAAGAATGAAAGGAGTAAAGCAAAGGATCCCGAGAGCTAGATGAATGACGTAATTTCGAGAGAGAGAGAGAGAGAGAGAGAGAGAGAGAGAGAGAGAGAGTTGGGACAAGGAGGGACAAAGACAGAAAATGAGAGAAAATGAGGTACAGTGGAGAGAGAGAGAGAGAGAGAGAGAGAGAGAGAGAGAGAGAGAGAGAGAGAGAGAGAGAGAGAGAGAGAGAGAGAGTTGGGACGAGGAGGGACAAAGACAGAAAATGAGAGAAAATGAGGTGCAATGGCGAGTGTGGAAGCGAGACTGCGAGACACCAGGGAAGCAGACAGACAGGCGGGGGAGGAAGGGGAGATAAGGTGGGGGAGGAAAAGGGGAAGACCAGTGTAAGCAGATGCGAGAAGGGGGGAGCGGGGGGAAGGGGTAAGAAGTAACGGGGGGAACCTCCCTCCCGCCCGTGATCATGGGCGTGAAGAGTGTCGACCTCCCTCACTCTGCCCGACCTCCCTCCTCCCCCTTGGTTTTTTTTTCCCTTCCTCTCTTCCTCCGCCTCCTCCGTCTCAACCTTCCTCTCCTATCACTTCTCTCTCTCCTTCGTTATCATAATTAACGACACTCCTTCGTCTTGTTTACATATGCAGGTGTGAATGTAGGTTTGAAATTAATACAATGGCTAATATGTGTTCCTCTTTGTTACTTTTCCTTCCTCTCCTCCTCCGTCTTAGCGTTCCTCTCCTATCACTTTTCTCTCTCCTTCGATATCATAATTAACGACACTCCTTAGTCTTGTTTACATTATGTAGGTGTGAGTGCAGGGTTGACATGAATACAATGCCTCATAGTTGTCCCTCTAATGACGGCGAGGGAAGGATGAGTGGGGTGATGGGGGGGGGGGGAGCATTGAGGAGCTGTGAGGGTGCTAACTTTTCAAATTAGTGTGTGCGAGACTGCGAGGAGAGGGTGCTGACGGTGGATCATGCAAGGCTAAGGGAATAGTATTTTCTTTCCTTGGCCTTGAGAGCGTGGATAGTGCTGAGTGCTGGCAGCGTGCTTGTGGGGCTTTTAAATATATGTATGACAGCCTTGACAGGAGATAGATGTTAGAGGCAACGGCTGTGGTGTACAAAGGTAAACAAAAGTAAGCATACTCAGGCAGCTGGCGCGCTGACTGATCCATCTGTCCCCGCAATGCCGCCGCCGCCACCAGCGCTACATCATCGCCGCTAACACCGCCACCACTATGACCACCACCACCCTCAACCTGCCCCTGCCCGTGCCCCGTGAGACCGGGCACGTGGACGCAGGCAATAGGGACGTAAATGCCCGACATCTGTGACGGGAACATTTGTCACCAAGCGAGCATTCGAACAATCCGGTGTCATTTTCAGGCCACACAAAACATGATATGTGGGGTTGCGGCGCCCCGCGGCGGGAGACAGAGGCAGGCGGCCGGTTGTGGCGGCGCTGGCGTGGAAACAACGCATGTATGTAGGTAGAGTGTTACCGTGGGCGTGATGGCGGTGCCGTCTCCACTTTCTCCAATAGTACTTTTCTCTACTCATATGCATTCTTTTCTTGCTCCACCTTCTCCTGCCTCCCTACTTTCGACTGACACATACGTACACACCGACGCACATGAATGGCGCGCGCGTACACACACACACACACACTTACAAACTAAGTAGAAAAATACTTCAGGCGTTAGGAGTGCCGGGTTCAAACTTCCTCGAACAAAACCAACCCTGCAACATTTCCTCGCCCGCAAAAGTGCATCTCGAATACAACACTGACCTGCTTTTGTATGAATAGTGGAGCAGAAGCGCACATTAGTCTAGACCGCAGACCACATATCACGCAGGACGAACTAACCCTGGGGCGGCGGCACTATAGGGGGGGAGGGACGGGCCATGCAAAACGAAGCGACCGACGAGATTGGGCGGGATATCAAAACACACAGGATGTTTTAATTGTATTGTGCTGCCTGAAATGAATATTAATAACTGCCGCTACCCGTGCGTGTAACTTATGGCACTAATAACATCATAAAATTATCCCGGGTTGCAGCTTCCTCACCACTCCTGACCTACTGTACGGAATTATTATACTTCCCTCTGTGCACCAAAGCATAGCATAATAATCACGTTATGGTTCTGCACCAGCTCCTCACCACGCCAGTCTCACCAGGACGCCTCACGACCCTTCCCTGCTGGTGAATGTTAATTATCCCCAATGCCAGGTGAACCGTGAACCCAAAGATCCTGTTCAATAAGATGTGCTCTCTATAACAACGCCAGAACTTTACGCATCGTCAAAATCCTACTGCAACGCTCAATCCTTACTTCTTTCAGTAATTAGAAAGTAACTTATAAACACAGTATTTTGAGGATATGAGTATAAACTTTAAGCATTGTCTAGATCCTGCTATAACGCTCAATTCTAACTTATCTTTCAGTAATCAGAGACTAACTTAACTATACACATTTTCTGAGGGAGTGAGTGCAAACCTCTGCCTACTTAAAAAAATATAATCTCCATAACAACGGCAGAACTTTACGCAGTCAAAATCCTGCTGTAACGCTCAATTCTAACTTCTCTTTCAGTAATTAGAGACTAACTTTATAAACACAGTATTTTGAGGATATGAGTACAAACCTGCCTCTTAACCCCTTGAGCCCCAGAACGTAATTTCCATTGTAATTTGGGTACCTTTAGAGTTTAGACGATTTTAATTAATATAAGTAATATTCTATAGATATGACCTGTTTAGTATCCTTGTCCACTAACTAATTTGGTATATTTAGCTATTTTTAGTATTTCTATGGCTAACAACGGACGATTTTTTTTATAGTAAAAGAAAGATCTGCATGGGCGTGAAGGAGTTAAGAATGAAAAAGGTGGAGGAGAGAAGTTGCCACCGCCTACACCGCCACTTCCACCCAGCCGTCGTCGAGCCTCACACCTTTACCCTAGACTCCTAGTTATCATATTTGCATAAACATGGACGAGATTATTTCCATACTGTTAAGTGGCAGAAGCTTTCCCGTAGCGCCCTCCCTGCAGGCAGTGGGCGTTAACCAACCTGTATACGTCGCTCCCCTTCAACGTTTAAATTTAAAAAACCCGAGTCTGCTTTCATTCTTTGCACTCCTTATGTTAGGCTGAAGAAAAATGCCTTATTCGCACACCCTTTAACCCCTTCACGCCCAGATTTTTCCTTTGATATAAAAGAATTCATATGTTGTTAGCCATAAAATTACAAAAAGTAACTGAATATACCAAATTAGTTAGTCGACAAGGATACTAAACAGGTCATATTTTTAAAATATATCTTGTATTCATAATAAAAAATCGTCTAATGGTAGCCAAATTACAATGGAAATCACGTTCTAGGCCTCAAGGGGTTAATTAATAGCTACCTATACCTTTATTCAACACTTTGCTTGCTCTTATAACTGCAATACAAGAAAAAAAAAGCCTACCTAGAGTCTCCTTTCATTCTTTGCCCTCCTTCCCGTGATAGGCTGAAGAAAATAGCATTATTCGCACACCCTTCAATAGCTACCTACGATTCAACCCTTAACCTGCTCTCATAATTGCTATGCAAGAAAAACAAATGCTAACAATGCTAAAAAAATATATTCCTAACGTGTAAGAAAAAAAACATTCCTAACGTGTAAGAAAAAAAACATTCCTAACGTGCAAGATAAAAACATTCCTACCGTGTAAGATAAAAACATTCCTAACGTGCAAGATAAAAACATTCCTACCGTGTAAGATAAAAACATTCCTAACGTGCAAGATAAAAACATTCCTACCGTGTAAGATAAAAACATTCCTAACGTGCAAGATAAAAACATTCCTACCATGTAAGAAAAAAAACATTCCTAGCGTTTAAGATAAAAACATTCCTAACGTGCAAGATAAAAACATTCCTAACGTGTAAGATAAAAACATTCCTAACATGCAAGATAAAAACATTCCTAACGTGTAAGATAAAAACATTCCTAACGATGCATGAAAAGAAAGATCACAGCGTAGCAAAGATAAGTCACTAAGAGGCAAGAGCGTCGCTTCTGATACAGCCAATGCAAAAACGTACGATATAATAATAGCCACGCATATTTCTCTCAACACTACACTTCTTTTACATAACAATATAATGGCGCTGGGGAAAGGGGAGGGGGGGTGTTTACGCCATAACTGTCTGCCTTTTGTAGACTACCGTGACAGACTTATTATTAACAATTTCAAATAGCCATACCTTTGATCGGCCTCCATTACTGTACAAAATTGAAATTGTGATAAAAAAAAACATGGTAATACTACATCAAGAGCCCATAATAGCTGATGAAAGTGATGGTTATGTGTATCCAGTATTAAATTGTGGCGGCGCGTGTGAAACGGATGAAGACAAGACTAAACAGGAAATGGGGCGATGGAAGCGTGGAGAGAGAGAGAGAGAGAGAGAGAGAGAGAGAGAGGAGAGAGAGGAGAGAGAGAGAGAGAGAGATTCAAATACTTTTATCACAATTGAAGTAGAGAGAAGAGAGAGAGGAGAGAGAGAGTATATATGTAATTGAGAGGAGAGAGAGAGAAGAGAGAAGAGAGAGGAGAAGAGAGAGAGAGAGAGAGAGAGAGAGAGACAGAGAGAGAGAGAGACGAGAGAGAGAAAGAGAGAGAGAGAGAGAGAGAGAGAGAGAGAGAGAGAGAGGAGAGAGAGAGAAGAGAGAGAAAAGAGAGAGAGAGAGAGATAGGTGCAAGAAAGAGGCTGGCTTATAGGACATAACCCTCTCCCCCCCTTCCTTCCTTTCATCCTTACCTTCCCGTTGGCCTTCTGCTCACCTGTACCAAGTTAATTAGGCTTTTCCCGGACTGATATATCCTCCTCCTCCTCCTCTTCTTCTTCCTCCTCCTTCTCCTCTCTACTTTATTCACTACTACCTTCTACTTTCCTATCCTTTCTCTCTTAGTATCTAGTAAGTGTAGAGAGATTGATTGATTTAATGCCAAAAAGGTGAATGTGCTAGACATCAGAGGTCATATGGCACAGAGAGAGAGAGAGAGAGAGAGAGAGAGAGAGAGAGAGAGAGAGAGAGAGAGAGAGAGAGAGAGAGAGAGAGGAGAGAAATGCACAAAAACATACGCTGACAACCAATTTTTTCACATTGGTTCACAATATATTAAATCTTAAAGGATGAAACTAAATTGAGCAGATAAGTAGTCAGGAAACTGGCTGAACATTATAACATTATATTATTTTTAACGTTAGATATAAATGTTATAAATATACGTTGGTGATAATGTTCCAGCCCTATGTCCAGCCATATCCTGTGCTTCCCTACTACCTATCTATCTAAGCTAAATCATAAAAATATACCACATAAATCTGTAGACGTATGTGTGTGTGTTAGAGAGAGAGAGAGAGAGAGAGAGAGAGAGAGAGAGAGAGAGAGAGAGAGAGAGAGAGAGAGAGAGAGAGAGAGAGAGCATGATAAAGCATTGCCTTCAGACCACCCTGCTCGCATGGGCCATTCGATCACTTTTTCCCCTAATCCTAATCATACCAATCACTACCTACATCAGACACAAGGTCGATATATTGCCAATCAGCAGAGAGAGAGAGAGAGAATAATGAACAAATTTAATATAAGTACAAAAGAGGGAAAAATGACCAGAAAGGAGACAAAGTAGACTGTTAGAAAATGGAGAAGGAAGAAAAAAAGAAGGAAGATTCATGAGGTGGCAGGAAACACGAAAGAGAGAGACAGGAAGAGCCAGCCAGTAGTTAAGAGGTCCACTCCAACCTCCTTAGGACGGCCTCTTAAAAGGCCGATGACTGACACACACACAACACACACACACACACACATACACTATAAAACACACACATACACACTCAATACTTACACACAATAATGGTTCTAATACTTTACATACACGCAAAACAAATATAAATGTGTATTCCTATTCATATTACACACACACACACACACACACATTAAAACACTCAATACACACGTTTAACACAACAATGGTTTATGGTTCTAATACTTTACATATACACAAAACAAATAAAAACGTGTACTCTTATGTATACCACAGTCACTGGCCTACATCACACACACACAGACACTCACCCTTGCAGGTACTTGTGTATGAAGGTATCAGGTCTTGGAATGGTACAGTGAGCCTCGCCTGACCCACCACTCCCTCCTGACGACGAAATTTGTCGTATTAAACCCACAAATTTCTTCTTCAATGACGGCCCTGAACTGTTGCGGCTCATCTTGCTAGGACTCGATAACCCTGTCACCTACAAATATCGGGTCCTTGCTATTTAAAGTTCAAGGTGTGTTCATTACGTTAAGGTCTCCCTCGCTCTAACGAATCCATTACGTCCTACTTCACCGAGATTTTATCCTCAACTGTTTTGATTATTTGGAGACGTTGCCAGTGGATCTTCCTGTGCATGTTCTCGTACACTACCCGCCACATTGTTCATTACTCAAATTAAGGCTCCTAGTATTCTCTCTAGGTCTTTTTTCATTGAGATTTAGATTTTTTCCTGATAGACATATAGTTAGTACACAGTGCATGGCTATAGTTTTCCTGCTAGCACGGGGCTTCGATTAGTTATGATCGTATGTCCGGCAAGGGCGGTAGCAGACGACAGCAGGTGAATAAGTTTTCTGTAACATGAATCAAGGGGAAGCTATAACATCCTTAACTATTGTATACTACCGTACCTTATGTATTCTGTATTCTGCCGGTATCTTGTTTTAATCTACCCTATTTTATATCATGTAGTACTTTGTAAATTACCTATATTCACCTATACCTATTGTTTTCTACCTCATTATGTATTCTGTATTCTACCAGTATCTTGTTTTAATCTACCCTATTTTATATTATATATACTTTGTAAATTACCTGTATTCACCCATATCTACTGTTTTCTAGGTACCTTATCATGTATTCTGTATTCTACTTGTAGTTATTCACCTTTAGAACCTGCTGCATTCTATTTCTGTCACATTACTGTATCCATTGTTTTGACCAAGGCCTACCGGTAATGATATCTATAATAATATAAGCGAAAGTGTGTGTCTGAGTGTGTGTCTGTCTGTGTGTCCGCGATAGGTGCCGCCCCCCGTGGCGGAATCCCATCATATGGCACAGTTTTGGAACCGGGTCGATCAGGGGAACATTTTAAGCCTACTTATGGGATGATCCGATAACTTTTATTTATTTTTTATTTTTAGTAGCCTATTAGCGAGAATTGTTAAAAAAAAATTGGGTTGCGAGAATTGAGGAAACCTTGATGTAGGGTGATGGGTAATGGGTGAGTGAATGGGTGGGGTGATGGGTGAGTGAATGGGTGGGGGGTGATGGGTGATGGGTGAGGGAATAGGTGGGGGGTGATGGGTAATGGGTGAGTGAATGGGTGTGTAGTGATGGGTAATGGGTGAGTGAATGGGTGGGGGGTGATAGGTAATGGGTGAGTGAATGGGTGGGGGGTGATGGGTAATGGGTGAGTGAATGGGTTGGGGGTGATGTGAATGGGTTGGCGTTAATACATACATTTCTACATCCATGATTTCAGGAAAGTTAGAAGGGGCTATCTGGAGAGTCTGTGTTTGGTGGGCCGAAGGCCCACCAATAGCCCTCCGCGGGAGCTAGCCAAAAAGTCCGCCCGGAGGGCGGCTTTGCGGCTAGTGGCCTATATAATAGGCCTTGGATTTGACTATGAACCCTGCTTCATCAAACTCATCCTCCTCCATTGAGTGAAACAGCATATGCATCATTACGTTTATTGCTATTACTGAAAATAATTAAATAATTATTAATAATAATACTGCATACAAATTTGATATTATTATAAAACAACGAAACATAATATTATAAAACAACGGTAAAACATAACGTAACTATAATTTCAGCTATAATTTGACCTTAACTTAACCTATCTTTATATCTCAGGTTCTGTTATAACTTTGTGCGAGGGTGTAATTTTAAGGCATCTCAGTGGCTATTGGATAATGATATACTATTTGTAATGCTGTTTAGACTAGTGCAGAAATACGTAATGCTGATTAGTAACCTTACAAAAATATGAATAAAATAGCTCATTACGAAACACTTCACAAATCCATTCATATACGTACAGTATTACAAACATTAAAGATAATACAAGACACTGGCACGTACGGTTTCACTCTTATATCAGTAAAACAAAGCGTCATTCATGTATAAACGAGTATTAAAGCTTAACAGTCATGGACAGATAATGAACATAAGTCTTGATGGCAATAGAAATGGCGACATGCAGGACCACAAAATTTAAAGAAAGCAGACAGGATTACATATAACACTGATCCATGCAAAAATATAAACATGAACAGCTTGACATAAAAGATAAAATGAATTGAGTGACATCCACTAATCACTCCGGAACACTGTCGTATAGCAGGGCAGTGATAAGCATACCCCTTCCATTGCCTGCTATCCCTGCCTCCCTGTCACCCAAGGATAATATATAAATACTATCCTTGCTGTCACCTTTGCTACCCCCCCAACACCTGACTGCTTTTTGTTTGACAGGGTATAAAAGCGCAAACTGATGATCCCTTTTCCGCGATACCTAGAAACTTGAAGAACAGCATTGAAACGTATGCTTGGAAATTATTCAAAGTTGGCTCTTATTTTCACAAAAGCGTGCGTGTCTTTAAAAAGTGTCTTGATATAATTGATCTTGAATGCTTTACACATTTTCGTAGTTCCTAAAACACAGCCCCTGCGTGACTTTTCTGCTTTTCTCTTTTACTTTATGTTTAAAATGTAGGCGGTGGAAATACTTCTGGAAAAGCCAAACAGCTCCAGCTCGGTCCATTACAACTGTCACTCCCATTATACTCGGCGTCCGTTTAAGATTCTTCGCACGCAGGCTCCGTGAGGGAGGTCTCCAAGATGGTCTCGTTGGTCACAGGCGCGTCACCATCTGCAGGGAAGAACACACCAGAATGACACACACACACACACACACACACACACACACACACACACACACACACACACACACACATACACACACACACACACACACACACACACACTTTAGCGTAGCTTAAGGGTACTCCGTGGTGTAGGGGAAGCACGCTCGGTTCACAACCGAGAAGTCCAGGGTTCGATCCCCGGGCGGAGCGGAAACAGATGGGTTGTTTCCTTAAAACCCGAGCCCCTGTCCACCCAGCAGTGAATGGGTACCGGGTGTTAGCCGGGGTTTGTGACCTGCTCTCCGGGGTGCTGGCTTTGGCCAACACAAAGCACTAAGGATGAATGATAAAAATGTTGATATGGAGACGGGGCCACACGAGCATTGCTCTGGCCCTGTAAAATACAACTAGATGAATACAACTAGATGAATACACACACACACACACAACACACACACACACACACACACACACACACACACACACACACACACACACACACACACACACACACACACTCACTGGGGATTCCCGGGGATTCCCGATTCATTCCCGGGGATTTTTCACTGACAAATTCTGGCGGTTACTGTCTTCCTTGAGCAAAGGGATGGGGGTGTGGTGTGTGAGGTCCCAGCATTACCCAAAGATCGGTAATAATGAGCTCCAAGCTCACACCGGGAGGGTGAAACAGGCGATCGCGAGTCCGGCTCGCGTGGACAAGACCATGGGTGAATAACACACACACACACACACACACACCACACACAATGTCACACATACACACGCTAGAAATCGACCCGGATTACAAAGCAAGTAATGGCGGCTAGCATTATCATTATCATTATTATTGTTATCATTTTTTGTAGCAGACATATGATACTCTGAAAGACATACGGTCATTTTATTGTCCGAATAGCATTGTAGCCTATGTAACCCTGTTTCTGTCTCTCTCCACTGGCGGATTCTGGGGGTACCACCGGGTCTCTCTCTCTTTAAGCATCCTTTGTGTCCTTTCCATGTAAGTCTTTCAATCTGACATCTGTATCAACACCCTCAACCATGGACACGTATATATCTGACC
The DNA here is from genome assembly GCA_016584305.1 of Chionoecetes opilio. NCBI lineage: Eukaryota > Metazoa > Arthropoda > Malacostraca > Decapoda > Majidae > Chionoecetes > Chionoecetes opilio. Next base: position 222,413 of record JACEEZ010000722.1, on the reverse strand, counting down.
CCCCCCACCCCCACCCCCCCACCGCCCGGCCGTAATCCCGCCACCTGCATTCAGTCACCCATACACCCAGCTTAACTTTGCAGGTTTCACTCCACCAGTGCATCCTGCATGACAGAATAACAGTGGGAGTGGACAGGCTTGCATTATTGACCTGACCTGACCTTTTTGAATATATCTTTCCTTTCCACTGTTTTTTGCCTAATTCATCAAGTTCAAGGTCAACGCCGCGGGACGAGGTCAAGGACTCACCTGCATTAGTCTCGCAGGCCGCGGGCTTCGGCTCCGGCACTGTCACCGTCAACATGCCGTCCACGTCCTCAAGCTCCTTGGAGTAGAAATTGATCGACAGCGTTCGCTCCCCCGCTCTGGAGGGCTTCACCTTGAACTGGCACCGCACCTCACCGGCCACAGCGATCGTCCTGGGGGAGAGGAAGCAAAAATTATATCTTAGCGGGGCATTGTCACAACCAAGGATAATATACTCGTTTGTATTATCCTTGGTCACAACCCATACATCGTCCAGCCTCAAGGATAAGACACGACAGACGACAGGCTCAACAAGACACTACACGACAGGTTCAGCTGAGAATAAAGTCAACATGACAATTCCGGCATGCATTATAAATTGGAATGATAAAATAAAGTGTGCATTTTCGATCAAATATATGTTATTCTCTGCAGCAAACAATACAACAATCCAAGACTTACTCCCTGATTCTGAGGATGAGGACCTCGGTGAGGCCCGCGCCCTGCACGATGAACCAGCCGCGGGTGAGCCCCATCGGCATGGGGTTGGTGAAGTACGCGTGGCACACACACTCCTCATCAAGCTTCATCTCGCCTTCATACTGCACAGATACACATTATAATACATGAACATGTTAGCTTTTACTTGTTTGAGAAAATTGTATACATTACACACACACCCACACACATACACATACACATACAGACACACACACAACACACACACATATAAACACATAACACACACATACAACAACATACACACACACACACACAACACATCACACATATATATGAATAATATTAGACTACATACTACTCAGGTAAAGCGTGTCTCACATTGATGTGTATGATTGAAACATCCTCCGTCCATGCATTCCCTTTTCGCGTATATTCCTCAAGCTTTTCAAAAACTAAAACCCGCATCTATAATATTCGGATTTATATTCCACAACATTCTTGCCATCCTCTCCTCTCAACGACCTCTTCTCCCGCCTCACCTCGACCTTGATGTCGGGTTTCCTGCATCGGAAGTCGTCCTGAGCGAAGTACTCGAAGCCCGTCTCCTCCACCTTGCCCAGACACGACAGGTTGAAGGCACACTGGAACGTCAGCTTCTTGTAGTATTCCTCAAAGCTCACCTCCAGCGTCATCTTCTCCTCTGCAATGATAAGAAAATACACTTTGCTGCAAAAATCTGAACCCTTCCCGCAGCATTCCCGCAAGCATAACCTTATATAGGTAATCGGGGTAGAACAAAAGTAATGGATTCAAACTGGAAAAACGTAGATTCCAAAAAGAAATGGGAAAAAATGGTTCATAAATAGGGTGATAAATGATTGGAATGGACTCAGTCGTGAGGTAGTTAGTGCGGAGTCAATAAGGAGCTTTAAAAGGAGGCTAGACAGCTTTATGGATGGGGATGAAAGGTGGATGTAGGTAGTATTAAGTAACAGGAACTATCACGTGTAGGTCTCACGGTCTCTTGTAGCTTCCTTATTTTCTTATGTTCTTATGTTCTTATGTTCTTAAGCATCACCGTATACCACTCTTGCCATGTTACCGTGCACCGACTACTGACCTCTTTAAATATTAACCGCTCTGTCGCTGACCTTGACACTATGCCATTAAAGTTCCCGTTCCATTAGTGGAGTAAAAATACATCTAGGTCAGGGGCGTTAGGGAATTTAAGGAGATGTAGTGACGGAGGAACCCTGCAGTGCATGGACGAGACGTGGCAGACATGCATGTGAGGCTGCAGGTGTAGACAAACAAGTTACATGCGATCCTCACCGAGCCAACACCTGCGTCACCATCACGCCCACCTGAATGCAGCAAATACTGAACACTGACTCTGAATTGTTCCTCGGAAAAAACGGCGTAAAAAAGAGAGAAAGATATGGTGGTGAGTTTGACGGCAATGAAACTAAAAGCTCCGTGAAACAAAAAAGAATCCATCGAGACTAAAGAGAAACCTTCTGCTCCTCTATTTCACGTTGGTCTTGTTTTTGAAAGTAGGTAAAATAATATCGCTGTCGGTCGGAAACTAATTACGTTAATAAATACCATTAGTGTCCCTTAATTACGGTTACCTGTAAGTAAGAACAAAAATGTTGCAACTGAAAATTGTAACAAACCCAAAATAGGATAATATTTGGGAATAATTATTAAGAACATAAGAACATAAGAAAATAAGGAAGCTACAAAATTCAACTATGAATTCATCAGCAGAGAAACACACAGCCATGATTATTGGGGAAACATATGAGTAATATACCCTGAGTAATATAAGAGTGGCATTCAAATTGGATGAGGGAATGTGAATGAATTTTCTGTATCGTTGATTCACACTAATTAAGAACATGCTGCAAAATTTGGTCACCGCATAAAATGAAAGTCTTGAGAGGAAGATTCTGGAAGTATAATCCCAAAACCCAATTCCAAAACTAATGGAAAGAACATAAAGAGGAAATGTAATAGCAGTCAGTAGAGATCTGAAGGGATTGGAAAAATTGGATAGAGAAGATTTGTTCGTAAGAGATTTCAGAGACACAAGAGGACATGGAAATCAAGAAAAAAAAACCCCCACTTACAAAACGGCTATGAAAAAAAATATACAGCTTTCCGTATTGAAGTATGGAAACTTGGAATAACCTAGATGCAAAAGTCGTTCAAGCAAGAAATATCAATGAATTTAAAGCCAAACTAGAGAAGAATATATATAATGAAGACTTAACAGTATACAGGCATAGATCTTTTTCTGAATGTCACAACTAATACACACGCACCCCCCCCCCCCCACACACAAAACAAAACACACACAACAGCAACAGACACACACACACACAAAACACAACACACACAAAAAACACATACTCTCTCTCTCTCTCTCTCTCTCTCTCTCTCTCTCTCTCTCTCTCCTCTCTCTCTTCTCTCTCTCTCCTCTCTCTCTCTCTCTCTCTCTCTCTCTCTCTCTCTCTCTCTCTCTCTCTCTCTCTCTCTCTCTCTCTCTCTCTCATCCCCCACACAGACAGGTACGCACTGGAGTAAGGGTGGAGGGTGATGGTCTGGCGGTGTGTCTTCACCTGGTGCTTGGTGGCGCCAGTGTAGAGCACCGTGTCTGCCCTCAGCACTACCTCCACCTTGTACTGCTTCTCCCCCTTGTTGTGCACCTCCACCGACGACCTGCGGGCATGATAACACTGATTGGTCCGTCCTTATGCCTGAGTTGATGTATTACCCAGGTTCCTTTTTTTTTTTTTTTTTTTGAGGAGAACGAGTATGTGATATTATTTATGATTTTGCTTTCGTGTGTGTCTCCTCTCTCTCTCTGACTTCCTGTATATGTACCCTGCTTTCAATTTTTTGCTAGGTCAATAGATTTTTAATAGTCAGTTAATAATAATCAGTTTTAATAGTGCAGATAGTCAATTAATCTTTATATTTTGTTTCTTTTTAGAGGAGAATGAGTATGTGATGTTATGATTTTTTTTTTCTCTCTCTCTCTCTCTCTCTCTCTCTCTCTTCTCTCTCTCTCTCTCTCTCTCTCTCTCTCTCTCTCTCTCTCTCTCTCTCTCTCTCTCTCTCTCTCTCTCTCTCTCTCTCTCTCTCTCTCTCTCTCATGTTCACATAAAGTTTTTCCATGCAACAACATTCCTGACTTCTCTATATTAACGATTCTCTCTCTCTCTCTCTCTCCTCTCTCTCCTCTCTCTCTCTCTCTCTCTCTCTCTCTCTCTTCTCTCTCTCTCTCTCTCTCTTCTCTCTCATCTCTCTCTCTCTCTCTCTCTCTTCTCGCTCTCTCTCTCTCTCTCTCTCTCTCTCATGTTCACATAAAGTTTTTCATGCAACAACATTCCTGACTTCTCTATATTTAACGATTCTCTCTCTCTCTCTCTCTCTCTCTCTCTCTCTCTCTCTCTCTCTCTCTCCTCTCTCTCTCTCTCTCTCTCTCTCTCTCTCTCTCTCTCTCTCTCTCTCTCTCTCTCTCTCTCTCTCTCTCTCTCTCTCAATTTAGAAAAAATGCATGGAGAAATGTCATCACAATTTCATGACGAAGCTTAGACGTGCCATCAAATTCATAAAACCTGAATATGTACTTAGCACCTCTACTCTAAGTTTATCATACTGACTCAGTCGTGTGTTCAGCCTAACAACTGACCACTCAGCCTTACAAAGTGTTCCACGCAGCGGCCTAACTTTGCCTTTGTGTCTGACAGCAGCGATTTAAAGCGTCCATAAAGACAGATTTAGTTGACCATTACCGTGGACCACAGTATCTCTCTCTCTCTCTCTCTCTCCTCTCTCTCTCTCTCTCTCTCTCTCTCTCTCTCTCTCTCTCTCTTTGAGTCGGAGAGGGAACGGGGCGGGGCGCTCATTCTCGCTAATTCAATTTTCATTTTTATGTACTTGCACTTTTCTCCTTACCATCTATCTTCCGATTTTTTCCTCTTTTTTTCTCAACTTGCTCCTTTCTAATGCTTCCTCCAATATTCCCCTTCTCTCTCTCTCTCTCTCTCTCTCTCTCTCTCTCTCTCTCTCTCTCTCTCTCTCTCTCTCTCTTCTCTCTCTCTCTCTCTCTCTCTCTCTCTCTCTCTCTCTCTCCTCTCTCTCTTCTCTCCTCTCTCTCTCCTCTCTCTCTCTCTCTCTCTCCTCTCTCTCCTCTCTCACGTGAAGGGCTGGCCGATAACAATGTCGTCGTTCATCTTGAAGTCAAATTCCACGTCCTCCATCTTCTCGTTCAGGTAGTAGCGAGCGAAGGTGTTCTCGCAGAGCCGCAGGGCATTCTTCATCACGTCCCTCTCCTCCTTCGATGCTGAGAAATAAGAAAATTAAGGATAGGGGATAGCGGATATTTACGTCGCCTAGATGGCAGGACACGATATTATTACAATGGAAAGACAGTTTACCGTAGTTTTCCCTTTGTATATCCTTGGCTGAAAAGAAAACAGCAGCTGTTTGAAGAAAGGATGTTGCAACAGCACTAAGTAGAATACACTAGATCAGTATTTCCCAACCTGGGGGAAATTTCCCCCGGGAAATTTCAGGATTCTAAGGGGGAAATTTATCCTGAGGGACATCTAAATTACTAGCATTTAGTCGCCAGAAAAAAAGTCTTAGAATACAGCTATTGACTTTTCTTCAAGTATATATAGATATACTGTAAAAGATAGTGTCTATATACTTGTGTTATTAAGCAAGTAAATGTTGTGTTTTGGCTACTTTTTTTCACATGAAGGGAGAAATCCAGAATGTTGAACTGGTTGAAGGGGGAAACGATAGAAAAAAGATTGGGAACCACTGCACTAGATCAGTGGTTCTTAACCTGGGGGGCTTGGGTAATTACCAAGGGGGGCGTGAGCCAACAGTGTAAAAGGAAGAACTGTCAAGTATTTAACTTCAAGCTCGGCCTTCGCTTCAACATGAAACTCGCTCGCGAGGGGGAGCGAAGAAAGTCGCTACAGGGAAGCAGGTGTGGCTGAAAAACTCTGCGGTGATGCTTTGTCAGATTTCACTATCTCCTAAGACTCTTATGCAATAGTATTCTTTAAATATTGTTATTACTCTTATTATTGTTATTTTTATAATTATCATTATAGCGCGTAACTTCTGGTGTGCGGCGGCCTTAAAACGTTATCTAACTAAATATGCTGGGTATATGCAAAGTGTTATGCACATTTAATTGCATATGCAAATTAATAATATATAAGTATGTGCACAATAAGTGGTAAAAACACGCATTTTTTTTTTCTTTCTGATTCAGGATTATTTTGAAATATCTTATTTGAAGAAGTGAAGTGAAGGGGGAGGGCATGGGGCTAAGGACCAACTACTAAAGGGGGCGTGGTAGTAAAAAAGTTAAGAAACACTGCACAAGATAGATACAGGATAGATATTCCTCCCTCCTTTATGTCTTTAAGTATAATGCATAACCTTTCCATCTGGCGCGTGCGTCAATAAGTAAACAACAGCAACATAAAAAAAAACCGATAACTACCTTCTTCGTATTTGTAGAGGTGAGTGACGTCCTCTCGTGCAAACTTCCCCACCGCCTTCGTGCTCAGGAACTGCCCGATGCTGCAACACAAGAATTTGGTTATGGCGCGCCCATGAGTGGAATATGAAGTGCTGTTCTTATTTATTCATTGATTGGTGTGTGCGTGTGCGTGTGTGTGTGTGTGTGTGTGTGTGTGTGTGTGTGTGTGTGCGTGTGCGTGTGCGTGTGTGTGTGTGTGTGTGTGTGTGTGTGTGTGTGTGTGTGTCCTCACCCATCCAGGTTACAGCCCAGCAGCTTCATGGGTTGACAGGGTCCTCGGTACTTCCAATAGAGCTTGTCCGCGTTGATCTCGGCGAAGATGAAGGGGATGTCGAAGGGCTTGTTGATGTGTCCCTCCTTGATGGCCTTGAGGGAGGCAGGGCCGCAGCGGTACTGGCCGTCGCTCTCCTCCTGCGGCGTCGCGTCCACAGCCTGCCACCCGTCGTACTCCTCGCCAATGTCAGGCCGCGTCATCCACGCCTCGTTCCACACGTGAAAGTTCCACACGGAGTCGCTGTTGAGACGCTCGATCGCCTCAGACTCGTCGTCGAAGAAGTAATCGATGGTGAGGGAGCCGTGAGTGTCATGAGCCGAGGAGAAGTTAGTGACGGAGCGACATGGGAGGCCGATGGCGCGACAGGCTGCAGTCATCACGCCAGAAAACACCCAGCACTGCCCATACTTAACGGGCTTCTTGGTCTTGTAGTACTGCTGCAAGATCCGCTGCGACCCACCCCACTCAGTTGGTGCCACGCCCCCACTGAAGTCGTCGCCCCACTTGCCCACCAGCACTCCAGAGTCGTCGGGAGAATTAATCTGCGGAGTTCAGTGGTGCATATTACTATTGTTCTTGGTGTTGGTATTGGTATAGGGCTGTGAAGATATATTCGACACATTAGTATTGCTCCTGTCGCCACCAATACCACTGTTACTACAATAACTATTATATTATACTATCCCTCAACATTAATGCTATTTGACATCAGTATCCAAAGCATCTTTAATAGTTATCATTTATCCTCCTCCACCAATAGTTCTGTTGCATGTTTATATACTTCTTTATTTGCATTACTTTGTATTCTCCGCCTCCCTCTCCTCCTCCTATGACTCATATTCTCATCTCTTCTCCCCCTCCTCCACTTCATCCTCCTCTTTTTCTTATTTGCTTTTTTCCCTCCTCCTCCTCCTCCTCCTCCTCCTCCTCATTATCATCATCATGCACAACAACGACCTATACATACCCCAGCAGACAGCACGCGCGACACCTTGACCGGGTCGTTTCTGTGGGCGGAGGTCATCTTGCACACGTTGTTCAGCACCTCCAACACACACTCCAGCACGCCCTTCTCGTACTGGCCGAAATTCCAAGGGCACGGCCGCAGCATCTTTGCCGTGCCTCGCCAGATCAGCCCGAAGTCATTCACCACGTACTCCTGCCGCTCAGCCTCCTTCTCCAGGTACGTTGTGTCGTCTGTATGGGGATTACCAAGGTCACTTTAACTCACTTATAGAGAGATCTCAAGGTATCTATAAGTGACCTTGGGGATTACTTTGCTCAAGTACTAACTCTCCTCGCCCCTGAAGCAGACTCCTCATCCTTGAGACATCCGAGGAATAGCTACAAGCAACTCAAAAGTTCAAAGTTGAGTCGATTGCGAGAAAGCCTTAATCTGTTTGCCTTGGATATCTCATTGCATTACCTTTAACAGAACCTTACTTAATGTAATGTGAACAGTTAAACTTATATTTTCTGCATCTTTATTCTTTTTTCAGCACTATAGTCGGACTGGCATAATCAAACTGGCAGTCTGGACGGGGCACTCAGGAATGCACTATTGCCACATATTGAAAATAATTGAGCTTAAATTTTGTGTATTTGTAAAAGGCATCACAAAAGAGATATACACGTATTGATACAATTTTAACGTAACTATTTTACAGCTGGAGGCCTCAGGCGACTCCACCCAAACTGCCAGTTTAAGCCGGTCTAACTATAGTATATGATTTTTTCGGTTTTTCTTTCTTATTTTCGGCACCATATAGTAATCGCAGCTTCTCCAGCGTAAAGAAAATATATAAAATAGTATACCAATGGTAGTATGTAGAATACGAATGTTAAGGTCCGTAGAGTTTTCCCATGATTTCCCATTCTTTGAGAGGGGAGAAAGTTGCTCCTATACTTCATCTTAAATCATAAGTATAACAAATTTCATAAGCAAATTTATGCAGATGGGTTACAATATATTTTCTGTGGGGAAGGCATTTGAAGCCATGTTACTTACTAAATATTTAAATCATAAGTATAATGCATTTCTTAAGCAAAGTTATGCAGAACACTTAATTTACAACTTTTTTTTTTGTGAGGGAGGCATTTGAAGTCATGTTACTTATTAAATACGAAAAGAAAGAAAACACAAAAACTATCAACAAAGTGAAGATCAAGGTGAAGAGATCCAGGACGGGAAAATGACTGATTAGGAAAAATCAGGAGGGGGGAGAGGGAGGCATACCTGGGCACCAACAATTGAAGAGGAGGTAGATAGGCTGCGGGCAGGGGTAGGAGTGGGTCTGCCCCGCACTCTTGACATCCGCCTCCACCTGCCACTCCCCGATGACGGCCCCGGGGGATGTGGTCACCTGTGTGCGGAGGGAGGAGGCGGGGAGGGATTAGCATGTATACTCCATTAGCATATACTCCAGGTGTGTGAAGGAAGGGTAAAAATATCCTAGATCAATAGACTTTTAATAGTTAATATTTTATAGTTAATAGTTTTGATAGTCAGTTAATCTTGAAAATATCCAAGAAAAACGACAAATGATGGTCCTTTAATATTCTCTTTCAGTGTGTGTAAACTGATTCAAACATATTACAGTACATTAGAATCACATAGACTGAATCAGTTTAGTGACCAAATTGATATTATTCTTTATTGATAACTTTTATTATTATTCTTTCTCAGTGATACTTTCGAGCCCAATATGTTTTTCTGCCTCTATGGGATACGGAGAAGATAATAAACAGTGCTTTGAAATATTTTGAAATTCTAATTGGCATTAAATAGTTGATTATGTGCATGACCGGATTAGATCTAGTCCACGTATATCGGTGCAACATAAGAAAAATATATTGGATGCGTACAAGCTACTTTTTCTACTCAAGTATTAGATAGAGATTGGTGTGACTCGGAAAAAAAATATGGAAAAATATGGATCACAAGCATATCTTTTTTTTTTACCATCAAATCAATAGAGATCCATATTACAACAGTTACTATAAACGTGGCCACCGAGATGACAAGGCCTGATGCATCGCCCGTGACGTCACACCATGTAGATCCCACCCGCTCCGCTCCCTGTACAAGTTTACCTACCTAATATAATGTTTATCAGTATAAAAGATATACTGTTATCTTCGGAAATGTTTGTTCTATAATATTATCAATTAAAAAATCGTAAAACACACAAAAGAAATGCCATTATGAGACTTTCAAGAAATATGCATTAACTTAAACTCTTCGCCATTTAATATTTTGCTCAAAAACTCTTTACATGGAGAATATCAATAGAAGCGGAATTTAATTAGCTTTCCATTGATATATTTCGTTTAGTCATAAATGAATTAGCAGTATGAATAAATTTGCGTTAACTAAATATTAAAAATCATGAAATCGGGTAATTTCCTACCTAATATATGTTTATCAGTATAAAAGATATACTGTTATCTTTGAAAATGTTTGTTCTATAATATTATCAAATAAAAAACCGTAAAACACACAAAAGAAATGCCATTATGAGACTTTCAAGAAATATGCATTAACTTAAACTCTTCGCTATTTAATATTTTGCGTAAAAACTTTTTACATGGAGAACATCAATAGAAGCAGAATCGCATTAGCTTTCCATTACTATATTTTCTTTTCTGATAAATGAATTAGAACCATACATAAATTAGCGTTAACTAAATAAATAACCTCATCAATCGGGAAAAATTACCCGATATCATGATGTTATTTACTTAGTTAATGCTAATTTATGCATGCTGCTAATTCATTTATCAGAAAAGGAAATATATCAATGGAAAGCTAATTAAATTTCGCTTCTATTGACATTCTCCATGTAAAAAGGTTTTTTTCGCAAAATATTAAATGGTGAAGAGTTTAAGTTCATGCATATTTTTTTAAAGTCTCATAATGGCATTTCTTTTGTGTGTTTTACGGTTTTTTATTAGATAATCTTATAGAACAAACCTTTCCAAAGATATCAGTATATCTTTTATACTGATAAACATATATTAGGTAGGAAATTACCCGATTTCATGATTTTTAATATTTAGTTAACGCTAAGTTATGCATACTGCTAATTCATTTATGACTAAACAAAATATATCAACGGAAAGCTAATTAAATTCCGCTTCTATTGATATTCTCCATGTAAAAAGTTTTCGAGCAAAATATTAAATGGCGAAGAGTTTAAGTTAATGCATATTTCTTGAAAATCTCATAATGGCATTTCTTTTGTGTTTTACGATTTTTTATTTGATAGTATTGTAGAACAAACATTTCCGAAGATAACAGTATATCTTTTATACTGATAAACATTATATTAGGTAGGTAAACTTGTACGGGGAGCGGAGCGGGTGGGATTTACCTGGTGTGACGTCACGGGCGATGCATCAGACCTTGTCATCTCGGTGGCCACGCTATAAAACGAGAAGCGAGGGAAGGAGCTCCACCACAAAACAAGAGTGTCGCACCATCACGCTATCAAATGGCGCCTCACATAAGAACATGAGACAATACGGAAGCTACAAGAGCCTACTGACCGACAGCTTGATTTCCTTGTCTGTGGCGGTGATGAGGGACGCCGACCACCCGTTGACAGGCTCCAGGCCAACACACACCCCGACCAGGGTATGGTTGCCGAAATTAGGCTGTTTGGCATCTGTGGTAGAGATATGAGTTTACAAGTTTATTAAAGAAAAGGAGGGGGGAGATTACATAGAAGGCAGGGGTGTACAAGAATAAAAAGAACGCAGAAACACAGAAATACAGAATAAGGTTGAAAAGCTGCCGGGCAGAGATATGAACATGAATACTCCTTGTTATATAAAAGACTACTGCATATGTAGAAAATAAACCGCATCCTTATCAAAAACCACATTGAAAGAAAATAATCTAACTATTTGTCACATTTCTGTACTCATATATTTCCAAATCCTGCTCAAAGAACTCCGTCAATCTTGTACAAACTCGAAAGCGGGACTAGATTTGTGTCACCGGACATGGAAGCAGTTATGTAATTTCCTATTCTTCATTACTCGTATATTTAAACATAACCAACAAAACATTCTACAGTTATTGCCAACTAGTCTATACTCAATTGTATATGCATTTAGTTATACACATTGAGTCTCGCATCATTGAGTCTCGAAAACAAAGAATTGCGTATTGAGTGTCTGTTCGTTGTAGGTTTAATTTTTCAGTCTCACCAATCTACAGTATATTTAATCTCACCTTTGACGGAGAACACGAGGGAGATCTTATGGTCGTCCTCCTTGAATGCCTTGCTGGTGTGCAGGACGAGGGTGAAGGGCTGGCCGCGGCGCACCACCAGGCGCGGCTTGTCTGCCTGCATCACGTTGTATTGCTGGGTGTGGTGGGCCGCGCCATTCTCCGCCACCTGCAGCCCCCACTCCCGCACTGCCAGGATGCCTGCGGGACGGCGACGCGGCGTTAAGAGGGCAGGGATAGTGTGTGTCATAGGACGGGCATGTTGAGAGATGGGATAGTGTGTGTCATAGGACGGGAATGTTGAGAGATGTGATAGTGTGTGTCATAGGACGGGAATGTTGAGAGATGGGATAGTGTGTGTCATAGGACGGGAATGTTGAGAGATGTGATAGTGTGTATCATAGGACGGGAATGTTGAGAGATGGGATAGTGTGTGTTATAGGACGGGAATGTTGAGAGATGGGATAGTGTGTGTCATAGGATGGGAATGTTGAGAGATGGGATAGTGTGTGTTATAGGACGGGAATGTTGAGAGATGGGATAGTGTGTGTCATAGGACGGGAATGTTGAGAGATGGGATAGGGGTGTGTTATAGGATGGGAATGTTGAGAGATGGGATAGTGTGTGTTATAGGATGGGAATGTTGAGAGATGGGATAGTGTGTGTTATAGGACGGGAATGTTGAGAGATGGGATAGTGTGTGTTATAGGACGGGAATGTTGAGAGATGTGATAGTGTGTGTCATAGGACGGGAATGTTGAGAGATGGGATAGTGTGTGTTATAGGACGGGAATGTTGAGAGATGGGATAGTGTGTGTCATAGGACGGGAATGTTGAGAGATGGGATAGTGTGTGTTATAGGATGGGAATGTTGAGAGATGGGATAGTGTGTGTTATAGGACGGGAATGTTGAGAGATGGGATAGTGTGTGTCATAGGACGGGAATGTTGAGAGATGGGATAGTGTGTGTTATAGGATGGGAATGTTGAGAGATGGGATAGAGTGTGTTATAGGATGGGAATGTTGAGAGATGGGGATAGTGTGTGTTATAGGACGGGAATGTTGAGAGATGGGATAGTGTGTGTTATAGGACGGGAATGTTGAGAGATGTGATAGTGTGTGTCATAGGACGGGAATGTTGAGAGATGTGATAGTGTGTGTTATAGGACGGGAATGTTGAGAGATGGGATAGTGTGTGTTATAGGATGGGAATGTTGAGAGATGTGATAGTGTGTGTCATAGGACGGGAATGTTGAGAGATGTGATAGTGTGTGTCATAGGACGGGAATGTTGAGAGATGGGATAGTGTGTGTTATAGGATGGGAATGTTGAGAGATGGGATAGTGTGTGTTATAGGATGGGACTGTTGAGAGATGGGATAGTGTGTGTTATAGGATGGGACTGTTGAGAGATGGGATAGTGTGTGTTATAGGACGGGAATGTTGAGAGATAGGATAGTGTGTGTCATAGGACGGGAATGTTGAGAGATGGGATAGTGTGTGTCATAGGATGGGAATGTTGAGAGATGGGATAGTGTGTGTCATAGGACGGGAATGTTGAGAGATGGGATAGTGTGTGTCATAGGATGGGAATGTTGAGAGATGGGATAGTGTGTGTTATAGGATGGGACTGTTGAGAGATGGGATAGTGTGTGTTATAGGATGGGACTGTTGAGAGATGGGATAGTGTGTGTTATAGGACGGGAATGTTGAGAGATGGGATAGTGTGTGTCATAGGATGGGAATGTTGAGAGATGTGATAGTGTGTGTCATAGGATGGGAATGTTGAGAGATGTGATAGTGTGTGTCATAGGATGGGAATGTTGAGAGATGGGATAGTGTGTGTCATAGGATGGGAATGTTGAGAGATGGGATAGTGTGTGTCATAGGATGGGAATGTTGAGAGATGGGATAGTGTGTGTTATAGGATGGGAATGTTGAGAGATGGGATAGTGTGTGTTATAGGATGGGAATGTTGAGAGATAGGATAGTGTGTGTCATAGGACGGGAATGTTGAGAGATGGGATAGTGTGTGTCATAGGATGGGAATGTTGAGAGATAGGATAGTGTGTGTCATAGGACGGGAATGTTGAGAGATGGGATAGTGTGTGTCATAGGATGGGAATGTTGAGAGATGGGATAGTGTGTGTCATAGGACGGGAATGTTGAGAGATGGGATAGTGTGTGTCATAGGATGGGAATGTTGAGAGATGGGATAGTGTGTGTTATAGGATGGGACTGTTGAGAGATGGGATAGTGTGTGTCATAGGACGGGAATGTTGAGAGATGGGATAGTGTGTGTCATAGGATGGGAATGTTGAGAGATGGGATAGTGTGTGTTATAGGATGGGAATGTTGAGAGATAGGATAGTGTGTGTCATAGGACGGAAATATTGAGATGGGATAGTGTGTGTCATAGGATGGGAATGTTGAGAGATGGGATAGTGTGTGTTATAGGATGGGAATGTTGAGAGATGTGATAGTGTGTGTTATAAGATGGGAATGTTGAGAGATGGGATAGTGTGTGTTATAGGACGGGAATGTTGAGA